>CM035812.1:15928548-16528548 GCA_020458035.1 Magallana ariakensis | reverse complement strand
CTAATTACGTAATAATTCGGCGTGGTAATGATTTTTGCAGATACATGTAGTTATTGTAACAATACCCACTTTTCCTCTAAAGTGCATTACAAAATCTTACTCATTTTTAAAGCTAATTGTAATAGAGTTTATAAGTCTTTTTACCCTTAATCATAAAGGTCAGTTCCTTTTTCTTTATATCATACAAAAGATATCTTTAATACTTATATTTTTTGTTCTTATTCCTATCTTAAATTGTTGTTCATTCTGGAGATACCAAAGCCCTGAAGATCATTAATCTATTTTTTCGTGATTTCGTATGAAAGAACTAATATACACGTAAAGAGACAGATTAAAACGTATGAAAAATGTGACTTAAAATTCGTACACAATTCTTTATGACACAGCAAGCTATATGGAATGGCGCCTTTAGCGTTAAATAACTACACAGTACAAAACTTCAAACTATACTACATATCCTGAAAAATTCAGAAGAAGAAGAAGAAGCAAGAAGAAGAAATATTAAGGTCTTCTGTTGGAAACGGAAGAACTTAACTAGATGCAATCTCGTTGAAAGCAACGCGAAAGTTTGACATAAGATTTTTTTTATTTTAATTAAGATTGATTTGAAAGATATCATTAGCTATCATTCATTAAAAAATTCTTAAAAATGCATTAAACAGTTACTGTTGTGATCATGGGTTTTAAAAACAAGAACAATAATAGGTCTACAATAAACTACCAAAAAACAATAAGGTCGTTTGTAGGAAACGCAAGACCTTAAATACAATCTACAAACAATAAGATAATATGAGATGTTGAATTTCAATATGAAACTAATACTTTGGAAATAAATAATCCAAAAATTCGAATGTTCATCTTTATTTCTTTCCATCAATCACTTTCATTACCGATAATTTCCTTGAATGTTTGTAATAAATATATAAAAAATATCTTACCCTGACAGCCTACTCGGTAATAGTTCAAGTTAGAACAGTTTTCGTCTGTGGTGACACACACATACTCAGATGAACAATACAGCTGGCTGCACAATCTGTTTTTCATCCACGAACACTGCAACATTGAAATGTGATTATATAATTATGTCTTATCGGGAACATTATTTCAACCTGATCTCGATATAAATCAATGATTAAACAAAATTATTGTAGCTAAAATACCACGTCTGTGACACCGATTTCTCTAATCTCTTCGTAAGAACAACCTTTTGCTTCGGCGCATTCTTCATTGATGCCTCGTTTGAGACGTTTCGATTGTCCTTGGAGGTACGATGCCGCTTTTTCCTTTGATAAAAAGGGTCCGAGTTCAGCTGCAAGACCAATTATATTTTATACAGTTTTTTTTTATTTTCCTCTCTCTCTCTACCTCTCTCTCACATCAAAACAAGTTCATATCTCCGTTTTTTTAGTATTTCAGTTAAAAAATTTTCATCTAATGTGAAACATATTGGTTGTCAGCTCACAGTACATGAAAAAATGACAATAACAAACCGTCAACAATCTCAAAAATCCATAAAACGAAATACAAATTCGGAGCAGAGCAACACGGACCTCCAAGATAGAGGTAGGATCAGGTGCCTAGGAGGAGTGAGCATCCTCTGCTGACCGGTCACACCCGCCGTGTGCTCTTTGTCGTAATCGGGAAAATAAAAACCGCAAAAGTCCGTAGACAATTAGGTAATTAATTATATTTAATGATAAGAAGTCATTAACAGCACATCCAATGTTAACGTATAGTCATTAGAAATAGAAGAGACTGTATTGTATGCTAGGGCGATTGTTTTTGATCTGTTGGCTTTCTTACATTAAAACAAACCATAATTTATCACATAGCCAATAAGAAGCTTGGTGTTTAAGCATATCAAAAATGCAAGACAAAAAATTCAAAATAACGTTTTCGCTACCAGTAACCTCGTCCACATTAACGGCTTTAGAACAGAGTTTTCCATATGATGCGAATATTTCATTCACGTTTTCCAAATCAGCATAAGTGTGGAGCGATATTATGCAAAATGTTTTCATTAAATCGTCGGTAAGTTTTAACATCTAAGATCTATAACTATATCTCAATCGTGTCGGCATATTTTCTCAAGTTAATACGAGGATTTTCAAATAAATGATGTGTCAACAAATATTTGCCTAAATGAACTGAATAATCTTACTATCCTCATTTTATCTAATGGGCATATGTATTCTACATCTAACGGGTGCATAGTATTCTACAATAATTTGCCCGAGGTTAATATTTACACTTATCACACAACTTTTTTTTCATTTTATATTTTTATATTCTTCAATCATGAAGGTATTATAAAAATACATTAACACCATCTAAAAGCCCGTAATGGATTAGTCCGAAATATCTGACGTTTTTCCTGCTTTTTAAACGATTTTGATATTTTACATGCCATTCCTGTATGTTGAAAAGGCCAGGAAAACGTCAGATATTTCTGACTAGTAATGGATATGTTTGGATTTACAAATTCCTTTGCCTAATTTTTATCGGATGTCGATATCAATGTTAGTAAAACCATTTTAACAAGACCTCGGATTTAAGGAAGTTGTGTCAAACAGCAATGTGACGTAGGCCTGTCTTTTTCCTTGTTGGCCACTCAGCCACTCACTGGCTCTTGAAAACAACAAGAGTTGTCTGACTTTTGAGCTAACTATAAGCAATCTATGCATATTTCACTCGAAACCAGTGTCATTTTCAACTTGTTTTGATGCAAGAAATAGTTAGTTACGTCCTACCGAAAGTCCAAGGTCTTGTTAAAATGGTTCTAAATGATAAATAAAACTGATGGTAAGGGAAAAGTTAAGGAACTTTGATCAATGCAAATGCAATGCAGAAATCACAAAACAAGTGGGACTAGTTACACCATTCAAGTTACAAAAGAAATCCTCATTTGTAACCAATTTGCACTAAAAAATATTGATGCTTCATTTGTCGAAATCATTTGGAGATTTTGGATTAAAAAATGTAAATAATACTAAATACGATATCATTAGGAGTAACGAGTGAGTCTTCCGTCCGGTTTTTTGAAACTATACGATGCAACATGAATGAAAATTCAACCACAACCACCCCCTACACTTTCAGACAATTTATAAGAACACCAGTATCTTTTACAAACTGCTTTTCATTTTAAGATACGGCACCTTCAAGATTAAAGATTTTAGTCTCCTTGATATCCCCAATTACGAATCATCAATACAACTTTTTCTGTTCTACAAAGCTTAACAAAATATGTCTCCATTTCTAGATATATTTCATCAAAGTTTGAGGACGTTGGCCTCTTAAATATCTCGAAATACCTATAAAATAGACGTGGCAATGATCTTGAATACCAGCATTTGCTGTTCTTACTCCTATCTTACATTCTTGTGATACAAGAAATTGAGTATTTTAGGGATAAGCCCTGTAGATCCTAATAATAGAACATACATCAATCTTTCGATTTGTGGTGTCGATTAAAATTATCAATGAACAGTTTTTTTTCTACAGTGCTTAACAAATATGTCTCTCTTAATTTATATGATGCGTCAAATTTTGAGGACTTTGGCCCATAAAATCCGTAAGTACGTAATAAATGAGTGTGACAATGACTATTTTTAAACAAAGACTGTTCAACAACTTAACTTCTAAAATGTATAATGACATTTTTTATATTTGTAATTGAGTTAAAGAGTTTCCTGGTCCCTGATTAAGGGGAGCAGCCTTTTTCTGATTTTGTAGGAAAGGACTTTTATTTTTTCGCCACTTTTGTTATATATGTCTTATCTAGATATAAAGCAACTGCATGGTGCATAACTTCAACCTTTAGTCTAACCATCCTTAAAATTTCATATTTCTAATAGTTTCTTTGATCAACTCTGCACAAAATGAGTAAAAAAAAAATCAAAATCAGTGATAATTCAGGACCGGTAGTGACGTCATCTAATATTAAAAACAAACATTTAGAATTATGTCTAATGGCAATTACTTTAAAAAAAAATGATTGAAATCGGTCCAATAGTTATTAAAAAACAGCGTGCACAAAGAAGATGGAGAAATAAGAGAGCCCAAATGCCCATTTGGTTTAGTCGTAAAATACAATATTAATTTTTTTTTTCAATTATATACTAGCGGAAAAAAGAAACTGTGCATTATTTAATATATGAAAAAACATTTAAAAATTACAATGAACAAATTTTATTTTTTGTAATACTGTTAACACATGTTTTTGTAACAACATCTCATAACACATTAATGTCAACGTCGAATAACGTCAATTTCAGCACACTCGAAAGTCACTGTTATTTGAAATTGAATTAACAAAATTAATAACGCGTGTGACCACCATTTGCGTGCACGCATGCTTGACAGCGACGCCTCATTGATGCCGTTAAAGTGTTCAGAAATGTTTGGGGGATGTTGTTCCAGATGTTGGTTAAAGCCTGGCCTAAATCAGCCAATGTCACATTTCATCCCAGACGTGCTCGATCGGCGACAAATCGGGGGAAATAGCTGGCCAAGGCAAGACATCGACATTCTGCTGAACAAACAAGTCCCTGACTACACTTGCAACGTGTGGCCTTGCGTTGTCTTGCTGCAGAGTGATGTGATTTTGATGTCTCTGTATGAAGGGTATCATATGACGCTGAATAATTTCATCTCGATAGCGTACGCCGGTGTGATTTCCATTGACAATTTATAGAGGGGTCATTCCACGTGCTGATATTCCACCCCACACCATAACGCTACCTCCACCAAATTGTCGACGTTGTACAACACAAGCGTCCTGGTAACGCTCCCCAACGCGACGATACACCCTACAACGGCCGTCACTGCTATCCAAATGAAATCTGGATTCATCATTCATCAGTGAACAGAATATTGGCCCAGTCCTGTATTATTCTGAATCGCAGATGTCGTGTGCACCACGCTAGTCTGGCAATACGATGACGTTGAAGCAGTACTGGGCGCACCGCTGGACGTCTTGATCTGATGTTTTGCTCGCGCAGACGATTACGCACAGTTCTTGGACTAATTGGCCGAAGCCCTGGAATGCTACGGGCAGTCAAACGTGCTGTCTGGAAACGATTTCTCAGATGCCCAAGTCTAATGTGGTTGTCTTGATGACGTGACGTCAAACGAGGTCGCCCAGAGCGCGGCCGATCCTGGGTGTTGCCAGATTGTTGAAAACGTCTCCATACTGACTGGATGGTGTTCCGATTAACTCCAAAGTGTCTTGCTACAGTATTTTGAGCCATTCCAGCTTGCAGCATCCCAACAGCACGATTACGTTGGTTTTCGTTGAGTCGTGGTATGACATAGGGGTAAATATTGTTGAAACTAAAGTGATTTTCTTAACAAAAAAAAGTTTAAACAAATCCTTTACAGATCTTGTTCCAAACAGTATTGGCCCGTAAAACTCGTGCGTACAAATTCTTCAATAAACAACAGGTGCTCACTAACCATGAAAAAGTCCGTGCACCCGGACGGTTACTATCCGATATTGTCAAAAACAATACCATTATCGATTGTTTAAATATTATAAATACAAACAATAGATATAGAAAAATTATACTAAATTTTATAATGCAGAGTTTCTTTTTTCCGATAGTATATAATTCAAATAAAATATCTGAAGACCTCGAGATTCTTTTGGTTTATTGCTCATGCAATTTTGGGAATTGGAGCGTAGTTAGATGTATCTCCAATAATTAAGTGGATTCGCAAACCACAGTTTTAATCTACATGCATTTTCTTAACGTTTTTCAGATTATATCGTCAGATAAAATAGAGTTTATTTCAGAACAAAGATTTATTAACAATGATTTTAATGATTATGAAAAGAGGTTTGGCATGGATGGTTACATATTGCATTCGAGGTTAATTGATTAAATTTTAAGTTTTTGGATATATTTAAAAAAAACCAATTAACGTCAAATTCTTGGTTAGGTTTTTAATATTATGATACATTTCAATATTAATTTGAACGTGGTCATTCTGATAATTGTTATTTAAATTCAAAATATACAATTGGTATCTAGAGAACTTTTTAAGGTTGCAAGATTCGTTATAGGTAAATTACAAACACTTTTCATGCATTATGCTTATAAAGATTAATACTGTCCAACATGTATAATGAGTTAGTAAGCACTTTTACTTTGGCTTATTGTGATCGTCATTAAATCCCGACTGGTGCGCTCAAAAGGTAATTTGCAGCATGTCTTGTTTTAGCGACAACACTGACATAGGTGCCATTTACATATTGAGTAAGACAAACAATACCCCTCTTTAGGCTTTCTGCAATGTTTTACACTGCATTTGCGATAAAACGTTACGCTTTACTTTCTGCATTATACGGTATATGAATACTAGTATAATACAATATACTACAATAAAAAATATTTAACATACCTATAAAAAGATATATTTCATTGACACAATGTAGAATCATATTTTGATTTATGATACAAACTATTTTAAATGCGTGGGAATATAAATCAAAATCACCCATTCCTCTGAAAATGTCTATTATGATGGTTGTTATTACTGTCGATGGTATTTTCTTTTTTGATAATAACAAATGCAGACTTTAATGAAAACCCACTCTTGTCATAGAGACATTTGTATACATACTGGCTACGTAGAGACAAATTAGATTTAAACACATTCGGTAATGTATTTTAAAACTTTGGCATATCACAAAATAAACAGTCATGATGAGTCAATTGGATGCTGTGTGAAATGTATGACAATGTAACTGAATGCCAGAACTGAGCAATTCAGCAGACACCTTTCAGTAACTTTTCAGTTTCTTTGCAGGTACAGGTAATTAAATGACATAATTTGCATTAAAATCCATGCGAGATGTATTTCCTCCAGCTAAGCAAATGGGGGGTAATCAGGAAATATTTTTACAGGTGTTATTTTGAAGTGGTAATTTGAGGGAAAATTGCATAAGTCATCGTATGTTAATCCTATTTGATATGATCAGATGTCAGTGCTACAATTTTTATTCAAATTGTTATTTCTTCCAATTTTTATGTCCTGTCTTTTCATTTTCTTTTTTATAAAAGACGTCCTGTTTTCCTGATCAGCACAAGATCTAAAAACGCTAAAAGATCTAAGCAATAAAAGTTTGATAGGTGATATATACCTTATGTTCTAGCTTTGCAAAATTGAATCAGAAAGTCCGTCGTTACTTCCGGTTGTCACCGAAGGGAAACAGAGTTGGGTTTTTCATGTTTAAGTTTTGCTTTAAAATATTTCCTTTAATATTTTTGGGGCTTTATAGAGAACTTGTTGGGCATGCAGGATATGTAACTCGTTTTAAATTCGATCAATCCATTGAAAGTTCGATGTAATGGTCAAGTTGGAGTTAAACTAGGAATGTTGGACTTGTGCCTGTGCGACCAGGGTTCAACTAATCATTAAACTCCGCCTTCTTATTTTAAAAAAAAAATCCTGCTTCATTTCTTTAATGTTTCAATTTTGCTAAAATTTTACATCAATATAGCCTTATCGCGTATAAGTCCTTTGAATGTGTCAAAAATGGTTCAATGGAACTTAAAAAAAATTATCAGAAGTAATAGAAAACAAAATTGTCCCGATATACTTTATTAAAGTACAATTTTCATTTCCGTTCGTGAGTCATTTCTAAAGTCATTTTGTTTTTGTCGGCAGCTTTTAAAATAGACGACAAAAGAGGAAGACCTGAAACTCTCAAGGATAATGAAACTTTTGTTGTAGATCGGGAATAGGGCTTTAATATTTTTGTCCAACACTTCCACCGAAAATAAGACAAAAATAGACGATTAAATTTATGTTTTGTTTTGTTTGTTTTTTTTTTGTTTTTTGTTTTTTTACATGTTATTGATTTTAAGTTTATATATACGTACATGATGACAGATGACACCTTAGCAATTTGAAATACATAAGTAGTTTTTGTATATACCGATTCACTATTATAGAGGTATCTTATCATAGAGATATCTGAGAACTTTTATTCACTTTTCCAAATTTGCTATATATATTTTCATGATTATGATAATAATATGCAGAATAGTTTGCTGGTCTCTTTCGTCACTTCTGATCGATTTCAAAGTTTTTAAATGTATTTCAACATTAATTTAATTTACTTCCTGTGAATTGAATTAAAGAAAAGTGACCTACTTAGAAAAAAACCAGAACCACATTTTCGATATGAAAATGCCGAGATGACAACACGACGGAAATAAACATGTTTTAATCTAAAATATTTTAAAGTTTAAAGGTTTCTTACATCATCAGAAAACAAACTTAACGATATATGATTCGAATTTATTTAAGGTTACGGAGAAATGAACATAGAAGGTCAAACATTTACGAAGTTTTTGCTTTGTTAGTGCTGGAAAACTATTGAAACTCGATGTTTTTTGTATTAACGTATGTGATTCGGTATAATAAACAATTTATTGTTATTATTATTTTCCCAGAAGAATAATATTTTCCTTTGGGCGTACACATAGCCTTCGGGAAATATGATTTTTCTTTGGGGAATAAATCTTCATATCCCATCATCATGCAATAAATGTATTATATCTGCAGGTTTCTAAGTATCCACTTCTCAAATTCAAGCCTGATATATAATGTGAGATAGTTACATGTACAGCCTTCAAAGCAAGCAATTACAGCGTTTTCAACGCCGAGAACTTGATGAAGTTTTCTGAACATTGTGACGTTAAAAATCATTGATTTATTTCTTGTGACGGCCGTGATATACTATTTACGTGAATATATTCCATTAATATTTTGTATGCAAATTTATAGAAAAGTACGGTATTCAAAACACTATATTTACATCTACCGAGTATGAGTCCTCTGTTTCTTACAGAAACGTATTGTTAATTCATAGCTCTATAGAAACTGACAGAACTGAAATATATTGATTTATTGATTGGTCAAAACCTACAGCGAATGAAACTGACAGGATACTGACAGGACTGAAATCTACACACCCCGTTTATCGATTGGTCAAAACCTATAGCAACCTAAGAAAAATCCCGGACTGCACGAAATAATCATGATGATGTCAGACTCAAATTCCCATAGGAGACGATTTGGCTGTTTCTTTTAGCTAACTCACTGATGTACATTAACAGTAATTTAGTTACTTTAACTTACTTTTTACAATCAATTTATTAATTTGTTAAAAGAAAGATGTAAATATAAACAATAAAATGCTTTCTTTGATGATTCATGCGGGTTATGAAGGTAGCGACCATTGCAGAAAAAATGTAAATAATCCGATAACGCGGGTTATGCATTTTTTCTGCAATGTCGCCACCATCATATCCTGCATGAATCACCAAAGAAAGCATTTCATTGTTTAAATAACACTGACATGGTGCTAAATTATAATTTCTCTTTTGACGTTACAAACATTATTAAAACGCTGTTAAAAGACAACGTCAAAAGCCAAAATCAAAATTCACGAAATTCGTGGCTATTGCAATGGCTCTTTAATTATTTTGAACTTACCAAATGGATAAAATAGTCGTTAGCGCGTTACTGAAATCGTGTACACACACCGATGCAGTTAAAGACTATATCTTTTAAAAATAATGGTTCAATGCTTAGATATAATGTATATAGATTATTGGAAAATATGATCAGATATTTCACACATGCTTCATCCGAAGGAAAAGCAATGCAGCAAACTGTAATTTAATCAAGAACAATAAAAACTAGTTTTGTCTAGACTTGGTACAATATGTAACGTAAGCACTAACATGTGAAAAGTAAACTTACCAATGCAAAGATGTCTCAACAAAATTATAGTTTTAAAGATAAGTATTATCCTTAAATGCTGCATTCTCTCTTTAACTCCAATCGAAACTTGAAAAAAATCCATTGAAAAAAACCCATGCTAAGGTATTCGGTTCAACAAGGAAGTTGGCATTGTTTTAAAAAGTTGATTTTTGTGTATAAATATATTGTTACGAGGTTCGTTTTGTTTGTGTTGCTTTAAAGGGAAACACGTTGTTGTTAATGAATTTATTGGAAGTCATTAACAAGAGACCCACAGGCCTTGACGGTCACCTGAGTACCATAGCCCTTAGACTGACATGTCAGAGAGTCTCATGTTTGCATTTTAAGCTTCATTTTGAAGTCTAATCCCTAACCTGAGACTCCTCTGACTGCTACCCCGCTTTTATTATTTGATGTTTGAAAAACAATCATTCACAAAAAATGTGGTTGAGTGGGAAGGGGGGGGGGGGGGGGGTCAAGAGTCAGAGGAATCTCGGATTATCAAAACCTTAACTCCAATTGCCAAAAATTGTAAACTTTTGGTAATAAGAGACCTGCAGACCTTTAACGGTGACAATTTACCATGCAGTCTTGTAGATGAAGTTAACATTGTTAATGAATGACATATAGCAAACACCCTAAATAAAAATACATGTTCAATATATAACCATATTTATCGTCCCCCCCCCCTCAATAAAAAACACCTCCAAAAAACCTCAAATTCAGTCCCATGGGCTGGGCAGTGAATTTCACAATTTTTCATCAGGACATTATGAATATAAAAACAATGCATGACTTATCTCCAACGACTGTGATAGTATAGAAGAAAATATCTTTAAATCAATACATTTTCACTATGTGGCTGTATTGGTCTCTCCCTAGGGCTTGAATCCCTGACCCAGGGACCATGAATTTCACAATTTAGGTAGAGGACTTTATTGACATCATAACCATGCATTTTGTTTTTCTGAAATGTAAATGGGAGTAGAAAAGATTTTTTAAGAGGGCTTGATGGTCGTGGCCATTTTTAGACTGTATTGATCTCCTTTGAAAGAAGAGCTCTATATAAAAAAATACAGGAAAATGTCCAAATTTAAAAGGTAAAATATGTTATTTTTTTTCTTTACTAAATAATTATTTATAGCTTAACAATCACATCTAAAAATTTGGGGTAGATCTGATGGTTAATTTGTGACCATCCAGCTTTCTTAAGAATTAATATTTTTACCATATGGCCAATAATAATATAATAGTTATTTCATGATTAACACAGTTAAAGGACGATAATTGCAAAAATACATATACACATTTATAATAAGCTATTTCTGAATGTCCATAAAAAGAAAGTCCATAACAATAAGTATTTAAAAATCGAAAGTTTTGCTTATATTTAATGATAAAAATAACAAGCATTCGCATACAGGCAATAAGAAATGTGATATTCACATTTATGTATATCATATTTTTGATCCTTTTTAAAATGTTGTCAAACATAAAAAATAATTAATATAAAAAAATATTAAATGCATGATAAATGATTCATTAAAAGTCGATAACAACATTTACAATTTCAAAAAAGATTTGTGAAGATAGACAATAGAGGACTGTATGGGTATATTGGCCGTTTATAGTTTGTTGACCTGTATCAGCTGTTCTTAGCTGTGTTAGAGTAAACGGTTTGGACACTCGTTCAGTCTGTAGGCTGCGGAGATTGTGGACTTTATAGACCAGGACTGACTGGACTTGACCCTTCAGGGTGACAATCTTTTTACTGGCTTGACTGTTAACCGGTCACTTCTTTTGGTCAGGTGACTTTTTATCATCAGGAAACTCGATTTCTTACCGCACATTTGCAGAAGAAAAAGAGATAACTTTTATTTTTAAGAGTTTACTTTTTTATAGTCATATTTTTCCAAATTAAAGGAGAACTTTTAACCTGTTTTTTACACGAACATGTGGCCTGGCTTTGTTACGAATTTTAGACCATTCATATTTTGTAGCTCTGTTATATCATGTTTTCATTCATTTTGGCGCATGCCAAGCTATAACATGTACTGTGCCACGAATTAACTGCTGAATAACCCTGTGTGGTTGTATTGGGCTGCGTGATACAAAACTAGTCATGCGTGACCACTGCTGACTACTTATAATACCCCTGTATTTATTGTATACATATTGTAAACACATTTTATGCACTTATTACACCACAGGTTGAAAACTTAATGAACGACATCAGACTTGGGCAGATGGCCTGCTAAAGTTTGCTTTAGTTATGGGAATATTTTTTGGAAAAAGGAATCTGTGATCTGATGAAAAATTGGACTTTTAGCCAATATTTTGACTTGAAAGCTAATTTCAGCACGGATAGAATACTACCAAGAGAACAGGTGTTAGCATTTTATTGACTTTTATTGTTTGTCCGTCATCTTCCACTCATTTGCTACTTTTGTAATTAATGATTGTTTTCGACTTTTTTTAATATATATATTTCTAACGTCTGGTACACTTTCGTGGGGATAACAGAGTGTTATTCATGTAATGTAAAACAGGATTGACCTAGACTGGGATTAATTGTCTATGAACCTGTCCATCTGGATCAGTTTCAGATCATTGCTTGGACTCTGGGATTTTTTGTGTGTCCTAAGAGACGCTGCATGAAACTTGTTATAATGTAATACTTTTTACATTTTATCATAATTAACAAAATTGCCATCAATGAATTTAATAATAAAAATTACAAAGACTCCTGCTTTGTTAATTATTTCTTCCCTCAATGGACTTCATCTGGTATACATCACCTAATGGGAGGTTTCTTGTAATGGATGTAATGTGAAATACCAAATATTAATCAAGTTTAGATAATAAATTGTAGCATTGCTTCTGCCTTTATATTGTACGGGCTACGTATTATTTGAAAAAAAGGTACTAGAAAAAAAGATATGTATTGAATTATAGAATAAATTCTTTGTTTTTGCAAATTTTTTAAAACAGGAATGATCAGAAATGAATACATAAATGACACTATGGCTATCTGATTAGAATCGATCTGAAAAAAATGACAATCTATATATTTATTTCAACTTTCATCCTGAAAATCCTCTGTATGAAGATCTGACAGAAGAGTCAAATCTGAAGGTTGGTAAGAAAATAAAAATGAGTCTGCTACATAAAAGCAATAAAATATGTAAACAATGTCTGGTAATAATGATAGGCATTGAGTATTACTATTGTTTACATACTTCAGAAAATAAGAAAGGTGCAAGAAACTTTTGGATTAACATATTCAAAGAAAAAGCTACTGTTCCTGATTTGTAGTGCATGTATTTTAATTCTATTCTTTGTAGCTAACGTTGGTATCTCCAAGATAATAAACATAGAGATGGTCATGAACACTGTGTGTGGGACCCCCGGCTACTGTGGTATGTCCCCACAGCAACTGTGGTAAGCCCCCCCTCCCCGGCTTCTGTGGTAAGTCCCCCAGCTACTGTGGTGAGTCCCCCAGCTTCTGTGGTAAATCCGCCCGGCTTCTGTGGTAAATCCCCCGGCTACTGTGGTAAGTCCACCCGGCTTCTGTGGTAAGTCACGAGGCTTTTGTGGTAAGTCCACCCGGCAACTGTGGTAAGTCCACCCAGCTATGGTGGTAAGTCCCCCGGCATCTGTGTTAAGTCCCCCCGCTACTGTGGTAAGTCCCCTCCCGCAACTGTGGTAAGTCCCCCCGGCTACTGTGGTAAGTCCACCCGGCTACTATGGCAAGTCCCCCAAGCATCTGTGGTAAATCCCCCGGCTACTGTGATCGCCCCCCCCCCCGGCTTGTGTGGTAAATCCCCGGGCTACAGTGGTACATGTAAGTCCCCACGGCTACTGTGGTAAAAACCCCCAGCTATTGTTGTAAGTTTCCCCGGCTTCTGTGGTAAATTCCCCCGACTACTGTGGTAATCTACATGGCTACTGTGGTAGATCCCAACAGCTACTGTGGTAAGTCCAACCGGCTTTTGTGGTAAGTCTCCCTGGCATCTGTGGTTAGTTCCCCCGGTTACTGTGTTAAATCCCCCCGGCTTCTGTTGTAAGTCCCCATAGCTTATGTGGTAAGTCCCTGCGGCTACTGTGGTAAATCTCCCGGCTTCTGTGGTAAGTGCCCCCGGCTACTGTGGTAAGTCCCCCAGCGTCTGTGCAAAGTTTCCGGCTTCTGTGGTTAGTCCCCACGGCTACTGTGGTAAATCCCCCGGCTACAGTGGTAAGTCGCTACGGCATCTGTGGTACGTACCTCCGACTAATTTGGTTAGTCCTCACAGCTACAGTGGTAAGTCCCCACGGCTACAGTGGTAAATCCCCCCGGCTACTGTGGTAAGTCCCTTAGCTTTTGTGGTAAGTCCCCCCGGCTTCAGTGGTAAGTTCCCCAGCTACTGTGGTAAGTCCCCCCGGCTACTGTTGTTTATCCCCCGGGTACAGTGGTAAATCCCTACGGCTACTGTGGTAAGTACCCCCGGCTACTGTGGTAAATCCCCCGGCTACAGTGGTAAATCCCATCGGCTACTGTGGTAAGTCCCCCGGCTACTGTGGTAAGTCCCCTCGACTTTTGTGGTAAATCCCCGCGGCTACTGATGTAAGTCCCCTAGTCTTCTGTGGTAAGTCCCCCGACTTCTGTTGTAACCCCCTAGCTGCTGTGGTAAGTCCCGACCCATATTTATCCTGCGTTTGTTTTTTTCATGAAAATCTCTCCTTATATGTAATGTTTATTTAAATATGGAAATGTGCAACAACTTGTTGCCCCTTGAGTGCACACTTCATTGGTTAATAAACTGAGATTTAATATTTTGCTAACACATTGTACATTAAATCCATTCGCACAAACTTTGGTATATTTATACGTGATTAACATTGATTAATTTTGGATGTTTCTTTCCTCCACTCCTGAGGTGTTGGCCAGCTAGCGTTAGTCCTATTCTGTAGACATGTGGAGCATAAGAGTGATCAAATATATCTTGTTCGTCATTCGATTACTTATTACTGTGGAATTATTAAATTTTGTGAATGTCATGGCTACTGTGGTAAGTCCCCCAGCTACTGTGGTGAGTCCCCCAGCTTCTGTGGTAAGTCCGACCGGCTTCTGTGGTAAGTCCCCCGGCTACTGTGGTAAGTCCACCCGGCTACTGTGGTAAGTCACGAGGCTTTTGTGGTAAGTCCAGCCGGCAACTGTGGTAAGTCCACTTAGCTATTGTGGTAAGTCCCCCGGCATCTGTGTTAAGTCCCCCAGCTACTGTGGTAAGACCCCCCCCCGCAACTGTGGTAAGTCCACCCGGCTACTATGTCAAGTCCCCCAAGCATCTGTGGTAAATCCCCCCGGCTACTGTGGTCTGCCCCCCCGGCTTGTGTGGTAAATCCCCTGGCTACAGTGGTGAGTCCCCACGGCTACTGTGGTAAACCCCCCCCCCCCCAGCTACTGTTGTAAGTTTTCCCGGCTTCTGTGGTAAATTCCCCCGACTACTGTGGTAATCTCCATGGCTACTGTGGTAGATTCCCACAGCTACTGTGGTAAGTCCACCCGGCTTTTGTGGTAAGTCTCCGTGGCTTCTGTGGTAAGTTCCCCCGGCTACTGTGTTAAGTCCCCCCGGCTTCTTTGTTAGTCCCCATGGCTTATGTGGTAAGTCCTTTCGGCTACTGTGGTAAATCCCCACGGCTACTGTGGTTAATCTCTCGGTTTCTGTGGTAAGTGCCCCCGGCTACTGTGGTAAGTCCCCCAGCGTCTGTGCAAAGTTTCCGGCTTCTGTGGTTAGTCCCCACGGCTACTGTGGTAAATCCCCCGGCTACAGTGGTAAGTCGCTACGGCATCTGTGGTACGTACCTCCGACTAATTTGGTTAGTCCCCACGGCTACTGTGGTAAATCTCCACGGCTACTGTGGTAAATTCTCCCGGCTACTGTGGTAAGTCCCCTAGTCTTCTGTGGTAAGTCCCCCCGACTTCTGTGGTAACCCCCCCAGCTGCTGTGGTAAGTCCCGATCCATATTTATCCTGCGTTTGTTTTTTTCATGAAAATCTCTCCTTATATGTAATGTTTATTTAAATATGGAAATATGCAACATCTTGTTGCCCCTTGAGTGCACACCTCATTGGTTAATAAACTGAGATTTAATATTTTGCTAACACATTGTACATTAAATCCATTCGCACAAACTTTGGTATATTTATACGTGATTAACATTGATTAATTTTGGATGTTCCTTTCCTCCACTCCTGAGGTGTTGGCCAGCTAGCGTTACTCCTATTCTGTAGACATGTGGAGCATAAAAGTGATCAAATATATATTGTTCGTCATTCGATTACTTATTACTGTGGAATTATTAAAAATTTTTTTGAATGTCATGGCTACCCATAAATTTACATCCTAAATGATTTATTAAACAATCTTTTCTCATAATACATTTGAAAGAATCCTTGAAAGTACACTCCAATAAATATTTTAAAAAGTCAAGATCCACAAATAATTGTTCAAATGAATTTAAGAACTGGATATGGTAAACAGCGTCCCTGTTTTCAATGCTTATGAAAATTTAATCAAAATATTTGGAGAATTAATCACTTTCAAAACAGCTTGATTTTTGAAAATATCTTTTCATATGATAGTTAAATAAATATAGCGTTTTTATAGCTAATCAGTGAACCAATAACCAATAACCAGTAAATATTCCTGCTACATGAATATATATTTGTTTTTATCCAAACTGATTTTTTGTTAATAATGATTATCCAAAACCTATTATTACCTACATTCTATCGTAATGGACAATAGGCAACAACTTGTGATGACACCACCCCCCTTTCCACCGTGCATGCTAAAACTCCCTTTTACTTGAAAACTCTTGCTCATTGTTGCTTATTACATCCCATATAACATTTTCATCAATTGTGAATGTAAATGTTGTCACATTAAACATGCATTGGTTTATCTTTTTAATGAAAAATCATGTCGGACATCATATCTTATAATCTCGTTTAGAGTGATACACATTATACAAATGATGATTAGATTTTTTTTTAAAAACCGATCATTTATAAAGAACATTGTGTATTTCTTCCTGAATATAATAGGCAACTGGTAGATACAAAGAATATTGGAATTATTATTTTAATGCTGCTTGAACATTAATGTTACTTGGAAGAAAAAAGAAATTTATTAAAAAAAGCTGATTGTAAATGTACAAGTAAAGTTGGATTGCGTAATCTATTATGTTGACTTTTAGCACTAATTTAACCTGAGAGAGAGAGAGAGAGAGAGAGAGAGAGAGAGAGAGAGAGAGAGAGAGAGAGTATATTTGATATATAAGACATTTTTTTAATATTCGAATGATAATATTTTATGTTGAATTGCTTTTCAACATTGTCATGTACTTTAAATTAAAGCTGTCATTAAAACGTCAGTTTCGTTTTTACGTTACGTCATTTTTAAAATTTTAAAAAAGTCATTTTGTCCGCGGCGTTTTAAAAAAAACGCTTTGAGATAAAGGCTTGAAATTTTGCGTGATAATACATTTATCGATTTACCTCCGTAATAAGGCTGGATTTGAAAATCCGTCACTTCCGGTGGAAACCGGAAGTGAATCAAATTTTTCGAAAAATTGAATTTTTTGATCAAATTAAAAACGTATACATTTTTTGTAGAATTTGTCAAGCTGAATCTAACACTGAAATCCGTTTTAAAATCGGACGATGCATTACAGAGATATTAGGGTTTAAAATTTGATTTTTCCGGAAATTTTGATTCCGCGTTCTCGGTTAAGAAAGTAGTGTTAATTTCTATGTAAAATTAACTCGTACCTAAAAATTATTAGTAAGTCGTACCTGAACACATTCGGATTTTTTTGTTAAGTCGTTCATAAAATCGTTAAGGTTTTTGTTAAGTCGTACTTAAAATTATTCGGATTTTGTTAACTAGTACCAAGAATTATTCGATTTTTTTATCTTTTTTATTTAGTAACTCTTTTTATTGGTTTAAGATCTCTGCTTTTTACAGGAACTTCAAGCATTACTTTCGACATTAACGGAAGACCCACTCGTTGCTTTGCAACGAGCTTTGCTCTAGTTCTACTAACTTTTTACCAAATATATAGTTCTATACACAAATATCGTATCTTGAACCTGACCTCTGAATTGATAATAAAACTGTTTTGAAATTTTAAGGAGGTTGGCACCTGAGATACAAGTAATTAAACTTGTTACGTTATTAATGTAAAGTACAACGGTACACATATAACTTCATATTTATAACAGACCAAATTATAAGAAATCTTGAGGTTTTTAAAAATATATATATATTTCTTCTTATATTCATCATGAAATCAATATTGTATATTTTTTTTACTACACAACAACATTGACTAATTTATCAGCAATACACGGTATGTAATTGTTAGTAATTCAAATACGCTTTGTCTAAGGACTAATAAACTATTAAAAATACTCCAATTTCTACATGGAACCGTTTTATTTTTCTTTAATTTCAGTCAATTGTCAACATTAGTCGATTTTTACATTTGCATATTTTTTTTAGGCATTGTCACATTATAGAAACTCATCTTACGCCTTAGCTGACCAATGAAAACATCATTTCTTGTTCAACTTGAAAATAGAAAATAATAAAAAAAAAAACAAAAGAAAAAACGGAAGTATCTGCAGGCTTGTACACATATTTTCCGTTTTCATGTTAATAATCAGTCTAAAATTGTGCTATTCTGAAATTTTGCTGTACTTACTTTAATGCGGCCTTTTAGCAAACGAAAGTTATTTTCATACATGAGGTGTCCTACATGAATAATTCCGGCGAACAGATTGAAGATATCTTGACATGTGTTCGATTTTTCTCATTTTGACAGGGCCGATAATTATGTAATACTTAGCGTACCTAGTTCTTTGTTCATTATAACTTAATACATGTACATGTTTATGTAGGTTAGTTTTCACTTATTGTCTGGACCTTATTTTGTAGAAATTTCATTTTGAGAAGTAAAGGTTCCCATAACCTGTAACTAGCGCAAAGTGCAGATGAATATCGATTTAAAAGGATATTTCACTTATATTTTATATTATGAATGTCCTTATTCTCAATATGAAGAAAACAGTAGAAATGCATTGTCGTTACGATTGAGTAGCTATTTACAAAACCTTGGATTCGTCGAAGCATGTAAACATGTTCGTAGTCGTACCGCGTTGACCTTAACGGTGTACCTTGAAGTCTAGCCCTTCGTCTCTCCTCATCTTTACAATCCACGTTAAATCCTTTAGAAAACGATGAAAAGACAATGAAAAGTATTGTCGGCTGTTTCCATAACACAACGGAACACAGCAATGGGATGCCGAACTCAGTTTTCTCTCTATCGACGCCATGCTGTTTGATGTTATGTGCGCTCAGCCTCGATTTGAAAACCGGATGTTGGGTCGCGTGAATAGATTCTATAAGGTTTATCGAAGGAAATACATTTGTCAATCTGCTGTGTCTATTTATCAGATGCCAACTATCTGTAAACAAACATGTTATCACTATTGTCAAAAAAGTGGTCGAGTGACTTTTTATATATTTTGATAAGTGTCTTTGGTAAACGTAACCAAACTGTGTGTATATCTAACTACAAATGGAGTGTACATAGTATATGTAAACAAATTGCCACAACGTAAAGCTTTGAACAGAGTAAATTTGTGATATGAAAACTGTGATCACGACATTAAACAGATTGAATGTGTTTATATATTTAATATAATTAAACTGAATCATTTTTTAAATTTAAAAATGTTTTATTTATTGATTTCTTAAACAATGATTTTTTTGGTAATTTATGCGGATATATTAAGGCAACAGGCAATGCAGAAAAAATACATTAACCCGCGTTAGAACTGGATAGTGTAGATTTCACCCCTGTAAATTTTTACAGAGCTATGAATCACAATCGGTTTTAGAAACACAAGTAAGTTGCTGTATAGATGTAAATCTATACAAATAAAATGTGTATTGGGCATTACAAAAAATATCACAAACCATATGCCATTAACGTTCATATATATGTGCATTCAAGAATTTTTTAAAGAAAATGTCATAATAAAACTACTTGGTTTTGACCAATTTCTTAGTAAAAACAGGACAAATGGAACTACATATAGCTGTTAGCAAGCACGTTGAATTTGGCAATATATATGATCCGCCAAGTTGAATCTCACAATAAATATGATCCGCTAATAGCAATTCAAATCATTTCTAAAGTTTTAATACTAATTTGGTGTATAACTCTAATACTATATAAAAGCATATGTATCTGTTGTATTGCAAAATGTCTGGCCCATAAAGCGTAATTTTAAAAATATATATACAAACTAAAACTATTTATATATTATGGTTTTATCAAATGTTCATACTCTTTTTTGTAAATATCCCATAATTGTTAACTTTTCTTTAGAAAAAAGGGCGTGTGTATATATATATTATACTAGACTTTGACCCGTGCGTGCACGCGTTGACATTGCATATGACATCGGAATAATCTAAGTTTATTCTTATAGAATAATCTGTGTCTCGGGACAGGCCTTCACCACAGTTAAAATGCCTCCCATATACCCGTAATGTAGCAAAAAACTGCAGAATCGCTCCGATACGATTTTGAGAAAATTAATGAAGCTTTATTGAAAATAACAGTCAAATTATTCATAACAAACCATTTTCCGGCTGTAAATACATTTCATCTAAAAATTTAATTTATATTAATGGAGAATTCAACACTTTTTTCCCAACGTTTTTTACTTGCTTCAAATTTACACACCATGTTGACATTCGGAACTCTCTGGATTTTTCAAATCAAATGCACTGAGTTAGAGTAATCTCCCGTATTTTCTTTGATGAACAGAATATATACATGTAGCAAACTTTCAATGAAAATTTACACGTATTTGTATTAACGTTTCTGAGTTTATCCATGCAAATATGATATTGTGGAAACATAAACTAAAAAGCCTCCCGTGATTTAGCGTGAATGTAATGCGCATGCGCAAGATTGTAAAATCCAAAAAATCCAGATGATTTCCGGATTTCTAAAAGGAATTTTCGTTGATTATTAATTAGTGAGGCTTGATTAAGAAAAAATATAAACATATTGGTAATCTTCAAGTACCAATGATGTTTTAAATATATAAAACAAAAGACAGTACTCTTCCGATTTCTCGGTATTAAAGCCCAAAAATTCGAGTCTATTATTTTAATATAGTAGTATAGATATAATATAAATTGATGGATTGAATGTGTTTATATATTTAATATAATTAAACTGAATCATTTTTTAAATTTACAAATGTTTGTTTTATTGATTTCTTAAACAATTATTTGCGTTATAATTTGATTGCTCCAAAATTATGTATCATCTGGTGTTGTGTTCATTATGTACTGGCATTTGAATCCACCAATAAAGCAAGATGTCTTTAATTTTGAGTTAGATATTACTTTAATTGTCACTATATGTGTTCAACTTCATACTGTATTAGAATTATTTAAGGAACAAGGAATCATTCTTTAAGTATTATGAGGTGATAATTTCGGTCGGGGCGGGATCAAATCCAATAAAGCCCGAAGGGCTTTATGATAGATTTGATCCCGCCCCAACCGAAATTATCACCTCATAATATTCAAAGAATGATTCCTTATTACTTATATTTATATAATTTTAAGCCATCGTACGAGTAAATATTTAGATATAAACATGCAAACCCCGCTAACGCTTCAATTGGCGTCATTTGAAATTATGGGTTATAAAGTACAAAATCGATAGCAGAGTTATCACTGGTAAAGACACTGGAAAATGGAAATATAATTAGATAATAGTTCAAACTATAAATATTTGTTTGATTTCCTAAAAATCAATTTCCATGACAAATTTTAGCAAAACTTTCAGGAAAATTATCATTTCTGTTTGAGGTCCTATATTTCCAAAACATGGCATGTGACATGGGTCACAAATAAAAAAAATAAACATTTTATGTCCCCATTCTTATATCCAAGTGGTTTTTGGATGATTGACATTACTAGTATTTCAGGTGCCAACCTCCTTAACATGTGTTTTATGTCAACTTTAAAAAAAATGCATTTAATATATGTTAAACAATATAACAAACTATTAATTATTTTAACCCAATGATTGTTGCAATGTCTTTCATGTGTTTAAAGGGGCATTTTGGTCAAATTTTATTTTTCTATTTTTATTTTTTACAATGCTTTAGTAGTGCATTTCTAATGATCAACCAACATTTTAGTGTCAGTCGAGAGTTATAAGCAAGAAAGAGAGCTTGCAATTCTTTGTGAAGTAAACGTGATTCGTGCCTTGTTTATGTTTACACTGGTTCAATATACAAGTAAATTTTTTTTTCTTTTTTAAGCTGATATGTTTTATCTGCTTATTCGTTTTGAACATGAATAAACTATTCATAGCGTTTGTCACATTTATTTCTAATTCAAAATGTAAACAAAAACATGACCTGAGCTTTGTTTACATCACAAATAATTGTGAGCTCTGTATCTCGCTTATAACTCAAAGACTGACAAACAACTTTTGGTTGACTACCATAAATGCCTTACTGAAGCACTATAGCCATTTAAAACGGAAAAATAAAATTTGACCAAAATCATGACCACGCCCCTTTAATATTTATATTGAAGAAAGTGTACCTGTAAAAATCATATCACTGCGCTTTTATATTGCTTAGCGTCATCTGACCCTCTAAAATCTATTAGAATTTCTCTGAGGCACAGGCATCGTTTTGGGGGCAGATCAATCCAAAATCTTGACACGCGAAAAAAGAAAGAAGGAAATGAAAAAAAATATGAAAATCATAATCCGTGGGAGAGGGGGGGGGACTTTACATATTACTTCAATTTCACTGTTAATTTTTACATCTCCAAGAATATTGGGTGGGGGGGGGGCGGGGGGACCAGCAGGCATGTTCACGAAGCTATCTTAGGACTATGGTGCGTCCTAAGTACATCTTAGAATACGTCTTAGTCTTAAGTTTGTTTCTCGAAGCTCTCCTAAATTTAGGAACCGCCATAACTTTGTCCTAACTTTAGGACATCGCTTACCTTGTCCTAAGACCATCCTAAGGCTGTAAAATCACGTTTTTGGGGATATTGGGACTGTTGTGAAGCTTTTTTTAAGACCGGTAAAATAAAGCAATATTGTCTTCAGTTCCAGCATTTCCGACAAGCCTCAAATTCCTAATCCGGGAGAAGGGGGGGGGGCATAGTCATTTATTCTATTATGTACGTTCATTTTAACCAAATTCTGTGGAGAGGGACCCCGAACTCTCGCTCACCCCCTTCCCCGTTGCTACATGCCTGCCTGAGAGCTGACAATTTAAGCAAATTTTTTTTCGCAGATATTGTCCCTGTTTGGCGAATGAAAATTATTCACTTATTTTCAATATCTACATTGTACACTGAGTAAGTTACATTCATTGTTTTGATTACTTTAGGATAAAAATTATTCAAATGTCCTTGGCTAAAACGTAAATTTACATCGGTTTATATGTAAGCCATGCGTGATCATTGTCAATTTTTATCACTTCATTCTGAAAAAGTAATCTTTAAAAAATTCGTAATGTTAAATAAACTGTATTTATGTATTTTCAAGATATATTACAACCTATTTCTTATTTAACATGTTCGTGTATTATATATATTGCGAATAAAGGTAAATTTGTTGTGTTTCTACATGTAACATAAAGGATTACGTTTACTCAGGAGGCGCAAAAATTCTACTAATAGGAACAAAAAAAACAACTATAGTGCATGAAAGAACTCCTTCAGGGGTGTCATTTTTCAAGTTGAGATAAGTAGTTCAATGACCTACGTTTCGTGCTATTGGCCTCCGAAGTTTTCCCGCGAATTTCATCTAATTTTGACACAGTGGTCAAGTTTTTCCTTATAAGCAAATTATTAGCATTAACAGAAACTTTTTGTTTATGAAAAGTGGTAGAATAAGGTCAATGATTTTATATATGAGCAAATTATCAAATATGGATAAACAAAGTAAAATTATTTAAGTCCGAATTTCCTCTGAAATTTTTGAAATGCCACCATTTTTCATCCAACAATTAAAAAAAAAATCTACAAATAGGAACCATATAAAAACTGTAAGTTAATAAGGTGTAAATCCTGTTTATTCTATTGGTATAATTTGTATATGGGGTCAATGATCAAATTTTTGAGAAATTTCCACTTGAAAGGGTACAATTTTTTGGTTCACTTCTCACATTTGCTGATCATTTACATCTTAATTCAGAATGGTAAATAAGTATATTAAATCAAGTTTTTAAAGACTATCTTTTAAAACACATCAAGAACTAGATGTTTACAGCTTTTGTAAAAATAATATTACCAAAAACTCATAGCTTTCGACTTCAAAAACAAACAAAAAATAATCCGAATTTCCTCTGTCATAACATCAATCATGAGTAGTACAATATACATCTACAGTTTGATATGTAATATTTTATCCTTCAAAATATTTTGAACAGTTTATATTTACAATATTTTAGGAATTAAAATGTAAACAGTGAGTTAATTATTTAATAAAATAAAAATTATTGTTAATGATAATTAAGTATCTTCTTTGTAAAAATTGTATCACAACATGTACATCTACATATCATAAGAATAAGAAATGGTCCATTTATAAATCAAGTTTGACAAGATTCTGATGCTATTCTGTTAATAAAATTGTGAAAATTTTACATGAAATGTGGTACAGTATTCAAAATCAAGAGTCCAAAGGAAAAATACAAAACAGGTCTGCAGCAGAGCTAACACAAACCTCTACAAAAGGTACACCAATAGTATATCTTATAAATATCAATAATATCAGGCAAGTTTTGAGTTGAACTTATTAAAGGCTCTAATACGTACATGATTGTGTTATTAATTACATCTTTATATCATTATAGCTACTGGGGTTGTACACTAAACATTACATGAAAGATTACATTTTGGTGGACTATAAAATTCACATATGGAAAATGCAAAATTACTAAATTGCCTATTATGTATCAAATTTAAGACACTCACATATATTCATTCCTATAAACACACAAACGAACACATATATATCTTACATTCTGGCAATCTCGTTGTTGAGTGTATATGTATAAACTATACATGGCAAAGTAAAAATGAGAAACATCCACTTAATTAATACTTAGGGTATCGTTGATGAAATTATTCAATTTCTATCAATAATTATAACAAACGTATGCATGTATTTATCTAGAATCTTAAATTTCTAAAATATGCCATTGAAATGACATTTTAAGTCTTACTGTGATATAGGCAAGATTCTTTATATGACATTTATAAACTAATTTGTTTACAAGCAAATTTAAATAATATAAAATTGAATCAATTTTACTTCTGACAAGGCACTATAAATAAACAATACACTAAATTCAACTCTCATTCAATGACCAAAAATATGAGCTCACTGCTTCAATAACTTTGTTAGACTTAGTCACCCTAACAGAACCATTGCTGCACACTTCAGTAAACAATACACGAATTGCATTATTATCTCTTGAGTGAGCTTGTTTCAAACTATCAAAATTCAATCCACTTCCAGCTATTTTTTTTTGCCATCAAACTCTCAACACTTTTTTTTCAACAAGAATCTGTAAGGAAGGAAAATTATTTTCTACTTCCTTTTTGGTATGACAAGGCATTTAATGCGTAACAAATTGAAAATGTACCATTCTTGTATTTTACATCTAATAAATCCACCTTGTTTAACAACTTTTGCAAAACTAAAATATCTTCTAGAGCATCATGCGCTCCATATGTACAACCAAGAAGCGTTGATACAAGACTCTGCTGCCTATAAGAACAAAGGTTTGGATGTGATATTTGAATCTAAAAATCCTTTCACTCTTCTTGAAAAATTTGACATCAAAGAACATGATTTGAGAGCTCTGAAAAGTATTGGGCAATCAAAAATCTTAATGTTGTGACCAGTTAAAATAACATTGGTGTACTTCTCAAGAAATTTCAGAAAAGAATCCAAAGCAGCCATCAGAGAAATAGCATTTACTTCTTTCTGGAAATGGTAGAGTTTTCCATTTCTCGTGACCAGACCTGTTATCTCTGAAGCTGAAGGCGTTATTGGTCTCTTAGGAGTGACATAGGCTGAAAATTTATCCGCACCATGAACAGCTGCTAGCTGAATAATATGAGAAGTGCGAGCTTAAAAAAAAATTAAAGAATCCAATATTAGACTTTGTACATTAATTATTATACATGTAATATATCATTGCAAGAGGCTTAGGGACCTAAACTGTCACCTGATTAAAATGCAGACCTGATAATTGAAAGGTTGCTTATTGATTGTTTTTAATTTTATAAATCAATTAAAGGATGCTCTGTCACAAGACAACAGGCTATTTATAATAGCCTAAATAAATTAGGCTAATTTAATCCACAGCTTAACGAGTTCCTGATCTCCCGTGCAACAATGAAGATGAATAGGCTGGCCCGGATCACACATCCTCTGAAGTATATGTATACATCGGGAGTGAACATCCATTCCAATCCTATCTGAAGATATCCCACGCAGGTGAATCACCAAATTTTTGTCCTTGCGAATAAGGGTAAGCACCTGCCGGAAAGCTTCTTCTTTGCGTCTCCAGAGTTTGACGGGAACAGTACGGTCGAGACCAACTTCCCCAAGTGCAACAACATTCGGGGAACACAACAGATTCTTCATATGGAGTAGAGTCTCAGAAGTCAAGTCTTGGAAGTGTTTAGGATGCACACCTACAGCAACTCCCCAAGGACTAACTGAAACTGTCTCTGGATGGGAGGCGGGTTCACTATAGACAATCACACCACCCGTGACCTTCACATCCAGTCGAGGACGGCCAATTCCTGATTCTGTATGCCGAAGTACATCCTCCACCGACTTCCCAGACGACTTTCTCCATATACGGTTACAAGTACGGTCCAGATGAAAATGGCTATCGTAGGCTTCATATTGTATAGCTTCATTGGCATCTCTGTCATATGGCATATAATCACAAGCTGTTTCTGTTAAAGAATTTACATCAGAGCCATAACTTGCATCTATACAAATGAACTCCTCTTCTGTAGATGAATTCACGGTCGACACCTGTATTCGCGTACTTTTCACATCAGCAACGGAGTGTCTGTTACCTGTAATACGCCTATGCACACGAAACTCTTCACGCTGCTCAGGTTGCAAAGCTGACATCAGCACCACTAAACATATCCAGTGGATTAATACAGCCGGTGAGTTGACTGGAGCCACAGTAAAACCTCCGGAAGGTTCTTCCCAGTTCAAATGGTTACATAGTCTCCTAATGCAAGCGACTGCATCTGGATGAAGAGTAGTGTCCTGAGGAATCTAATGTGTCTGGTTAACGTAATCCACTGCTGTGAACAAACTAGCATCATGTCCAACAACAATCCTAACCAAAGACTCCAGCGCTGTGGACTGCATAACTCAAACTCTTCCTTAGAGCGAATCGGTCTCACATCACTGAATATCCGAGGAAGGTGGGACTGTTGAACATGACGCTTGATCTTTCTGTTCTTAACGTTGCAGCCAAAAAATGGACACCACTGAAAGTTCACACGAAGTATTACAACTGTCACCTAAATTTCCGGGGATAAACGAGCACGCTTGTCAACAGTCTCGGAGTAGTCATTCTGCTGGACATGTCGCAAGGGTAATCTTCGCTTCTTTGATACAACTGCGGGTGAAAACTCCCTGCTCCCAGCACACTCGTCCTCCTCCACAAGAACCTCCTTCACTAAAGGCGCAGGCTCCATCTGTACGGGTGACCCCGCTACTTCATAATCAATGGAGACGGGACAGTCAGTGTGAGCAATCTCCATCACAGACTCCTCGGTGTAAGAAGGCGGACACTCTACTGCATTTTCACGCACAACATCCAGTTCCGAATTATAGTGTAATATTTCGAAGACGAATGTCCACACACATAGCAGATGGTGATGATGAAGCAGCTGTAGCAATAGAACGTGATCTTTCAGTGCAAAGAATGGTACGCGCTTCATTCCTAATCTTCTCAATCCAGCGAACGTCATATTCATCTTGTGTTAAGCGGTATTGATAAAGGATAGCATCAGAAATGTCCCTGTGAGAAGTTCCATCACTCAACAGGACCAAGACGTACACAAGACGAGTAGGCTCGATCAGTCTCCTTGAGGAAGTGCTTCTTCTCACATAGTTCAGGTAATGCTCTCCCCTCTCCTGGCGTAGAGATGAATAATTCGGAGCTGGCTGATATCTCCTGTAGCGTGGCATAGTAGATATAAACTTTATAATGAACTAGAGCCAAATGTAGAAAAATAATAATGAATGGACATTAAGAACAGGACCCCCCTTGATATTGATATGAGACATGACCCTGGTCTTAAAGATTTGTCCTTCACGTCATCAGCTGATGAAAGAAATAAAATAGCATACAACAATGAAAAATAACACATGCACACTGAAACACATACTTATCAGTGTGCATATTACTTAACTCTAAAGATCCAGGCTCTATATGCTATTATGAATAAACTTAAGATACATAATTTATTATCATAACATATCATAAAATCAAAAAGCACTGAATGTTTGAAAATCCCTTATCATACTGGATTGTTCATAAACAAGTCACTAGCAGATGTATCCGTTGTATTACCTCCCTGTCCACATGATATAGAAATCAGAGCACACTATGAATAATATCTGATGCATATAATTGATCATACTGCACTAAGATGTTATGGTCACTTGAGTTGCGATACATATATCAATAATCGCTACAACAAGAACACCATCATATTTAACTTTTAAAGACGATCTTAATTTCTATGAATTGTTTTGTATTGGACAGGTTAAGGATTTTCATTAACATCTGGATAATAAGATGAAAACAAATCAGGCTCAAGAGCCTTCATTCTACTGATGATGGTCTGCATGTCTGTCGTCAGAGATCCAGTGTGGTTCTCCATTGTGGACAGTCGCTGAAGAACTTCCTCATCATGGTGTAGATTGTCTGTGGCTCCGCTCTGTTCTGTTGTAGTGGCTTTTTCTCCATCAGAGCCATCAGACATCTTTTTTCTCTCTCCATCATACAGATCTTTGTCAAGGTCACCAGGACTCTATATAATCAGTGGCAACTCATGGTCTTCCTGAAGGGTCACATTGGGTTGATCTTGCACCTGTTGCAGTAATGGTGCATTCTGATGTGACTTTGTCTGTTGCAGGGTCTCATGGTTTGATTCATACACATCATTACATAATGGTGACATGTTATGTTCTGAATGTGCATGAGTTCTGTGACTGGCATGGCAAAGTCATGCACAGAACTCTTGATATTGGATGGTTCAAAACCTCTTGATGCCTGAGCTGTGACATTACTTGCGCCAAGTGCTGCAGATCCATAATTCTGAACAGAACCCTGGACATTCGACGATATTAAACCGTCTATTGCCTGGACTGTTTCAGAATTAGGGAATGTCTCTGTAATGGACTCTGCGACTGCTGACATTCCTTCAACATTACACGTTATGGATTCAGTCTCGGCTTTAGCTATTAGCAGTGTATCACTACCTTGTAGCTGAGCCGTACTGCCTCCATATTGTGTATCGTTAATCTATTCCATTTGGAATCTCCTGGTTTTGAGCAAGAAGATAATTGAAGCATTTCAGGAGATATTGGATTATCTGTGTAGATAAAGACTTGTGCTTTTTCTATAATCATACAGGCAAGAAGAAAAAAATTTTCCTTATGTGGTTTCGGTCACTTTTCTTTTCGGATTCCCGTTCTGTCTGAGTCGTGAAATGGTGGTAGTGTCATCATCTGCTATGATTGTGGACACCTTAACTCCTTCATACATTTTTTTCTCCACCATACTGACCACCATAGATTTCGAACTTCCTAAAAATACAAGAAATTTCAATTGAACAATTTAAGAAATCTGATTGGATCTATATATAGGGCCAATGCCAATATGAATCATTCCTATTTTTGAAAATTAAAAGAAAATTCACCAATGTAAAACTTAAAGATATACATTTATTCTATTCATCCTACTGGAAATCATAGCCATTTATAATGGCAGTAGGTGCAGATCGAGGGGTGATTTTTAGTAATGACAGTTGTAATGCACCGTTTTGGTTGAATTGGTTGTAAGCTTAGATGTTGAATGACCGATCGGGAGACGGAGAGGATCGCAAAATAATTTTACCGATGAGTTTCAAGCAAAACTTCCAGCTGATGTGACAGTTTGAAATAAATCCAAGATGGCGGGGATGGGTACCTTGTGTATTATTAGATATAGGGTATTTATTTTTATTATGAGAAAAATTTATAACGTCAGGTGCCTGTGATTTAATGATATGATTTTATATTTGTTTACATTTTATCTGCATGCATGCAAATTGTAAATATCAGTATATCTACTTGTTAAACATATAATTGTGATTTTATTATACCTGTGGCTAACTTGGTGTTGGCATCCCAAATGCGACCATGGCGTTTTCCTGTTGGAATGACATTAACATGACCACACCATAAATTCCGGCATTTAACCTGGAGGAAGCTTCCTAGGCCACAATCACGTATGCCTTGGGTGTGAGACAACTGCAGTGGAAGTCCGCATTCTTTGCACCCAGCTAATCCATCTGCCAGAACCCCAAACTCAACCACTCATCTCCCTTCCCTCCATGATGTGACATATCTAAATAGATATTTATATATTCAACTATAAGTTATATGCATGCAGATACTAATATATACATGTACATGTAGATATATAACTATGTGCACATTCAAGCTGCTATTTGGTGTGATACATAAATTGTAGTTGTATTTGAAACAACACTTACAGTAGTTTAATAAATGTGCTATATTAAACAGTATATATCATTTTTTTTTAATTTGAGTCAAATCAATTAAGTGATCAAAATGTGCATGCATTGTTACACTGTCTAGTTATTATTTAATTTACACATACAAATTTACACAAAAAATTTTTTTTTAGAAATGAATTAAAAATTGAACTTGCTATATTACAATCAGCTCAATATTATGTATTCAGATATACATGTACATTAAAAATAGCTAGTTTACAGTATTAATACCAACCTGTGCATGATTTTAAAATTTATGTAGACTATTATCTGACAATAATTATGTTATAGTAATCATTGGTGATGAATTCATCTCTTTTCAAAGATTTTTTTTTTTTGAAATTCAAGTTAGCATTAACATAATAATTGCATCAAAGGAAGCCACCTCTCTCTCTCTCTCTCTCTCTCTCTCTCTCTCTCTCTCTCTCTCTCTCTCTCTCTCTCTGACATATGTAGTCAAAGCATTTAACTTTCTAGTATCTATAATATTAGACTTTAAATTTCAATAACTTCAGCTCAAAGTTTTAGTAAATGCACCTGTTACAACATACTTTTATCAGTTTATAAATATCTATAAAGTAAACTATCATGTTTATCATGTTTATAAACATAAGTACATGTATAAGCTCATATCATGATCATGATAATTCAGTGCAACCTCCCCCGGCCAACATACACATGGACAATGCTTACCCTGAATTTTCTGCACTAATTAAGACATTACACCCTGCTGTTCTGGGCACCTCTATCTGATGATTGGCAGATTTAATTTCAGGTTCGTTTGTTTTTTCCGAATCGCAAGACGTTTAGGAAGGGTCTCTCATGGAATAAGAATGGTCATCTGGTTCTTGAAGGCTTTTCCATCGACATTTCAATGCTTCTGTAATCTTTCTGTATTTTTCGTTTTGTTTACAAAACCCCTGGCGTTTCCATCTCGTCATCCTCTGTTTATGTATTCTTTGACAGACGACTGTTTATATTCGCCGCGAAATTTACGGCATGTCGCAAACGACGACTTTATGTTTTCAAATTGAACATGTATGGATATAATTATTCAGCTAAATGTGATATTTGAACAAAAACATCTAAATAACTTTGTTTTTATTGTATTTAATAAATCGCGACTCTATGATTTTACAACATTAAATTCTACGGCGACCCGTTTGTGTCAACTAAAACGCTGAGTAAACGTAATCCTTAAATGTGTTTATTATGTATTACATGTACTTGATTGACAAGATTATCAAATGTTAATATACACTCAAAGAATAGACACATGTTGTTTAAATAATTATTTGCTTGTAAGCTAATTCTGTTTTGATACATATTTTCTTCAAAAAATGCAGTTTTCGGGGGAGGGGGGGGTATCCTTTCTTTCTTTTTTTTCTTTTTTTTTTTAGTTTGGTTTTGTGTTGTTTTGTTTGTTTTTTTTAAACTAAATTGCTATTGGTCACTGATATATATTTAAGTAAATGTAAATTTTTAAAAATGTATACATGTACATTGAAATTACTGGTTTTAGGCCTATTGTGTTAACTACCTACACGAACAATTTTCTCTGGCAAAATGTTTAATTATTTATCCCTGCAAAAGTCTATCAAACTCGATCTGTATGAATAAATGTGAAAAATAAGAATGGTTGTAGAAGGTTAGGATGTCCTAACTTAAGACGTTCCAAAGTTACCGTCGAGCTACATCTTAAGACGTACCCTAAGTTGGTCTTAGGATGTTCCTAACTTTTTTCCTAAGTCATATCTTAGGAACACACTTAGGCCATATCTTAGGAAAGTTTCGTGAACATGCCTGCAGGTCCTTGATAATTCATTTTCCTATATGTAAATTTTTTTTTAAAAGTTTGCGCGAGAAAAAAGGGGACAGGCCGCCTGCTATCCCCACCCCCCGGAGGCAGTAATATCAAAACTACTTAAAGCAATCAATGAATGTTTGTTTTAGATGTAAGTAGTAAAGCTATAAAGATGCAAGGTTTTTTGAGAGTATACGTTTTGAAAAAATTGTCTAATTTGCCTGGAGATTAAGGTAAAGTTTGCGGTTACAGGGAAATAACTAACAGATTTTCATTGTGACGTAACACCAACTACCCTTTATTTCAGATATGACGTCAAGATTTATATGACGTAATAATTGATTTCAGGGTTTTTTTTACTTTGCGGGGTTTTTAGCTCACCTGAGCTGAAAGCTCAAGTGAGCTTTTCTGATCACATTTTGTCCGTCGTCCGTCCGTCCGTCTGTCTGTCTATCCGTCCGTTTGTAAACTTTTCACATTTTTAACTTTTTCTCTAAAACCACTTGGTCAATTTCAACCAAATTTGACACAAAGCATCGTTATTGTATGGTGAATATAAATTGCAGAAATGAAAGACCGATCTTTATTCAAAGCGGAGAAAACATCGAAACTGTAGAAAAAGGGGGTACATTTTTAAAAATCTTCTTCTCAAGGATTACTGAGTCAAATTCAACGTATTTTAGCATAGATAATCCTTATGGTAAGGAAAATATAAATTGCAAAAATTATGTGCTTATTATGTTTCAAATTTGAGTAATTTACGAAAATAATAATAAGACAGAGAGAATGGGGGGTCAATCAGTTTAACTTCGGGCTCAATATTTCATATATCGAAAACGAAAGTTCTGTTTGAAGCAGCCTCGAACGCATGATAAACGAGTCAAACTGACAAAGATGAATTTGCTTGTTGTGCAACAGTTTACGTTCGAAGGGATTATTTGAAAGATCCAAAATATATTTGTGCCGATTTTGTGAAGTAAATTGAGGTTAAATAATAAATATTTCAATGCGTTGATATTTTCACTTGTGACGGTGGTTTTAGCTTGTTTTGATTTTCGTTTCTTTTTTTTTTAACTTCAGGGGAACTATCGCCTGTTTTTGGAATTTTTTCGTATCGAATCAAATATAGACTTCGGTAAATGTTTACATGTTCCTGCTTTAAATCAGCAAAATCGGATGCACTAACAACATATAAAATACTATTCATTATATCGGTACATGTAATTCGGTATGATCTCTACGAAATGGTTGATTATCGTAACATGTTTTGTTAAGATGCTCAGCATTTTCAGTCTAAACGGAGATTATTTTCGCTGCTAGAAATATATGTGTATATAAAATGAAAAATAAATTGTGTTCTTTCTTTGTTTTAGTGCATTTTTCTTCTGTTTTAATTGTTTACAATTTTCTATTTACTAACCGTATCTGAGAGTCAAGCTTCGAGTTATAAGCAAAATGCAGAGCTTTGCGCACAATGCTATGTTTGTACACAGAGCTGAAGGCATGCTTTAGTTCGTTTATTAAGTCTCCCAAACGAAGTTTGGAGATTAATTGTTTTTGTACGGTTCTTCTTCTTCTTTCTCGCGCTGAACTTGTCCGTCGTGTTTCTCAGAGATGGCTGAACAAAAATGTACAAAACTCTAGGATACGATAGGCCTGCTTATATAGATGTGCACGCTGGTTTGATTTTCTCATTTGGGGTTGGTCAACCACTTTTCTGGGGGGGGGGGGGGGGGTCAAAAGGGTGTGGGGTCTAACATTATGGGAAAAATCGACGACTCTATTGTAAATGGTTATAACGTAAAAACGGACAAAGATAATAATATAGGGTTTTCAGAATCATATATTGACTGTTACACACAATATTTAGGGTTTATAAGATCTGACCCCTGGGGTCATTCCCACCCCCCAGGAATTGGAAATGACCATTTATCTCAGAAACTGTTAGAATCCTGACCCCTAAACCATATATATTCTTGTTTCATGAATATAAGGAGCATCTAATGGTATGTTGGTCATGGGCCCCGGGGGTGGTCATGACCCCCTCAAACTGGAAGGGCCCAAATATCTTGAAAACGGTCGAGATCCCAACCCCTAAACCATATATATTCTTGTTCCTTGTGTTAAGTGGCATCAAATAGTATGTAGGTCAGGGGCCCCGGTGGTGGTCCTGTCCCACCTCAAACAGGAAGTGCCAGAATATCTTGAAAACGGCTAAGAACCCTACCTTACCATATATATTCTTGTTCCCCTTGTTAAGGGCCATTAAATGGTATGAAGGTCAGGGGCCCCGGGGGTGGTCCTGTTCCACCTCAAACAGGAAGTGTACAAATACCTTGAAAACGGTTAATATCCCCACCCCTAAACCATATATATTCTTGTTCCTTGAGTTAAGGGCCATCAAATGGTATGTAGGTCATGGGCCTCAAGGGTGGTCCTGACCCCCTCAAACAGGAAGGACCCAAATATCTTGAAAACGGTTAAGAACCCCATCCCTAAACCATATATTTATCTTGTTCCTTGTGTCAAGGGGCATCATATGGTATGTAGGCCAGGGGCCCCGGGGGTGGTCCTGTCCCACCTCAAACAGGAAGCGCCAGAATATCTTGAAAACGGTTAAGAACCCTACCCTTAAACCATATATATTCTTGTTCCCCTTGTTAAGGGCCATCAAATAGTATGAATGTCACGGGCCCTGGGGCTGGTCTTGACCCCCTCTCAAACAGGAAGTGCACAAATATCTTGAAAACGGTTAATATCCCCACCCCTAAACCATATATGACTGCCGTCATGAGAAAAGGGCCCTTATCTTTTGACGTCACAATGCTCAGAAAACGACGTCATAGTAGCGGCATTGTAAACGCAGTTTTTTATTTTCTGTTTCTATTTTTTTTTCTACGTCTGTGTTGTGTTTTTTGAATAATTAGAGTATGGCCTTGTTTAAATACCGATGATAATAATTGATAACTATTAATAATTTATAATAAATAATTAAAAAATAATTAATAATAAATAATAATAAAATAATAATTGACGTTCATGACGTCGTGTCGTTTTTGACCAGCTACGTCAAAGTCGTGTTAGTTAACATGTCTTACTAAAATTGTCATAAAATGCTTAAAACACACAAGATCTTGGATATCTTTGTATATTTGTATTCAGAAAGAGTTGACTAATCTTAATTGAGAAAAAAGTGAGTTTGTGAAATTTTGACCTTAATGGCCCTTTTCTCGTGACGGTAGTCATATATTCTTGTTCCTTGTGTTAAGGGCCATCAAATGGTATGTAGGTCATGGGCCTCAAGGGTGGTCCTGACCCCCTCCAACAGGAAGGGCCAAAATATCTTGAAAACGGTCAAGAACCCCACCCCTAAACCATATATTTATCTTGTTCCTTGTGTCAAGGGGCATCATATGGTATGTAGGTCATGGGCCCCAAGGGTGGTCCTGTCCCACCTTAAACAGGAAGTGCCAGAATATCTTGAAAACGGTTAAGAACCCTACCCCTAAACCATATATATTCTTGTTCCCCTTGTTAAGGGTCATCAAATGGTATGAAGGTCATGGGCCCTGGGGCTGGTCTTGACCCCCTCTCAAACAGGAAGTGCACAAATATCTTGAAAACGGTAAATATCCCCACCCCTAAACCATATATATTCTTGTTCCTTGGGTCATGTTAGTTCACCTGATATATAGTAAAGGACCCCTGGGAACATCATGAAACTTTGTGCGTCATCCCTACTCTATATGATAGCCTCGTTCGTTTGGGAGACTTTATAATCGCCCCAATTATAATTACATCTTGTATTTTATATGCAGCTATGCTGAATAGGAAATACCAAGTTTAAAAATCTTAACTTGAATGTAATAAACTCATGTGAACAAAAACATGACACAAACCAAGCTATGTATCTTGGTTACAATTATACGATTGACGCTAAAATTTTGGTTGATCATCAGAAAGGTCTTGCTAAAAGGATGATATGTTGTATTGTAGCTACTTTCTGGTGCCCCTTCTTAAACGATGAATTGCATAAAATCTACACAAATTTTTGATAGTTTTTCGAACACAAGTTAATAAAAACGACGTCTTTTAAACAGTTTCCATAGTTTTGACACGTTTTTATTATGAGGATAAAAGCATTATATCGTTGTTCTTACAAAAATATTGCTGCGGAAAATCATCTTTGTTTGTATACATTTGTTGTTTTTTTAATAAAGATAAAAATAATGGGTGGGCCCTAGTACAATAGACCGACATGCCTGCCAATACATTGATTTGAATTATAGCTCTTTAACATATCATGTGACAACATTTTTCAGTTAAGTTTATTCATCAGTCACAGTTATGAAACGTCATACGATATGAATTCACGCCAGGTAAACGTCAATCGTTTATAATGGAGAAGACCAATTACATTTTTGAATGTTTTTAATTTGCGCAGAAATTGAGCGCACACTTTTCTTCTTTCACATAAAGAAATTTTTTAAAAATAAAATACAGTAAGTAGTTCAGGGAGAAAATGTACCTTTAATTTATGCTCTCATGTATTTTGATCGCTTTATAAAGTGGGGGGGGGGCTAAAATAAAGGGAACTTGAAGTTCACCGTTAACCCCTACTGAAAATTTAGTTATATATCTTGCATATAATCTTATTTTTGGTAAAAATGATATTCCATAAAGGTAAAAGTGTCAAAGATTAAGTACAGTAAAACTCGTTTTGTACGAACACGTATATAGCGAAATCTCTGACATAGCGAAGTTGTGTTGAGTGACCGGGAAATTCGTTACAAATTTTGCAAACTTTTACGGTTATAACGAATTCGGATATAACGAATTTATGGATATAGTGATATAGAGGGGAATAATGACGAACTTTTACACTTTTTATAACGAATTTCTTTACATTTTAAAAAGTTTACACTACCATTTAACATATAAGTTTGAATGAATTTATTTTCACATGAATTTTTCAATTTACATTCGATTATTAAAGGTATCCAAAAAAAATGTATTTTCATTCTAAGCCTCAATTAGCAAAAATTGTAGTCTTGTGAAAGAAAACATGTCTATAGTGATTTCGCTATAGTTATTATCACGAATTCGTTATACGAATATAACGAATTACGGATTTAACGAAGTAAATTCATTGGTTCCTAGGACTTCGCTATAACAGAGTTTTATCGAATATGCAAAAATAAGTGTAAAACTCGGATATTCATTTTTTGTTAATCTACCGAGGGGCCATATGACACAATATTCTTTGTACGCCCATATAAAGTCAGTGTTGCTCGGGTGAGCGATGTGGCCAATGGGCCTCTTGTTGACGTTTACAATGCTTAAGTAACAAGTCACAAGCATTTTATTAATTTCCACAAAAACGAATTCCGCAACATATGGTTTTAAAATAATAGTGTTTTAGAAACACCAAATTACACTTGTACTACGATAAGTTCTTCCTGAAATCTTTGAACTAGATGCTTTCGTTTGCATTGTGGTAGTCCAAAATTTTGAAATTCGTTGCATTATATTCTAATTTTAAATAGTTCATTATAAATTAATAGAAACGAAACATGATGTAAATAGTGACATTATTTTCAAACATTTTAAGCATAATTAAACCCCACAATAGTCACATATTAAGTGACATAATTTCATGAAACTATTAACATTTCATCAAAGAGGCAGTTTGAAATCATGATATTTTACCTTTTGTAGCTATAAAACGGGTCCAACAAAATCATTTTAAATTTTATGATCGGAAAAAAACCTTCAGTTTAGTAAACAAAATGGTATGTAATTTTGGCTCCATATCTAAAAAATGCAAGCCGCAAACCTTACCTAAAGTTGAATTTGACATGAATGTTTTAATATACATTATTCCCATTTCGTCTCCAATCATTTTTTTTATTTCTCTTGCTACGCTTATCACTACATTTTCCAAAATTCAATTTTGTCCAGTCATTGAACTATTTGTATTTGATGAGGGAGCGTGATCCGCGCATAAGGGGGATGCTTACATGTGTAAGAAAGCTTAGAAACTTTATATAGGCCTAACGTTAATCGAAATTTTATGTCGCTTTCCGATCAAATCTCTAACATCATGAAACATAATTTATAAGCCTTCGCCGGGGCCAAAAGTTTGCCCCATTCCATTTGCTTAAATTATACTGCTCAGACAACCTCACTGACAGTACAGTTCCTGTTAACTTTTATGAGTGAAAAATGATTATGTGTCAATGAAGATATCTTGGATATTTTCCCTTTTATCGATTTCAACTGTATTTCTTTAACAGGTGTGTGTATTTTTATTAAAAATCATCAAAAAGTGATGGAAGCAATAACTTGGGACAGACTTTAGTGCTCAGACAGCCTCAGTTCAGTAACAATAACGACTAACCGTACGTTAGGCATCCCCCCCCCCCCATTTCACGGTATAATTTTCTTGGAAAAATAAAAAAAATATGAAATAGTATACTATCTATAAACATCATGTGTTTAAAAACACATTTAACAAAGTTTAATTTATAAACTTTATTTGTTTAAAATCACTCTAAAAACAACTGTAAATAGTAAATAAGCCAACTTTCAATCCGAAATTCCCCTGTCATATGCCAATACATGTCATCAATCATTAAACAGGGTAGATTTTAGTTAAACATTAACTGGCAAGATTGGTATATAGCTCACATCATTTCCATATGTTACAGTCAAAACACATTGAGATTGCGTGGCAATGAAATGGGCAGCTGAACAATACAAAATGAAACGGATGTGTGAGAAATTTTTTTTTTTACATATATTGGATTAACTAATTGAAATTCATTTTTGTTCCGGTTGTTATTATAATAAATTAATTGTTATTCTCATAGACACAGCTGCAAATCTGTATAGCTAATGCAGACAGAATTGTTTTATCCGGAAGATAAATAATTAGATTTCAGATTTAATACTTTACTTTGCAAGGTAATATAATAAATAAGAATAAATATACCCATTTGTGTAAATGAAATTATATATAGTTATGGATTTAATTTCACTCAACTTTATAGCTTTTTTTGACAGCATATCAATATAAATATTATAGTTCTGTATATAAATAATACGTACAATCAAATCTTTACAGAGCAACTTACAAGAAAATTAATTTGATATCATTAGATAAATGACCAAAGTTTTGATAAAATTTATTGAAATTGGTAGATTGCATGGCAATCTCAAGAGCATATGGCTCAGTCACCAGGTCATGGGCACATTTAAATATTCTGGATAATTGTGGATGTTTTTAAACTTTCTAACAAATTTTATAAAATGCAGACAATTTGATATTAATTAATGTATGTCAGTGTAAATAACTCTTTTTTCAAAGATGAAGTAAAGTAACGTGGGGGATGCTCTTATTTTTATGTGTGTTCAGACAAAAATTAATGTGGATATTTCATGAAATTGTTTTCGATTTTCAGGTTGGGCCTAAGGAAGTAGTAAACCTGACTGATGCCGAGTTTGAAAAGCTGGGAGTTGCAAATTGTGGGGATAGAGCGCGCCTTAGAAACCGTTGCCGAACAGTTATGAAATGTACGTATATATATAGATGTTAGATATTATACTCAAGCATTTAAAACTTAAATCTTAATTTTTGCAGAAGTATAACTCACTCTTGTATAATGAGAAGATGTGATATATAAATATATATATATATATATGTGTGTGTGTGTGTGTGTGTGTGTGTGTGTGTGTGTGTACGTGTGAGTGTGTGGGAATTAATATAATTAGAAATGAACCTTGTACTTTATTCTTGTTATTTGCTTAGATCAATGCTGTATTAAGTTATTGTAACTATTTTGAATTGTTATTGTAGTGCCAGACTCTCCTACACTTATTAAATTACGAGAATTGAGTTCTCGTAAATCTTTCCAAAAGAGACAATTGGCAAGATCAAGGGTTTCAACCAGTAGACGGGTACATGTAGGCTAGATGAATAAAAAACGAAAAAATTCAGTATATTCAAGGGTTACTGGAGGAAAGGAAGTAATTGACATAGAGAAAAACACAACGTTACCAGAAATGCTCGAAAAATGTTTGGAGCTGTATTTTCCTGATGGGGAAAATAAGAATCAAGGGCCTTTCACAGATTACACGTATTACATTGAAAATTATGCTGGTGCGAAGATAAAAGACGTTTTGAGTAATGGAGACCCCTTCACCTTAGAAGGCTATTACAGTGAAATCCGAACGTATCCAATAAGATTGTACCTATATACTTCATGTAAATCAATAGGGCATGAAGATCCTATCATCAGTGAAAAATCAACAGTAAGTGAATTTAGAGACGCTTTTAGTTATTTATGATTTTTAAATATAAAATGATGAAAGTGGACGAACATGTCCTTATGAAATTAACTTCTTCATAGGTCAAATCTAGCTGCAGGTCTGTTTTTTTGTGCGCCGTAAATTGTAGTTTTTTACTATGGGAGGCACTGTAGCTCCTAAGTCGTCAATCCAAATCTTTTTTAGACCAGGAGCTACATACCTGCAGTTAAGGTCAAATCCCAATGACAAGTTTTTTCAATTTGTTCTACCATTTAAAGTAATTTCTTATTCAGGGAGAACCTCAGAGGAAATTCAAATTCAGTAAAGAAAATGATGAAAAAGTTCAGGTAGCATATAATTTGTTCAGCTATTTAATTTTAATGCAACATGTGAAAATTGACTCTCTAGCCATGCAAATTTGTTGTGCAGTTTGTTTGACCTGCGCTGAAAGCTCAAGTGAGCTTTTCTGATCTAAATGTGTCAATTGTCTGTCGTTGGTGTTGGCATTGTTGTTGTAAACTTTTCACATTTTCATCTTCTTCTCCAGAACCACTGGGCAGATTTCAACCAAACTTGGCACAAAACATCACTGGGTAAAGGGGATTCATTCAAATGAAGGGCCATATTCTCTTTAAAGTGGATATAATTTAGAATGATTGAAAATTTGTCGGCATTTTTCAAAAATCTTCTTCTCAAAAACTATTAGGCCAGAAAAGCTGTAACTTGTATGGAAGCATCCTCAGGTAGTGTAGATTCAAGTTCAAATCATGGTCACCAAAGGTAGGGTGGGGTCACAAGGGGGTAGGGATGAATTTTTAAATAGGAATATGTAGAGAAAATCTTTAAAAATCTTCTTTTAAAAAAAAACTATAAGGCCCGAAAAGCTCAAATTTGTGTGGAGGCATCCTCAAAAAGTGTAGATTCAAGTTTGTTTAAATCATGGTCCGCAGGGGTAGGACGGGGCCATAATGGTGGGATAAATTTTTACATAGGAATTTATGGAGAACATCTTAAAAAATATTCTGGGAAAGTTTTCAGTCCAAAAAGCAGTAACTTGTTTGAAAGCACAGGTTGTGCAGATAAAAGTTTGATCAAACCATGATTCCCTAGAGAAAAGTTGGACCACAAGAGGAGGGGGGATTATATAGAAATAGAGAAAAATCTTCTTACAGGTACAACTACAAAAGGGGCTTGGTATTTACCACATAAATATGTGGATAAAAATTGGCAGATTTTTAAAAAAAATTGAGCAAGATCTACTCTACTTAGTTGTTAAGATATTTTGATTTTGATACTGTAATGCTAATTTGATCAGAGTTAAGGCTATATTGTTGCTCAGGTGAGCGATGTGGCCCCTGGTAAATGTTATCAAAACAAATATACCGGTTTGTAAAATGCAAAGATATAATATTCTTATATGCATACAACTTGAAAATAAAAGAAAAAAATCATTTATTTTTTTTTTGTGAAAAATGTGAAATTGAAAAACTTAATGCAAGTCAACTAAAAAAAAAGCTAAAATATTCATTAAAAAGCTCCTGCTGGACTTGAACCCAGTACCTGCAGATTGGCAGTCAGATGACTTACATACTGAGCTACAAAGTAAGACACTCAAATTGATCGATATTTTAGCCAGAACAATACTTTGAATTTGCCATGTTGTGATGTACTTGCAAAAAAGTGCTGGTCACAGGGTGTGGAGGAACCTTAAGACAATGTATAATATTTTGGCATAAAAAAGTTTGGTGTAATCAGCCCTGATTTTCTACCAATGTCATTTGAAAGTCACTCCTATAAATATAAGTACTTTTACATCTAGAAAAGTGTTTAATTTTATGCATATGCATAAATTCCTAGGTCTGAACAAAAATTCACCACAAGACTTAATTGATCTTAATTATTTAATTTAAATATGGAATGAAAAGTTATAAATTAACTAATATTAATATAGGATGCAAGTGATGATGACTTTGAACCACTGCCAAAACTTGTTCTGAAAAAGTCTAAGAAAAGGAAACCATCTGGTGACGTTCGAGACAAAAAGGTGTGTTTAACTGAAGAACATTATCATTGACAAAACCGGTATATACTTCTAAATAGTTGGATGGACATCACCATTTTAAAACCATATATTCAGAATTCTAACCTCCAGGAAAAGAAACACTTTTTATGTATAATACAAAAATACAGGAAAATATTCAAATTTAAAGCTTATAATAATTCTTTACTAAATTTTAATAGCAAGTTAATTTAATAGAAAAATCACAATCAAAATGTTTAAATTAATCAAATTGTTTGAATTATTTGACCATCCAACCTCCTTAAATGTAAATGCCGGTAATTTTGTTTAAATAACTCTTGTAGCTCAACTTCATTAATTTTGGGGAGCTTAAGGTTGTCCACTCCTCAGCCCTAATTAAAGTATGTTGATCATCTTTAATAAAACTGTTATTTATCCTTCATATGTTATGTATGATAAAATAGAAAGATATGTATTTGTTGTATCCAGACATTTTTCAAACTTATAACAAATTTTCTAGGTTGGATATACCATTAAAAATACAAAAGGTTGAGAATAAAGGTTAAAAGTTAACACGATGCATAGAAGGCTTGATTTACCCATGCGCAATCTTTATATTGCGGATACATAGTGAGTCATGTCCTCTGCGATACCACTGAGCAATGGCTTTGTTGACTGTGTAGGTATATAAAACATGCAAGTTTTTCCTTATAAAAACAAAATTTATTGTATGAACAAACAATTTCCAGATATTTTAAAGTTATCGAACATAGCTGAGGGGCGGATAACGTGATGATGCGAAGTACACTGGGCATTTGGTATCAGCACAGTTTAAAGCTAGTCTATTTCCATACCTTAGTACGCCATACATAGACCAGAGCTAGATAATAGACGCTGATGCATCTTAAGTTTCATAGAATAAGTCAATCATGATTTAGATAATGAGCCATTTTTATCCAATATTTTCTTGATAAATAACCAGGTTAAACATTTTGGAGTAGATTAAACTTATGGAGCAAGCTAGAGTACAATATGCAAACCTAAAGCACTTGGGGTAAAAACTTAAATTTTATAAAGATATGTCCTGAACATATGCTTACATAGCACTTAAAGCTGATTGGTCCGATTTTTTTGTCATCACAGTATCAAATAATTTTCCATACAAAGCAATTATCTTAGAAAGTTATAGACTTTCTCCTATTTAAACCAGCAGAATCGGTCTCCTTTAAAAGTTAAAACTATTCAAAGTACAGTGTAAATGAAATAATTTCTGTTTGGGCAAACGAATAAACAAACCAAAATGCATCATGGGAATGTTTAGAAAAGGGAACTGTTTGGTTACGTCATCCGAATGATTGGGTTTATTCAACCCGCATGGTATGCAAACTTGTAAACAAAGCAAACTTCAGAAACTTGTAAACAAAGCAAACTTCAGAAATATTAGAAATATTAGCAAACAAAATAAACAGGTTAATTTTAATTTGCCGGAACATTACAACCTTTACTTATAGCGATGTCAAAGTCGTAATACAACCATACCCGTACGTCTCGACGTCAGGGGCGAATTGAAACATGAGGCGAAATAATGCGATACCCTTTTATGTTGTTTGTTTTGTTAACAGATTTTGTACATATTTTCTTTTTTATTGAAATTTGGCTTAATTGACCAGGAAAACTACTCTTATGCCTATTATTGTACACATACTTAAGCATAAACATCATTTAAAAGCTTACACACAATTTGACATAAATCGGAGCAAGCAGCTTTAAGATTTATATACCTATGCAACTTGTATGTATGTGGTGAAAATTAGTTATTTTTTAGAAATATTTTGAAATGTCATGCAAATAATGCAAAATAAATGTGTTAAAAAGAAGCATCACTAATCAGAGTCATTTAGTCAATCATTCCTCATCACATATATAATTACATGCTTTTATACATGAATGCATCTCCCACAATTAATATCTGAGCATTTGTTACATTTGAATCATCTCACATGTATTATATTTTATTAGGTCTTCACTAAAATTTTAATTTGTGTATTAACTTACAGGTTGAAGAATTGGATCAGCCCCAATGTTCTCATGAGGCAGATTTAAGAACCCCAACGGTAAGAACTATTTATTAAAAGAATATTTTACAGACACAATTAACATACGGTAAATATTTTCAGCTACTAGCTGGCGTTTAAGTTGATAAATAACATTTTCTGAAAGAACTGGGTACGCTAAGTATAACATATCGGCCCTGTTGAAATGTGAAAAATCAAACACATGCAATTGATATCTTTAATATGTTCGCCGGAATAATTCATTTAGGACACCCAATGTATGAAAATAACTTTTGTTTGCTAAAATTCACGTGCGTTTGGTAATTCTAAACTCCGAAACCGGACCTTGTTTACGGATTTTGTAAAATATATGGGTTTTTGTAATGTTTGATTTGATATTTCTATAAGGCTGCATCTGAGTACATGTACCAAAATTTCAGAAGAGCACAATTTTAGACTGCTTATTAACATAAAAACGGAAAAAATTATGTACAAGATTGCGGCCACTTTCGTTTTTTGTTATTTTCTATTTTCAAGATGAACAAAAAATAGATGTTTTCATTGATCAGCTAAGACGTAAGATGAGTTTCTTTAATATGACAACGCCTAAATAAATACTTAAAAGTAAAAATCGACTTAAGTTGACAAATGATTTAAATTTAAGAAAAATAAAACCGTTCCATGAAGAAATTGGAGTATTTTTATTAGTCCTTAGAAACAATGTATTTAAATTACTCACAATTACAAACCGTGTATTGCAGATAAAATGGTCAACATTGTTTTGTAGTAAAAACAAATATACAATTATATTGATGTCATGATGGATACAAGAAGAAATATTATTTTAAAAACCTCAACATTTCTTATAATTTATTTGCTATTTAATGAACATGAAGTTATCTGTGTGCCCTTGTACTCTACACAAATGACGTAACAAGTGTAAACAAATGACGTCATAAAGTAGCTGAGAGAGAGAGTTTGTACAGACACATTTAAAATTTCAAAACCGCTTTATTATCAAATCAGAAGTCAGATTCAAGACACGATATTTGTGTAGATCTTTATATTTGGTACAAAGTTATCAGATATTTATACTAGTAAATCAGACACTGAATGTTTGCCATCCTGTTGAAGTAATTAAATCAACTAAAAAAACTATTTTCACAAGAAAAAATAATAGTGATCATATTCCTATGTGCATTGTGGGCAAGTTTATAAGATTATAGGAGTTGACACTGTTGCTGATCTCTATATAATCACCGATAAATCTGGAGCGGGAAAAAATACCCTTTCAATTTTTCAAAAATCCTTCAAACTATAGATAATGTAATCATGCAGTTTTTAATTTTTACCTTGACTAAAAAGCTCTTACAGTAACTTTGAAAGCAAGATGTTCATATGCATCAAACATTTAAATTGATTTGTTTATTATCATGCTTTTAGATAAAAAAAAATCAACTACATTGATTTTAAATACAGTTTGCCCATTGTCTCTGTACGTTAATCTTGTACATTGGGCGTTGACAGAGGTGCAACCGAAACTTGCGTAACACGACCTCTGGTGAGAGAATGCAAATTATTATGATGATAATGTATAAAATTATAAAACCTGAAACAAAATTAATTTCTTACTGCAAAAGGCAAAGAAGTAATGGATAAAATATGTCTTTTTTACATTATACCAGCACATCCTTTCAGTAATTATTATTTGAAGAACGTTTTCAATACATTTCATGACGTCATGACATTATTGGTTAACTGAATAGCTATAAACAATGATATGTTTAGATAACTTTTATATGAAAACCGTAGAAGATATTTTCAAAAATCAAACTGTTCTGAAACTGGTTAATTCTCCAAATATTTCACTTAAAATTTCATTAACTTTGAAAACAGGGCCGATTTTGCTGTTTATCGTACCCAGTTCTTAGAAATTATATTGTAGCTTATTAATTTTTCATTGTTGATTTTAATTTTGCATCTACTATATCCATATTAATATATTGATCTTTCCAGTTTGATATGTCACTGTTTGCTCATTCTTATTATTAAATTATGAGTTTATTACATTATTTGATATGTGTTCAATTTTTACAGACAGAAGAACTGGATTGCAAAAGTTTACCAGAAATACATGTACCATCTGATTCAGGAACCCCAACAGTAATTAATTTATAAATGAAATAATAATTTCAAGATACTATAGCTGAATTGCTACATGTATATATATGCACTAAACCAATCCTTAATTAATAATGTTTTTAATAATGAGTATTACATTTTTTTTTTTAGGTCATTTTCAAAAGAGATGCCACTGATAATGTTTCTTTACCCCCAGAGTAATACGTAAGTAGACCTGTCATACCGGTAAATACTAACTTAATATTGTCATTTTCATGTTCCATCTCAGCATAGACCTCAAAAATGTAGCATTTTCAAAATATCAGGGTTTTTTTTATTCTTTTTATATATACATAACCATAATCCTGGTTTTTTTGTTGCTTGTCAAGATTGCTGATAAGTTTAGCGCCCCCCCCCCCCCACTTTCAATTGCTTCCAACACCACTGAATATTGGCTGCCTAAGTAATGGTTCTACTTATGTACATGTATCATGAAATGGGCATTCCAGTAGGGGACATGCATTGCTCATTCAATACTCTTAGAATACTTGTTTATCATTAGGGGCTTTAACATATTCCATACCATTTCAACATGAGATAACCCTTTAACTAATAATTATCATAAAAATTTATTTTGTGATCTTTAGCAGTGCACACAAGCCTTTAAATACAGCAATTCTCAATTTTACAAAAATATTGACAGGTACATGTACTTTATTTGGATACATGTTAATTAATATTCACACATGACAGGTATTTGTGACATTGAAAAACTGATATATTTTTCTGTATTCTATTTCAGGAATGTAACAGCTGAAGAAATTCTTAGACAACTCAGAGAGAGAGAATATAAAAACTGATGGGAAAAAAATGTGATTAACGTAGATAGAAACAATGTATTGAGCACAAAAGAATCATTTAAAAGAGAAAAATTCATGGCTGAACATCCATTATTTGTACGATTCTCAGGGGAAAAGGGAATTGATGATGGGGGTCCATCAAGGGAATTTATGAGAATTATAATACAAGCAGTGGCAGAGTCTTCTATTTTCGAAGGCGAGTCCAGAAGAAAGATGCTTTTGCAAAACCTGTTAGGTAATTTAATTTTGATATTTCATTTTTAGCTCACCTGCGCTGAAAGCTCAAGTGAGCTTTTAATTATAGTCATATTTTATCTGTTGTTTGTCTGTATAAATTTTAAAAAATTTTTTACTTTCTTTCAAAAACCATGACCAATTTCAACCAAACCTAACACAAAGCATCCTTGTGAAGGGGGTTCAATTTGTTAAAATAAGGACCATGTCCTCTTATATAGGGAGATAATTAGTAAATGTTATTTTCTTTGTTTTATAAAATCTTCTGAAGACCATTTGGCCAGGAATGTTGAAACTTATCATTACTTATGTGTTATCATCTTCAGGGAGTGTAGATTCAAGTTTGATTTGAACAGTTTAGAACCTACACTACATAAGAATGCTTCCACATAAGTTCTTACTTTCTTGGCCAAATACCAGGTATGGTTTTTAATTAGAAGATTTTTAAAGATTTTCCCAAAGATTTCAAGAGTACAGGTAGTTGGAAATTGTTGCTCAGGTGAGCATGGCCTCTTGACCTCTTGTTAAAAATGACTTGCTGAGGCAACTGAGTGCTTTTGTTTCATTTGTAACCATATTACCTGTGCTGCTCAGGTGATCTATGCGGCCACTGGACTTCTTATTTCTTTCATTTTTCTTATTTTAGCTAAAGAGAATGGTGATTATGAAACATATGGGAAAATAATAGCCTATTGCTTGGTTCATGGTGGACCAGCACCCACCTTTATGTCAGAGTTTTTGTTTGGGCTTTTAGCCTATGGGCCTGATTCAGCAGACCCTACTATTGATGACATTGTTGATGATGAATATAAACAACAAGTTCAGAAGGTATTTTTAATAGATGAAAGTCAAATGATATGTATAATATTATTATATTTTATGCCCCATTTGATAAAAAGGTGTATAATATTTTGCACCTGTTGGTCTTTTGGTCAGTATATATATATGCAGGTTGATTGGTTAATTTATCAATTAGTATCCTGTCTTAAAAACCATTTGCTGTACAGCCATCAATCTTGGTACTCAGGTACATGTATCCCCAGAGGAGTAGGTGATTCCTACTTAATTTGAGGTCACAATACCAATGTTCATACTATATTCTGGACATTATAAGGAATTTTAAGATATTGTCTGCTAATTTTCTTATAGCATGTCTGTTCAAAAGCTTGTGAAAATATTGACCCTTTTAACTTCAATATTACTAATTAGGAGTAGGGGGAGTATATATGTTTCTTACAGATTTTTTCTTTGTTTCAGATTGAAATATCTACAGATATATCGTCTTTTTTTAATGCTGTGGATCCAATGAGACCCCTTTTGAATTATATTGGTGCTCTTCCATTGGCAGTACCAAAAAAGAAAAATGAGCTTGTGCATGCTTTATGTAGACACATTGCTGTCACAAGGATTGAGAAGTCACTTAAACAGTGAGTTGACATAATGTTGAATAGCTTTGTAACTCACCTGTGCAAGGTGAAAATCAGGAAATATCAAAAATAGAATACTCAAGTTATTGAATCTCATAAAAGCAGTGCTTTAAGGTCAGACGACACGTTCCTCAATTTTATATTTTTTCCAGGAATATGTAATTAAGGTCTTCCGTTTCCAACGGAAGACCTTGTACTGATTCTGTTAGAAATTCTTCATTATTATTTTTCTTCTTCTTTTTCTTCTAGACGTTTCTTTAAACCTTAATATCTCGCTTGTTTTTCAACCGATTTTATTCAAATTTTCAGGGTCTTTTGAAAATGCCAATAGCTCACTATAGCACAAAACATTGTGAAATCGCTACTTCCGGTTTTGAGTTGTTCCCCTTTAAATATTTTTTTAATGGGTCTCTTGTACCTGCAAAGGCTCCGAGTTGATCCGTAGCAAGTAGTTTTAATTTATAAATCTTTAATGTAGACATCTTGAACGTTGTCCTCCCAGTCTTAAATGTTTGATTAACCCACGTATACTTCTTAAAAAATCACATCGAAATTTATGTTTCAAAAAATGCTAAATTTTGCTTACATCTTTGCTCCATAACTTTTTAGTGATAAATATTTTCTAAACACACATAGAACAAAAGTTGTGCCAAATATTAAGGGCTTTCATTGGATACCATAAAAAAGGGGCTAGCCCCTTAAATTATGGGTCTAGATCCCTTAAAAGTCTTTGCTTTATAACTCTAAAACGGTAAATTTTTCGATATGTGCGTCGCTGCAAAAAATGTTGTTTGTGATCTTATTAATCTCATAAAGCTGTTTTTGTGTTCGAGTATTGCATAATATGAGGGCAAACAGTATTACGTGTAGACCAGTATTCACGGCAATTTGGCAAAGTTAACGAAAGTCTTTGTGCGTATAAAGGACATAAGGTTACCACAGAATGTATACCGGTCTATACGGGATGCCTTTATTCATAAGAATAAGGTTTTTTTTTTAAGTATACATGCTTGTATTTGAGGATTATAAGTCATTTTTGTTAAGTTCTCATGGTGAACAATCCTTTAAAAACGCGAAACAGAAAATAAAAACATTCCATTTCTTTTCTAGTAAAACTCAAATTACGGATTAAAAAAAAAACTTCTATGTACTATATTTTAGTTATTATAATGCATGCAATTGAAATCTATCTGGGATCTGAGCTGCATGTGTGTACCATTACGTAACCTATCTTCCGCCCGCGGCCGAGGATATCGATCGCGGCAGGACTACCTCGCGGTCAGCGGTATCTACTACACAAGATTCGCGTCTGACACATATGAGTTTGCTTAGCCGAAAACATATAGAATTATTTTGAATTTTTGAATACATATACATGTAAGGTTTATGCTTCTTAAATTGAATAAAACGTTAGAATGTTAATTAATAAATCGTTCTGTTAATTAATAAAGGCAATGTCATACCCAATCTGAAAGCATAATAAGACATAGAACAAATGTGGGTTTTTAAGTAAAAAAATATTTTTTTAACTTCTATTTGATACATTTTAATCATTATACTGCAAGCATTTCAAATCTTACTGGGTTCTGAGCGTAATCCATCCCTCGTCCGCGGCCGAGGAGATCGATCGCGGCTGGACTACCTAGCGGTCAGCGGTTATCTAATACACACGATTCGCGTCTTACATATATGAGTTTATTTAGCAGCAAACACAAGAACTGTTTTAAGTTTATGCCGTCTATAAAAGTTTCTTCATCTTCAATTGATTTAATGAAATGATAGAGTTTAAATAAATAAAGCGTTCTGAAAAATAGTAAAAGCGATATTATTCCAAATCAGAAGCATCGTCAGACATATATCAATGTGAGTTAGTAAGTTTTAAATATTAGTATTGTTAAATTGTACAAATAATGTTTAATGTTTAAGATCAACACAAAATACCCACAAAGATTTACCCTTTAAATGATAATCATCCCTCGCACATGGCCGAGGAGATACCGCGGGAGTGGACAAGTGATCCGCGGTAGTTTCTTGTGCTTCTATCTTATCACTCGTGCATGTTTATTGATAGTCTGTACGAACACCACTATTAAATTGTTTGTTTTATTTTCAATTCAACTACATTGGTTTAAGATGTAACCATAAATGTATCTTACTTGTACAGTTGATTTGGCTTTGGTGTAAACGATAGTGCATAAAATCATATAGAAACTTGACCATCAATGAAATAAAAGTAAGACATCAGTCCGAATCTGAATATGCAATTAAGGCTAATTGTTTATTTAAAAGATTAAATACAATATAACGCCGAGATTTTGACCGGTACGTGTTAAATCAACTTATGTTTCAACATAAGATTTATATATTTACCCATGATTATTTCCGTTTATAAATGCTGAAACTTTTTACAGATTTTAAAACTTTTGAGACAATATTATCTATATATTTACTGGTGTGGGAATTAATATTCGACCAACACAAAATCGTGTAAAAGTAAAAGAAGTTGTACAAAAATTTAGCAGGGTGTACAAAGTAAAAGTGAATAAAAAAAAAATCAAACATTCTCAACGTTCAAATCAAATCAAATTAAAATCAAAGTTCCGTGTTACAATATAACATGTATGCGGTAGGTGCTGACACGATAAAAGAATTGTGCGGAATTAAGGGAATCAGTGGTTATTTTTCAAAACATTGATATGATTTTTAAACAAGTTTTGTTTTGATTCTAGCGGTCACTTGATCACCTTTATAGTTCTTCTGTATGATCGTTTGTTTCATTGTAAAAACAAACTCATTGCTGTGCTGCCCATACCCCCCCCCCACCCCATCGTCAGACATAAATGGTTGGTTTGTAAGTCTAAAATGTTTTAAAAACTGTACAAATAATGTTTTAAATCAACAACAAAAAATGATGATTATCCCGCACACATGGCCGAGGAGACCCTGTCTGTCATATTTTGTATACATGGAATGATTAGAAGCTAAAATTTTACACAAAGATTGCTTGTGACATGTACTTTAATATGTCCTGACTTGAACTTTGATCATTTGCGCAAGTTCAGTGTCACTATAAGAAAAAGAAGCATCTATTATTTTCTAATAGAGAAATACTTTAGTTATGATTTGTTTTTCTTAGTGGGGAGAGGAGGAATTATTTGTGAGGTTGCTCACAGAGCCGCCAGTTGGTCCACAGAGAGCACTCTCCCCCTTTCTCGCAACCAAAGTTCCCTTAAATTAACATAAAGGAAATTTGGGGCATTGTTCCCCCCTTCCCCAACACACATTTTAGTAGAAGGCAATATAAATTTTTATGGCAAATTGAATACAAATTAAATTAAACAAAATAAGTTATAGCTGCCTCACAACTCCCCCTCCCCTACCACTACCACGGATTAGATTTTGATGACTTTAGTATTTTTTTTCTTTTATTTGCTTTGTTAATACATTTCGGATAAATTTGTTCACCGAAGCAAAAACAATGCTGAGTGCTTGCATGGCTAAACATTATACGGAGAGTTGTCCCTCCCGCTGAGCACCTCTCGTACATCGCACCCTCAGGATGGAGAAGGCGTCATCGTTTATGTTTGATTTTCTGAACTTGACAATCCAGTCTGATTAAATCACAACCCTTCTGCTTACATTCATCAGGGTCTGATAGGTATCGATAACAGGTCATCTTCACATGATCTCCATATTTGCACACAACCTAAATATACTCTCAGTTACCAAATACATGACTTTATCTATTAATGAGAGGTGCAACTCTTCAATACTCAGTCTGGGGGTTACATAGAAAGCAGGCATAAATTAATTTGCCTGTCTCTATTTAAAAAGTTCCAATAAATTTTCTAAAGCCCTGATTGGTCAGAAGTTTAGGTCGTGTGAAGATTACCCCCTATCAATACCTGTCAGACCCTGTAAGGAGAAGAAGGAAGCTTTTAATCAGACTGATTGACAATCCTTTTCCAACAGGAAGCTGCAACGGAAGACCTATTCGTTGCTTTGCAACGAGCTCGGCTCTAGTTGATTTACTACTACTTTGACAACTTTTCTTACAAAAAGTATACCTTACCAGGCATTTCTGCAAGATGCTAGAGTATGCAATTTCCTATACAATCTTCATGAAAATACAATTGAATTGCTGATACAAAAATATTTGACATATAGGGAAAATTCACTATGTTGGAGCTCCACCTCGGCCGGGGCTTGAACTAAAGACCTATGGAATCTACTCTCCTAGCAGTGAGTGGCCACCGCTCTAACCACTCGGCCATCTTAGGCATGTACATATCAACAAATAAAATTTTAATCATTATAAAAATGATTGTAAATAATAATAATAATTTTGTTGGAATTCTTTATTAAGAGGAGAATATGCAAAAAGATGCTCGAGGAACGTGTCTGACCTTAACAGGAATCATTGATACATGTAGTTGTAAATGACAGATTGAATAGTTTTGAATGGAGTGGGAATGTGAATTTTATTAGATTTGTGAAGTAAATTTTATATAGGAAAATTAGGTTTTAGTTGTTTACATTATTAGGATAAATAACGAGATTGTGTTAAATAGATTGGAAAAAAACATACCAATTTACCTTTCTGGTACTGCCGATGTGATAACTCAAGTAAATGATTACTTGTAGACAACTCTTAATTAAGAGCATATGTTAGTGCTACTACACTCCATTCTTATTTTAACCAATTAAAAATTTAACTTAATTATGTGTGCAAAGTGTAATTGTAGGTCTCCAAAAAAGTCCCACTGCATACTATAGATTAAAAAGATATTTAAAATATATGACTGTATACTAGTAGTTTTTGCATAATTTTTTCTCACCAATGTTCAATTTAAAATTAATGGTCTAGATAAACCAAGGATTAGTTGTATCGTATCTTTCGTCAATTACAGAAAATTTATCAGAAATGAAACATAAACTTATAATGTCCACAAAAACTTGTTTTACAGGTTCACTAAAGGTCTAAAATGCCTTGGTGTACTTGACAGGATCAGAAATTATCCTGATGCCATGAGAGGGCTCTTTGTCCATAAAAGTGATCTTGTTGTTGATGCGGTGGAAATGGACAACATGTTTGTTGTCGAATTTTCCGAGGAAGGCAGTAACAAATATATTAATGAATTAAGAATACAGACTTACTGGAGAGATTATTTACTGGAAATAGAAGGTATCTGATATCTATTATCTTACAATTCAGACTTTTTGTGCGAAATTATTATATCTTTTAAGATATGCATATACATGTATGTATGAAATTGAAAAATTACTGAAAATAATGCAACATATAAACATGTATTAAATTACAAACATGACTTTAAAAAGCATTTATTAGTTCATACATGTATAAACAAACTCTAAATCTGTGAGTCAGTAGTCTCAATGCCAAATCAACAGAGCTTTGAAATTAGACATGACGTAAATTATATCAGTAAATATAAATCTCACATTGCTTATATGTACCATTATAGGCATGAAAATTTAAAAAAAAAAAGTGATGATTTCTGTCTGTGTAACTGCATGTATTTTTTTTATTTTGTAGATACACCTGACAAATTCAAATCCATCTTGGTATTTGTAAATGGTTTGGATTCGGTCCCCCCTTTAGGGTTTTCTCCACCACTGAAATTGAAGTTTCGTCATCCAGAAGCAGATGAAAACTTCAGTGTTTTTGCTACCCCTTACGCAAACACATGCTTCAACACTTTGAGCATTCCTGTCACCGAAACATACAATGCATTCAAAGAAGTCATGGACAATGCACTAGATTTGGGATGTTTATTTACAGATCATTAAGAGATGTTGGGTGATATATATTCCCATGTATAATTCACAGATTAGAGTTAAGATACTAACAATATAAAAGCGCGCTAGTGCATGCATGCAAGTAATTGAATTTGTATTTACCGGTAGATTTATAAAGAGAAAGCAGTGTATAAATATAAGTAAAAAAATTTACTTATTTACATAAGAAAGCTCACTATTTGCATGAATTGTTACATGGAAATTTTAATGGCACCTTTGTACTTGTGATTTTATGGTATTTGCTGGGCCTTTAATTGACAGTCACTTGATAAACTTAATTTGTTTAGATAAAAGCTAGGGAATGTCAATGGGCCTTTTGTTTTTAGTTTGTGACCATTTTTTTTGTTTGTTTGTATTTTTGCAAATGTTAATTTGCACTTGTAGAGGGGAAGCAAAATTCTTACTCAGTTGAATGATGTAGCAAACATTTTAAATTGCATGTATAATTTTCAATATGATTTACATGTATTTTGTTACAATTTTTATAATTTTTTATAAGATTCATATGTACTGAGAAACAGAAGCATTTTTACATTTATCATGACAGGGTACCAATAATATTGCATTGAACAATAAAATTTTAAAACTTTTAAGCCCAGATATTTTTTCTTTGAAAAAATTGTATTGATAAACATATAATGCAATTTTAGAAATATTCCATTTTCAACCTTTACCATTTCATAAGAATGAGTTGCAGTTCTCAAATCAATAGATTTGTTCGTGCCATGATTGAAATGATCACCTCATAATATTGAAAGAATGATTCCTTATTACTTAAATAGTTTTCAGCAAATATAGATTAAATATTTGAATATAAATAAGCAAACCCCGTTGCGCCCCAAGTTTAGATCATTTGAAATGTAAATATTTCAACTTCAAAGCAGGGACCTATGCTAGCTTATTGTTCAATTGACATAAATATCTACTACCTAGGGGCTAGGTGAGTGGCTACTTAGAGGAAATTTAAAATTAGGCTTTAGTTATTTACATTACAACATGTTTTCCAAGATGAAAGCCTTATTTCTAATGTTAACAAATATTCCAAATAAATTGCTGAACATCTCCGAGTAGGAGACATTGTTATGACAACCTGTCTTTAAATTGTTTTCAAATCTTAATAACTTAATTGGAAATTGTCATCTGACAAAGTCGGTGTGAGTGGTCTTAAACTAAGATGGCCTGTAAAATGACTTGAAATGCATGGTTCATGCCAGGGTTTAATTCCACAATATTCCCCTTCCTTTCAAAGAACTAGGTACAGTTTCAGTCATACTGTGGTTTCATTGATATTCAAGAGTATTAATTTTCGTGGATAAAGTGAGAATCACAGTTTCAAGGATACCTAAATTCATGGCCAATGACCCTATCAATACAAAATGTTAATAGAAATTGGACTTCAATGAACATTTAATTTCGTGGATCAATTTAACAACGAAATCCACGAAAATTGGTATTTAATGAATATTAATAAAACCACAGTATTTGGCCCTGTTTTAGAGTGATTTTTAAAAATATCACAGGAAATTGAAATGTAACGTTTATTTACACAAGAATACTCATAAATTAGAAATCTATAAATAGTTTCCTGGTAAGACTTTCAAAAGGTTAATTGTGACGTCACAAACAATGCATTTTCCCGTAATTTCATAAAAATGAGCAGAAGACACCAATTTCTAAATAGTTTTTTGAAAAGAAAAAAAAGTCCGCAGCTGTTGCCCACAATCAAACTCGCATAATAACTTTATCATGTGATATCATATAAAATATACTAATTTCGTTGTGGGCGATGGCTGCGGACACATTTTCCTCTTCAAATAACTCTGAGAAAATGTGCAATTTTTTATCATTTTTGACAAAATCTTAGAAATATGCCAAAGTGTTGAAGTCATAATTATTTTTTGAAACAAGATAAAGGTGTATAATTTGATATTTTACATACACACATGTTCAAGATGGCATATGTATATTTTTATAAGATAAACAACTTTTGAATTTTAGGGCAAATATTGAAGGAAACTGTACCATCTTCTTTATTTATTGTTTACTAGATCATGACATGTACATAAAACAGTTAAAACTCTTCAGGGTTAATATGTACATGACCCAGACTGGGTTAAGATTTCTTTGGGGTTGTATATAGACTTGCAATGAGAAAGATACGACAGTCAAGTACATGTAGGCTTCGCTGTCAAATTAATTAGTACATGTACGTTGTTGAACACTAGACTAAAGATGCAGGGGAGATAAGTTGGTACATAACTGGAAACTTAAAGGCCAAGAGCAATTGTAAATAATTTTAAGTTGATTTTGGAAATTTAAATCATCCTGTACCGACCTTCCATCATCTACATTAAAAATAAGTTTCCTTAATTTGTTAACTTTATTCCAGTAAGTTTATTTTGATAATTTTATTTAAATGAATGCAACTTTCTGAAAACATACTTGTATGCTCAATTTACAAAGAATGATAATATATAACTCTTTTTCATATCATTACATGTATTTGTACATGGTGTTCATCAGCAATCATGTTCATGCATTAAAGTAAGATACGAGCCATTCATACAAAGCAAGTGCTTCACTATGATTTGTTGGCAACAACAGCGAATTTTCAAACATGTTTTTACATTCCTCTTCAAATTCTGGCAAACACCCAAAAGCACTTTGATAAATGCAAAATTCTTCAGCTGCATCCATATCAGCCATATTTATCTCCATTTTGAAATCATGTGTACCTGAAAAATTAAAAACTTCATTGTGATTGTAGATCCCCTTTTCCCAAATGAGTTTTATCATTGGTCTATAGATTTTGCCAGTTTTTGGTACTTATCAAGCTCTGAGGCACATTTATTTAATGTGCAATTAAACTTAGGATAAGTTGTATATAAAAAGCTATGGGGATTAAGCTTGGAAATAAACACTTTTATATGCTTGATAATGATGTTTAGATATAGAATCTACCTTACAAAAACATTTTTAAATGCCTGCTTTGAGTTTTTAGTTCAAATTTTTAAAAAAGTGAATTTAGTGTTATAACGGGCAAGAATAGTGTTTTTAAAAGACTTATCCTTGGTTCAAAATTGATACTTCTGCCCAACCAAAATATAACTAATAATAATAGTTTCTTTACTGGCCGTATAACTCTGAAGATAATACATCAAGTCTGGTTTTTCACCAGGCAATTCAGCAGACTTTGTGTGTCGAATTCTGTGTTGATTCCACTCCTGAGCACACCTATTAAGATCATCCTGCACAAGTTTTGTGAAGCAAAATCGTAGACATTCCCTGTATTTGTTGCGAAAGAGAAAAAGCAGTGGGGTTTTTTTATTCAGCAGTTTTAAAAATTAATAAACATATCAATGTTTCCCTACCCAAGATGCTCAACATTGATTTGAGGCATCCTTCTATCCCTTCAATTTATGGATAGGGTCATTTAGGCAACACACCCAAAATGAATATGAATTATTTCATGTTTGTTTAAAAGTTAATTCCCAATTTTATTAGCTGCAATAATGTGACCCTCTCCGATTTTTTATATCTTAAATTTCTTTCCACCAAAAAAAAAATTGGGAGAGGAAAGGCTACATTATTGAAGCTACATTTAAAAAAAAAGTTAATTCTTAAACTGATGAGTTTCTAAACCCTGCAATGCTCATGGTATGACCGAGACATAAAAAGCTAGAAAAGAGACAGGAAAGCTTATACATGTACCATAATATGTCTTGTTAAAAGAAGAATGAAAAGTAGTATAAATTGGGCAAAACTGCATGTGACATTAACCTAATCTTAAAAGAAGTATATAGACCCTAACCAATTTACATTTATTGGACAAAAACAATACAATAATTCAGTAATTAATCCAGAGACATTGAATTTGAGCTAGTAGCCTCATTCTCTTTATCACAAAATGTTTAATGATACTGCCACAGGCAGTCTACATTTCATCCATCAAAATGTGTTGGTAGTATTAAATGAGACAGCTCCTAGTGTAAAAATGTATGTACCAGTGTATCAGCTAGAGCTATAACTTTGTGCAATATCTTACAGCTGAACATGGTCCGAGGTAGAAAACTTTCCCATGTGCTCCAAATTGCTGAAAAATTCAATCCAGAATTGTCCACCACCTTGTTTGTTGGACAACCACCATCGTTCGATTCTCTGAAGGGAAACAGTCAGGAATAATAAACTGTAGCAAAACATTATTTTTTATTTCTAGTTTTAATTCATAATACTGCAATTGTAATGTATGTAAAATTTATTTGGACATTATTTGTTATACTTGATTTGAAGGTGATGATCCTGTAAGAAAACTTTTCTCTCCAGCCATACCATCATCATGATACCACCGAAAGACCCTTTGAATATCAGCGATGATGCAGTTTTCTGTTCCTTCATCTGATCTTATACACCATTGTAATTCATCCAAAGGATTAAACAAAATAATCACCTATAAGTTACATATAATTTTACAATTTAATTCAGATGAAGCCGGACCATTGCATTTACAGATGTCTTTCTACTAGGAGGAAGTCATGGCATTAAAAATAATAGACTTGAAATATTTAATACTATGCACATATGATAATGTATTGGATTTCGTATAGCTTTGAAACACTCCACTGAGAAGAAGAATTCATAAAGAATTATTTTGCCCTTAAACCTTAGTTCTCTACTGAGATCACATATTCAAATTTAAGTTCAGCTACATTTACTAGCTATCCAAAAGCAATTAAAACTAATCCAGCAGTTCTTGTGTATTAAGTTAAATAAGTTCAAACATTATATAACACATTTATACACAATTAAGTCACTTTTTTTAACTCAAATGATAAATAAAATTTATAACCAACAATTTGATTTGTTGTAGAGCTCTAACTTTACATAAACTTAATTAAAAATGTTTCAAGAACTGATCAAATCAGTTCTAAGATTATGGAAGACTTTACCTCTCAATTCTCTTAAGAAATCCAAAAAATATGAGGCGATCACCTTGGGATCATTGTTTGATCTGCCTACTCTTAGCCACAACACACGTCGAGAAAATCTTTTCAAAAAATAAAAAGCACAATCATGTATTCATGCCAGGAAAGATTTTAGACTAAAATTAAATATGACATTATAATTAGTTCATGTGTAAATTAATCTTTTTATGAAACTGAATTATTTCAAATAATCAAACCATTGTGAATATATCAGATTTTGTCAGAGAAAGGGTTTTTCCTTAAAGTATAAACAATGTGTGTTTGAGAAATACTCTCCAATTAACTGTTTTAATATGTAGCCAAATCATATTTGGGCAAAAGCGATCTTTGACCTTGACAATGAACCCATAATACATGTGACCCTTATCTAATTTAAAAAAAATATATACACAGACTGCAAGACATGTTTCAGTTGTGAAGAAATTTAAAGACATCATTTCTGGGCAAAAAACTGTTTCATTTACATATATTAAATTATCATTTGACTACGTATATTACATAACTGACATAGCAACTCATATATACATTGTACCCGCAAACACATCCATGAATTGCGAAATCAAATCTTTTAAGCTTATCATATCCATCGACATGCAATAGATAATTAGGGCCTTTGTTATGATATACTCTTCTCTTTAGACGCCTCTGTTTTCTTTCCAAAACACCAATAGGGTCCAGTTCCTTTTGAATGGCCAAAACCTGTTCTCTTAATGATTCAATATATAATGCCATTGATCAAAACATACTAGTATTTCACAATTCACAAGTATGTTAATATCTATTAAAGTTTTTCAATAAATTGCATTACTCAGTTATACATGTATGTACTATTGTTTTCATACAGTATATTTTGTTCCTTATTGCCTACTACCCTTTTCTGGCATGATGTACAAATACTCAACCTTGAAACCACGAGTCCATGTGACAAAAGACGACGCTGTAGTCCACGACATCCAAGAGAAGAACCACTTCCATTTAATTCCTCCTAATTTAAAAATAAATGTAGTTTGAAATATATATTTTATTATCAATACATATGAATAAAATATAGTTATGTCATTGTGTAAGGATATATGCTACCATGCATGTAACACATTAATAAATCTACCAATTGATTACTTTACCTTAAATATTTAAATAATTCATAAATTCAACAATTATTTATTCATGTAATTTAACTAAATGCAATTGTACATTTTAAAATTTCTTTGTTTTGGTAATATACAGAGCACCTGATATGAATTTGTAACATGTTTTAATAAGTAGTGTATAATTTTGTGAATGAATAATTTGACCTTAAATTTGATCTTGTCTTAGTTTTATTCACAACAAAATGATAAGCACTTTTGTTATTATAACTAATAACAGAACAGTTATTAAAGATATAATTTACATGAGCTCCATGTAGTAGTTCAATTATGGTAATGACAGAAAGGAAAATATATAAAAAGGACCTTTAAGATTTATATATTTTATTTTGGATTATTTGAAATAACGTTTTACCATGATAGCATAAGATGCCTCAACAGTGTTTTGCAGCATTCGTCTTCTTAGTCCCATCATCGCGAATATTCTTTTCAGATGTCATATAGTGGGTGCCCAAAAAATCTGGGATATATTTTGTTTCTACTATGATATTAATTAATTGTGCTTATACACATTATAAAAATCATTAAGCAAGCTATTGAAAACACTAGCTATCAGTACCTATAGCTGTAATTTGCTGTGCAGCAATAAATTATATCTTACATCCCGTGGATGTAGGCTTATTGATGCCTGTCCACTTCTCAAAAGAGAACATGTGCATATGTCCTGCAGCAATATTTGTTACTTGGCTCTAAAAATGATATTTTGGCTGGGACTTTCATAATCAATTTATAGTAAATAAGGGAAATGCCATGAAACAATGTTCAACGTAAATATACTGATCAATCTATATATTTACCTGATTACTATTTCATGTCGTAAAAGCAGGATACCACAAATCTCGAGATTTGTGTACCCACCGTAGAAATGGTCTCGAATGAGGTCTTCTCCTTTATCAACAAAAAAATTAATAGTTTGTGAAAATTACAAATATGACAGAAGAAAATATATTATATTGTAGGCCCTATATTGAGAGAAAATCCGGTCTCTAAAATTCTTTCATTTGATTAATGAAACCTTTTTAAAAAGATAAATATCAAAAGTTTATATTTACGAGTAACGTCTTCCATGTGATTGCCTTCTGCCAAAGACGAATATCCCATTGGGTTCATTCTGCATTTTAAAAGTGATGAACACGTTAATTGCAATCAGCATGCACAGTCTTATATTTCCGGACACGACTTCCTACTAGACTGTGAAACTTGCAAAGTTGCGATAGCGCGACGGCGTGTTGTGCAAAGTTGTGTTAGCGCGACGGCGTGTTGTGCAAAGTTGTGTTAGCGCGACGGCGTGTTGTGCAAAGTTGTGTTAGCGCGACGGCGTGTTGTGTGTTAGCGCGACGGCGTGTTGTGCAAAGTTGTGTTAGCGCGACGGCGTGTTGTGTGTTAGCGCGACGGCGTGTTGTGCAAAGTTGCGTTAGCGCGACGGCGTGTTGTGTGTTAGCGCGACGGCATGTTGTGCAAAGTTGCGTTAGCGCGACGGCGTGTTGTGTGTTAGCGCGATGTCTCGTTTATCTGAACGCGATGTCGCGCTAACGCAAATGGCCCTATCCGGACACCAGAGTGAACCCACCAAGTATAGGTTGTGGGATAAGAATATAACAAACATTGTTGGAAGCCATTTCAACTGGGCAAACCCAATAATCTCATATTTACATTCATATGCAACTAACACAAGTTTCCCTTGATATCAGCACACATACAAACTGAAATCAAATAAATATACCAAACTTTAAATACAAAACATTTCAAGCATAGATATCAAACATATATCAAATATTTTTCAAACTCACAATATGTATCATTGGTCATTGGTATATATCAATGTCATACACAGTCACTGAACATAGATGAGCATATCAACACAGTTTATCATAGTTTAATGTTAGTCCAAATAATAATTGATCAGTTGGTTTGCGTTGACACCCTCGGCGGCAAACAGGCAATAACAAGTTAACTTGCCCACGACCCTCTCTGTCCAGGTTTCCAATTCCATGATTTACGTGAACTTGCTTGGATACACTAAACCCTAATATTTAGCAAAGTACTGGATACCTTCTCGAATTGATATATATTTAGAATTACCCAGCTGTAATAGGAACACACCAACAGTGATAAAAATTAAACAATAATCCTCATCAAATCCGAATGTCTCGGGAAACAACTCACCTTTATTAAGATATCTTTAGATACGTTACCATATTTAAACAATTTTACACATGCCCGTGATCTCAATATCTTCTGGGTATGTGTAAATGCAAATTTTTTAACTGGAAATGATACTTTAGTGTGCTGTTTTTAATATTGATAAATTATTGATAAACCTATTGTAGAATAAATAGACAGATTTCAAACTAACAATGAACGTGTTAATTCAATGATCATAACTAAATATAGAAAATATGTAAAGATGGATTTAAATACCCCAGCCTAAGTCAGTATGAATGACCAAACATGCATACTGTTCGTAAAGAAGTATCTTATCTCAATTCATAGATAGATTTAGAGTCGATCGGGGTGACTGAGAACCTAACATTCGATCAAGGGTCGGGGATATTACTATAGTCCTTTTCACTCAACATATTGGTAGTATTACCTACACTCAAGGCGGTCAAGACCAGCCAGGGCACCCGTTGTAGACTGATTTTTAAAGTAGTTCATCTCCCTTTGTAAACCTAAGGCCCTCTCAAGGTACACCTGTGATGTACAGATACACTGAGTCTGCAATCAATGTAGCTGGTACAAGAATTCCTACAATAGGCCCTATGTAGGAACCCCTGTTGTATATATATACTTGTGTTCCGATGCATAAAGTAGGTCAGGTGAACTCCTACTTTGCTGTGCACTGATGCATTAAGTAATTCATAAGACACAGATTACTCTCGTTGTCAGCATAACAGTAGGGATAATCGCGATCTTCTCTCAAAGTCACGTAGAGGTCGTCCATTGTCCTCCTTTATTGTTAGGGAATAATAAACCCCCAATTTATCTGCTATTCTACCAACATACAAAACATTTGCAACGTAAATTATTGCACCATATTCACAGGCTTGTAGTGTATACATGTACCCATTTGATGCAATACAAAACAGGCACACATGTAAACACACAGATTCTCTTCAAATCAAACGAAAAGTACCTGTGATAGGATTATATTTGTAGTAACTGTTAAATTTTGCATGATCACAAGCCTCACAATTGCCTTAATTGATGTTACATCCATGCACTGGTTAAGAGAGATATCCGCAACCTGATTGTAGACAAATTAGTTCTTACCGAATTACATACAAAATAATTCAACTTTTCACATAAAAACAAAAAACTAACAACTGTAGCGTAAACACATATAAACATGTACTTATGCATGACACATAATAATGTATACTGTATATGTATAGCGTCGCCGGTGAATTTTTCTGAATATTAATTAATAATAATAATAAGTTTTGGATATGATGTTTACACAGTGATTCACATATATTACTGGTCTACGTAGGTCAAATATTAGTTTCTTTAAAACACTTTTGCATTCAGAGTTTTATGTAAATTAAACGTCAAATGCGTAATTTCAACGATAAATTATTATATAATTTTATAGTGTATTTAATTTTCATGGCGTGCTAGCAATATAGTCGTGATGTTTTCACATCGCATCTCAATTGTTTTCATTTTCAAATTTTGTCATTTAATAGCATTCCCATAAACGCAAAAACCAATGAAATTCAGAATCTTTTTTGTCAATATATCAAAACAATCATGCACTGCATTAATTCAGTGTCATTTTACATGTTGTTCATTTTTAAATGTTTAACAAAATATAATATGCTCAATCGACCTTAATTTGACGAGAACAAAGTAATTAGTCACTCGAGGACAATAATTACCGCTGTAGAGTTTATTTTGGTGAAAAAAGATGTTTCCCCTAACACACGTTAACAGAAGAATTACGTATTATAAACACATTACAATTTCTGCAAACATGTATCACTCCCACGATTCCCTATAACAAGTGAAATTTTCTGTATTAAAACTACTGCTTTAAGGAAGTTTAATAATGAAATGTGAGGTGTATCTCAGATCTAAAAGTGAATCAGCATTTGTTAAAAAAAACAGGAATTATTACAGATTCCAACCGCGACACCAGAACTTAGGTTTTTACTTGGTTTCTATGACTTCTTTATCACAAACATGACTATAGTGCAAGTGCCACCTGAGAGGACTGTGTAATTTGATAAATCATGTCTATTCTACACAGTATGTATTTAATTTGTGTATATGAGTGTCCAATCTCAATAAATAAGCAAGTCTTTGGCTTCAGTACAGAATCACCTATCTACACAAACATCATAAACATTCGGATGACATGATGTGTGACATTCCTGAGAGAGAGTCTGTCGGACTTTGTCACATCGGCTCCCAGCTAGCTCTAGCTTCGACACTTCATCAGTTCCCTGTCCTACTTTATTCTTTAGAGTTTGGCAATTTATGGCACTCTGTAAGAAATAAAGAAAGCAAGGTGGGCTAAAACTTTCTGATGCATATTTAAACTGAAATGAAAACTTAAACACAAATGAAAGTCACCATTTCCCGGACTGACCTGAATAATTACAAATAAAAATATTTCCCTGACTGACTTGATTAGTCAAGTGTATACAGATTATACTATATAATGACCTAATAAATAGTAACTTATTAAAACAATTCCTAACACTGACCTGATTAATTACCTATAGAAGACTCAACAGCCGTTCTTCTGCTGGCCAGAGTTTTTCTGAGCTTGACCTTTGGCATCAGCGTTGCTGTTGGGAGATTTCCCGATCCCACCGTGCTCGGCAAGCTTTAACACTCCTCCAGCAGCCAGGAGGAAGAGTGGGACTGGTGCTATGGTCGGTTAGATTTCTAGAGATTGAACATACTCTGACTCCAGGACATTGGCGGGGGGTCGGCTTGGGTGGAGGATTTCTCTCCCGTGGCGTCAGCTAGTTTGAATGGCAGCACCTGCTGGACTCGTTTACCACTTCCTACAGAATGAGAGCTGGGAGAGGGAAGCCGACTTCTTGTGCTCATTCTTAGCACTTAACAAATGGACCGGCAGTTGCTGGGTTTCGTTTCCACATAGCTTACTGGACACACTTGAGGAGAAGCTGGTGTGACGTAAATGCATGGCTCCCTGGTCTGGTCAAGTATAAGGCACATTTCGCGCCAAGTCTTGACGTGACCCAAACTCAGCCTCTCAAGATCGCCCTCTATGGTGGAACAGAAGTCGCCGCTGGGCGATCGTCGGTAAGAGTTAAATTAGATTAGAACATATTTTATTATGCAAATATAAATATACATAAAAGAAATTGGTAAGAGTTCTGATTGGGGAAGTCTTGGTAAGACGTGGGCTTGGGGTCTGTAGCGCTGGTGCCCTTCAAACTGTTCTTGTCTCTGAGTACAACCATACCTGGGGCACTGATAGTATTTTCTTTGGTAGAATCTCGGTGAGCCAACTTCTATGGCACGTCAAATTCACAAAAATGAGCTAAACATAGTTTCACAGTCGATAAACAAGGTTTATCGGCTGTTAACTATAGTTTACGGATCCGAAACTATAGTTAACGATTCGTTAACTATAGTTTACATCTGTGAAACTATATTTCACGAATGTAAACTATAGTTTACGAATGATAATCATAGTTTAACTATCTGTAAAAAACGTTAACAATAGATTTTGCTGATAAATAATAGATTTACATTTGTTAATTATAATTTACAATCGTAAACTATAGTTAAGAGTTGTTAATCATAGTTTTACAAATCGTATAACTACATTTATCAGACAAATTCACAAAAATGAGCTAAACATAGTTTCACAGTCGATAAATGTCGATAAACTAGGTTTATCGACTGTTAACTATAGTTTACGGATCCGAAACTATAGTTAACGACGTTAATCTATATTTCACATCTGTAAACTATAGTTAACGCGATAATCAATGTTTTACATCTGTAAACTATAGTTAACACTGAAAACAATCTTTTACGATTGCAAAACATAGTTTATCTGTTAAATATAGTTTCACGAGTGTGAAACTATGATTAACAACTCTAAACTATAGTTAACAAATGTAAATTATAGTTTACAGACGTGAATCTATATTTATCAGCAAAATCTATCGTTAACGTTATTTGAAGACAGATAAACTTAGATTATCTTTCGTAAACTATAGTTTACAACCGTTAAATATGGTTTTGCAGATGAAAATTATAGTTCACGGATCGTTCATTATAGTTAACGAATCGTTAACTATAATTTACGGTTTGTAAACTATAGTTAACAATAAACTATTGTTAACTATAGTTTAACGTCCGTAAACTATAGTTAACAGTCGATAAACCTAGTTTATCATCTGTGAAACTATATTTAACGCCGTTAATCTATATTTCACATCTGTAAACCATAGTTAACGCGATAAACTATGTTTCAGAAGTGTAAAACTCTAATTAACACTGAAAACAACCATTTGCGATTGCAAAACATAATTTATCTGATAAATATAGTTTCACGATTGTGAAACTATATATGATTATCAACTCTAAACTATAGTTGACGAATGTAAGTTATAGTTTACAGATGTGAATCTATATTTATCAGCAAAATCTATTGTTAACGTGTATTTCCAGACAGAAAAACATAGATTATCGCGTTAATTATAGTTTACAGATGTGAAATATAGATTAACGTCGGTAACTATAGTTTACGATCCGTAAACTATAGTTTACAACCGTTAAACCTAGTTTATCGACTGTGAAACTATGTTTTGCTAATTTATGTGAATTCGGCGTGCTTTAGATTTGTGAACCGTAGTTTGCTTATCATAAAACCCTATTTATCAGATAAACTATGTTTAACAACCGCAACTGATTGTTTTCAGTGTTAACTATAGTTTACAGATGTGAAACATAGATTATCGCGTTAACTATAGTTTACAGATGTGAAATATAGATTAACGTCGGTAACTATAGTTTACGATCCGTAAACTATAGTTTACAACCGTTAAACCTAGTTTATCGACTGTGAAACTATGTTTTGCTAATTTATGTGAATTCGGCGTGCTTTAGATTTGTGAACCGTAGTTTGCTTATCATAAAACCCTATTTATCAGATAAACTATGTTTAACAACCGCAACTGATTGTTTTCAGTGTTAACTATAGTTTACAGATGTGAAACATAGATTATCGCGTTAACTATAGTTTACAGATGTGAAATATAGATTAACGTCGGTAACTATAGTTTACGATCCGTAAACTATAGCTAACAGCCGATAAACCTAGTTTATCGACTGTGAAACTATGTGTTGCACATTTTTGTGAATTTGGCGTGCCATAAACTTCTACTGCTGATATAAGTTTATATGTTTCTGGAGAGTCCGTCTCTACAACTTTATTTTCTTGACAGCTAGGTTAGCCTGTTAAATGAAAAAAAATCGTTAATAATTGACATAATGTGTCTCCATACATGCATTTGATATAATGAAAAAAATTCAAATGGCTCAAATTTTTTCTCTTTCCGTTGTTAAAAAAACTTATAAAAAAATTAACCAATATAGATTGCAATTTTTCATTTTTATATGCATGCTGTGACAATTACTGTTCATATCGAACGCACCCGATTTTGTTTTTTTTACCCATAATTCTTTGCAACGGGCTTGGCCGACCCTAACAATAGGCGCTAGGTTATACCCGGCCGAGCTGTCCAGCGATAAAGACGTGCTCAGTGTTAAAAGGGGGTATCGTGGTAGAAGCCTGTGTGGCATGTTTTAGTCTCTCAAGTTCAGCATTTGACGCGGACACGGATAGCTGACCGTGGTAAGTATTTATTTAATTTTGTGTAGTTTATTTGTAAATTTTTGCCTTTTTATTAGTTTTACGCATTATTACTATTATGATTATGGTGTTGTAGATGATGATGTTGACGATAGCGTCGATGATTATTGTGGTGACGTAACGTACTTTAGTTGTGGTTGTCCGTAGTTGGTCCAGGACTACAGCCCCGGAGATTCGGATACTCTTCTAGTATAGATGATAATTATTAAGATGTAAAGAGGTGTTTGTTGAATCATATTTTTTTGGTCATTTGTATATGCATCATATTTTTTTTCTAGTTGTGTGAAAGGTGTGTGAGTGTTTGTGTGGTTTAGTGTTTATATTTCTATCTTTTCTTTCTTTCTCTTAATTTTTTTTTTGTTAATAAATTTTGTTAAATTTAAGATGTCTTGTTGTTTGGAGTAGCCTCCGCTCATCCAGTTACACATGCAAAGCATTTTTCAAATGACAGGTTTTCAGTGCCCCATCATTAAAAAAGCTCTCCATGATATACCACTTTGTACTAAATCTACAGGTCAAAAACCAGCAGCTAAAATGTGCAGTAACATTCCTTAATACAAGAAGGTGCCCTCTCGACAAGGTAACGGGACGTTTCGCTCCTATAGACGTTTCGCGCTGAGACGTTTCGCACCTATATTATTTATTATATATTTATATTGGATTATTGTAAACATAAAATATCGGTTATTTTAACAGTTCTGAACGGTTTGTCTTTTTCAAACGTAAATATAAGTAATAAACAGCAATGTTAAAAAGTTCACCGGGATATGAAGTTGGTTGGTACGTGATCAAATCTACTGAGAAGCCCTTCGGGCCTTACAGGATTCGATCACGTGACCAACCAACTTCATATCCCGGTGAACTTTTTAAATTGCTGTTTACCTCCTCCGGTGTGTGGTGCTTGTATGACCCCCCTTGCTTCTTGTTCATGTGTGCCGACAGCTTATTGATTCTCTTCTTTGCCTCTGCTAGCTGAACTTTCAACGATTCCACCTTACTTCCATACATGGATGTTAAATGCTGAAAAAAGAAAAGCAAATCACATTCAAGTCTGACTATATTCAGGTAATTGATAAGATCACTGTTGCTCTAGATAGTCTGACCTGATTGATTTTCACAGAAATTCTCCAATTAAAGTTTCTATATTTCTAAATGGTCTGTGTCATGTAAACATACCACAATGTTGTTGAGGAAGGTTGAAAGCTGACAAATGTGATCGCCGGCCAGGTAGACAGGAAATTTGGAGGGGTAGGCCTCCATTACATAACCCGTCGTATTGTCATAGTTACAGCTAGTGGAGTCGTTAGAATCATTGTACACCAGCGACTGCTGTAAGAAACAAGAGTACCTCTCATTAAAACCAGTGTTTGTCGGATGAGTCAAAATACCGTATTTTGCCGAATATATTTCACAATTTTTCCTAAAAAAATTCTTTGCAAGAAAGAGGTGTGTATTCCCCACCCCTATAGAATTTTGACACTTTTTTAACAAGTAAAACATCAGCTTTCGTAGCTCAGTACATAGCCTTCATACGGAAACGCTACTTTTTTTTTGGTTTACCGCAATTTTAAATATTGAATATTATTGTTTGGACGTATTTAACAGAAAATGTTTTGCTCTTAATACGTAGATAGATAATTTGTATTAAAGTGGCAATTTAAAATCAATATAATCAGTTTACTCAGCAATCAGAGCTGTGCATTCACCATCTCCGTGTACGCCGCCGTTACGGATGTTTTAATTGATCTGTGCAATAGATTACGATTGCGGGCCTGATAGAGTTAGCTTACCATGTGATTTTCGAAATTATTACGCATTTCTAGCACATGAATAATCACTATTTATTAAACAAACAACTGTTCTTGAAGATTTGTTTCACCTTTATGTTTACGGTGGTACATCTGTCGATATTAATGTGAAATAAACTACATTATGATTAAAATACTTTCACCGGTTTAAAATTTCCAAATTTACAATATTTAACAAATAAAACGTTAAAAACATTTTTTGGAAAGGTAAAAATTTCAAAATCCCAAGCGGGATTCGCACTTATGACTTACAGATTTGTAGCGACCCTTTTAACCCACTGAGCTTACACTTGATTTTATTGTTTATTTCAATGAATAGTACGTATCAACATGGAAGTGTCCCATACCACCTTAACACCTCTGCGGCACTATCGAAGCCATTATTGTGTAAACTTGTGAGCTTGCAACTTATTCATTCATATTAAAGCTGAACACCCCTCGTAACTGTCTGCACTGTCCGCCATATTTCTCTCTCATCACCGTTATCCCTACAACCCCTATATAAGCAGCAGACCTCTTAGCAGTTTAAAGTATTTTGTTGTAGAGGTATCGCCTGTATGGACGTACGTCTTGCCTCGCCGTGTTACTCGTTTGCGATAAAATTATAAAGTTTTACGCACTTTTTCAAGCCAGGAGAATACTAACATCAATAAACTGGTCAAAATATAATTTACAAACAGAATATGCACATAAAATAAGAATTAAGTGCATAAAATCCAAAGAATACTACACGTCCGCCACGAGTTTCAGGTGTGCAAATTCAAGGGTTTATATACCAGGTACTTGTGTGACGGTGCCTATTTACGAGCGGTGTTCAGCTTTAAGGTATCTCACTACTCACGTTTTGATTTCATTGCGTAGATGTTTATTATATTTTAAATAAAAACGATTCACAGAAAGATCATCATTTCATAACTACACAACATTTATAAAGAAAATCCATTTGAATTTAAGAAACAAACACGTTTTTGGGGAACTACTTTCTCGTGCGGAAGGTTTTTTTAGACGAAAATGAGAGAAACAAGCAATTTTATGAATTTTCAATATACTTTTCTTTTTAATATAATTTATTGATTATTTACATTTTTAAGATTTGATAGGTTTGTGACATGTTCTATAGGTCCTGTGTGACTTGTACAAAACTAAATTTTAAGAGAATGATAGACGTTTAGTATAAAATCATGCAAATACATAGGAAATGTCTAAATTTTTAAAGCCAAATTTTGCGAGAATTTTACCTTTCAAGCCATATATCTAAAATTTGACATCACTGACCCCCATGTTTTATTATGTCAAAATGATACTGAATACATCTCTAGGCAAACTGGATTAATCTTATAAAATTCTTGATATTCGAAATGTTTTTATTTCAATTCAAATTGTAACTATTATAGAAATTGTCTATTTTAAGTGCAAAAAGGTCACACACAAATTTTATGCAGCTTCGTACAATTTTTTTTCCGGTAATCCCTCTATTCATTGTGACCATTGTGCATAATAAAAAACGATATTTCAAGAAAAAAGTTTGCTTAATCAAAAATACTGACAACAAATCCTAATCAGGCTGAAATCGCATTTTAGGTGCAAAAATGTCAAATTAAATTGGTCATAACTTAGAGGGATGAACACTGACCTCCCATTATCTTTGTATTTTCAAGTATGTTTTGTCTACAGATTTCAATTATATACTTCTCAAGAAATTCGAGGAGTGGGTTACCTTAAGCATATCTCGGACATACAATGTTCCTTTGGGGCAAAGAAATATACAACTCTTTGAGTGAAAACCCTGTTGTCTGTGATCAGTCACCCCTTCCAGCTGTTTGAAGATTACTGCTATTGAGAAAGTAAAGACTTTTTAAAATTCTGCGTCAGGAACGTTACATCGTGAATGTAAAATTTTTCCATTTTCCCTGAATTACCATGACATTTTGGTAAAACTGTTAGTGCATATTATACACCTGAACTACGTTTTTTTCACAAATTTTCAGGCCCAAAGTGGGGGGGACGTATTATACACAACTGCATGTTATAATATTTGGCAAATTACGGTTACCGTATCAATTTTTAATAATATAAAAGTATTGCGAAAAGGAAATGGCAATACAATAAAATGATAAATTTACTGATGAAAGTCTCTACACTTGAGTGAATGTTTGCCTTTGAGATGCATTTGAAAATAAAATTAATTAAGGTGAAGAATTGTCTGCATTAGTTTGTAAATTAGAAGGCTCACTCAAATTACACGTTTTGAGGTTGTGACTGAGACAAATGAACAACAGAGGAAGACTCACACAAAACAAGTTACTACTGTTATACACCTAACAGAAAACAAACACAATACATGTATTAGCTTTGTACACATACAGTACATGTATCATTTGATTACACATAAAGTACATGTATCACCTCTGTACACACAAGTACATGTATCGCCTATGTACTTACACAGTACATGTATTACCTGTGTACACACACAGTACACATTTCAACTAAGTACACACAGTACATGTATCACCTGTGTAAAATACATGTATCAACTGTATACACATATACACACACAGTACATGCATCACCTTTGTACACATACAGTACATGTATCACCTGTGTTTACACACACAGTACATGTATCATCTGTGTACACACATAGCACATGTATCACCTGTGTACACACACAGTACATGTATCACCTGTGTACACACATAGTACATGCATCAACTGTGTACACACACATTACATGTATCACCTGTGTACACACACATTACATGCATCAACTGTGTACACACATAGTACATGTATTACATGTGTACACACACAGTACATGCATCATCTGTTTACACACACAATAAATGTATCACCTGTGTTTACACACGCAGTACATGTATCACCTGTGTACACATATAATACATGTATCCCCTGTGTACACACACACTACATGCATCACCTGTGTTTACACACATAGTACATGTATCACCTGTGTACACACATAGTACATGCATCAACTGTGTACACACACATTACATGTATCACCTGTGTACACACACATTACATGTGTCACCTGTGTTTACACACACAGTACATGTATCACCTGTGTACACATAAAATACATGTATCACCTGTGTACACACACAGTACATGTATCACCTGTGTACACACACAGTACATGCATCAACTGTGTACACACACATTACATGTATCACCTGTGTACACACATAGTACATGCATCAATTGTGTACACACACAGAACATGCATCACATGTGTACACACACATTACATGTATCACCTGTGTACACACACAGTACATGTATAACCTGTGTACACACACAGTACATGCATCACCTGTGTACACACACAGTACATGCATCACCTGTGTTTACACACGCAGTACATGTATCACCTGTGTACACACATAGTACACGTATCACCTGTGTACACACACAGTACATGAATCACCTGTGTACACACACAGTACATGTATCACCTGTGTTTACACACGCAGTACATGTATAACCTGTATACACACATAGTACATGTATCACCTGTGTACACACACAGTACATGTATCACCTGTGTACAGACACAGTACATGTATCACCTGTGTTTACACACGCAGTACATGTATAACCTGTGTACACACACAGTACATGCATCACCTGTGTTTACACAGGCAGTACATGTATCACCTGTGTACACACATAGTACATGCATCAACAGTGTACACACAGTACATGCATTAACTGTGTTTACACACACAGTACATGTATCACCTGTGTACAGATAAGTGCATGTATTGCCTGTTTTACACCTGTTGCTCACACAATACCTGGTCGTAGGAGAGCTCTGAGTCACTGTCCAGCTGTTCACCCTCCATGTCCATTAAATGACTACCCTCCCTCTTCCTGCTGTTGTCTCCTTCAGAATTAGATCAACAAACATAATTGTTAAATCAAAACACAGCGTGAAGGGATTATACAATGAGAGGAAATGCTTCAGAATAATAATCTTGTTATGATTGCCAACTTGTTTGAATCATTTCAAAAGTAATTTTAATTTTCCGAATATGATAACTTAGTAAAAGTAATTTGAAGAACTAGAAAGCTTTGAAGAAATAATAATTTAATTTTCAGAAACATTGTTAGACAACCCAAAACAATATAAATTCCATTTTTTTTCTAAAATGCATACTCTTGAAAACTTTCAATTGCTAAAGGTGTGTTTTTGTACCTTTGGATAATTCCAACGTGGTATCAAACCCAGCGAAGGTTTCGGCCCGCTTGGCTATGGAGGTGACGGTGAAGGAGGAGCTGACGTGCTCGCCCACACTACTGACGTGTCGCATCAGCCGGTGAAGACCGGAACCTCCCCCCAACATGTTGGTCAGGTTGTAGGCCGTCATAGTGGCTGGGATAAAAAAAAATTCATCATTTAGAACCTCACATCTAAATCAAGATAAACATTAGCGAGATATTAAGGAGGCTGGATGGTCAAAATATTATCCATTAAATCTGCTATAGTTTGCTTAATATAATATTTTGGCAATAAACCATTCCATCATAAAGAAAAATTAAAATAAGTTTCAGATTCAGAATTTGACAATTTTACTATACCAATTTAGAGCTCTTCGTCTGATGGATAATAATATAGTCAATGGAAATAACCATCCAGCCGTGTTCAGAACTTACAATAAATAACAAGAGCACTTACAAGAGTATCAATTTGTGACAGGAATGGGTTTTTTAAAAATGGTTAATCAAGGTAACTCAGCTTACCTTGTTGTATGGCAGCCTGTATGGCGTCCATGTGTTCCGCGCCCTTATCTAACCCCATAGGGTCCGGCGGCTGTGTTAAACAGAAACAGGGAATTAGTGAAACAATTCTCAATCATAGCTAAAATTTACCAATAACAGTCCGATGCACTGGTAGAAAGGAGGCATCAATAAAGTATCAAGGATTCAAGAAAATCTCATCTGAAAAGTGATAAAAAGTACTGTATTTTTCCTTTATTTATGCTATACCTTAATACCCACGTTAGTCAAAAGATGAATTTAGAATCTACTGTACAGAAATGTTTATAATGAATCTCAAAATTCTTTGGTTGAAAAATGTGGGATTTAAGAATGAGCTGTTTGAAGTGTGAGAGAGATCCAGACCTTAGAGAGGTCTTGCATGTCGTAGTTTAGTGTGGGAGAGAATCATTACATACTTTTGAAAAGGTCTCGCATGTTATAGAAGTAGTGTGGGAGAGAATTTTTACAGACCTCGGAGAGGTATCGCATGCTGTAAAAGTCCAAGAGTTCCGTCACCAGCTGGTTCTTGTGATCACACACCGACTTCATCTCCTCGTCCTTCCTGTGTAGTAGCTCTACAATACATCATCAGACATTTAGTAGTATTATTACAACTCTTTCAATGAGGGTATCCTGTACACTGTATTTACTATGTCTGGAAACTTTCCCTTTGATATTAAGAAATTAAACACTGGGTCTGTATTGTAACTTCTAGATTACATTTCATTGAATCTAACCTCGTAACTTACATATGTATTTTTGATTTCTGGATAACATACATCAAATAAAGATTTAAAACATACCTATAATCTCTCGGATCTTGTTGGATCCCTTAATCATCTGTCTTCTCTCTTCCTCGAAATTTTTCTTGGGCTGCATTTCGTCCTCTGGTAAACATTTTTCTGAGGCGGCCCTTATCTCACGTATCCAAGCCTCTTTCTCACTGTTGGTGTTACAAACTATCTTGTACACCTTGGGAGTATCCTTATTCTGACTGATTAAGTAAATCCCTTTACTTTCTTTTGTGTCGCTTTTCTCAAAAACTAGCAACTCAAACAGGGGTATTGCACAATACTGAAAAAACAAAACTAGAGGTTATACACTTGGCTTAAAATTTTAAAAAACAAGAATAATGAAAAACAGTATATGTTCAACAAAGCAAAAAATAAATTCTAACATAGATCGATATTACGATTCACTAAAAGAATGAATCAAATCCAATGTTTCCATGCCACTAAATTGTTGCACATGTAAAGGAAATACAGAAAATGAAGAGTTCAATCTTTAGAATAACTGATTGCCACTCAAGTTCTATCTTAAAATTACACACGTGAGATTTTCTTAAGGCCTGATATGTGCACTTTTTGCAGCAGCCTATTACAATCTATTGAGCAACGCGTCCTATCTTCATTACAACTTGATAATAACTTCTGATCTTTTGAGAAAAAAGTATCTCATTTTGATCAAACCTTGTTATCTTGTGAGAAAAAAGTATATTTCCCGTGCTGTTCCTGCATGAAGAAGATAAGATCTGTCAGAACAACCATGGTGGCTTCTGGAAAAGAGAGAGAGAAATACTATATGGTGTCAGTTCCAGTATCTCACCGTGAATGGGTGGGGAGAGGAGGAGGAGGGGAGAGAGTGAAATCAATTATTGACAACTTTATTTCGCGGATTACCGGAGATAAACTAGTACGCGACGACTATTTTAACGATCAAGGCGTAATCAAATACCTGACACATTTCAGTATTGGATCACAGTGATAAATGTTTGCAAAGACAAGGTTCTTGCGAATCTCAAAAAAAAAATTATTACAGCCAAATAAAAGTTGATTTACAGTATCTGCTTTAGTTTTCTGTCTCAACATCTGAGAATTGTGCAGAATATCAGAGGGATCATCTCATCTTACCTGTCACTTTTCCTCTAGCACTTTTAAAACCGATTTTTCCCTCTTTCACTAACTTCCTTCCATGAGTACGTATATCTGATGTCTGTACAAAAAAAACATTTGATACTAAGATATAATACTTTATCCTGAGCCGTAAACTGATTAAAACCCTAAAACCACGAATGGAGCCTTGTTCAACATAATCAAATGATGACTTTGCTGAGTACGTTTCTGATATAATTTTATCTTGATAAATCATTTAGTTTCTGACCTTGAACTTTTTGCACTTATATTGTGTGGTTGACCGCGGGTCAAAACCCTCATGTATTTCCCGTAATCGCTGTATCCTCTCCTGCTCATGGATTCTATCGACAATGCTCTGTGATATCTCCTTACTGAGCTGCAATGAGCCACTGATGTTATGTCCCTCTTCTTTGACTGAAAACAACCAAATTAATGGTAAGAAGCATATATCTGAATGCAGTAAGTTCAATCTTTACAATTATCAGCTTAAATAGCACAAATCCTGGCAGTATGTAGACACACTATGACTCCCGGACTTTGGCGGGGGCCTGGCTTGGGTGGAGGATATTCCTCCCGTGGCGTCCGCTAGTTTGAATGGCAGCACCTGCTGTACTCTTTTACCACTTTCTACAGACTGAGAGAGCTGGGAGAGGGAAGCCGACTTCTTCTGTTCATTCTTAGCACTTAACAAATGGACCGGCAGTTGCTTGTTTTTGTTTCCAACCAGCTTACTGGACACACTTGAGCAGAAGCTGGGTGTTACGCAGATGCCTGACTCCCTGGTCTGGTCATCCCTAAGGCACAGTTCGCGCCAAGTCTTGACGTGACCCAATCTCAGCATCTCAAGGTCACCCCCTTTGGTGGAACAGAAGTCGGCGATGGGCGAGCGTCTGTGAGTGTTCTGATTGGGGGAGTCTGGGTAAGACGTGGGCCTGGGGTCTGTAGAGCTGGTGCCCTCCAAACTTTCCTTCTTCTTCAGTACAACCATCCCCGGGGCACTGATAATCTTTTCTATAGGAAAATCTCGGTGAGACATATTCTTCTGCCACAAGTCGCTCTGTTTCTGGATAATAGCTTCCTGTCGCTTCAACTCATCTGTCTTGGTAGCTAGGTAAGCCTGTTAAATGAAAGAAATTCTTTAATAGTTGGCATGTGTCTGAATAATGCATATAATATACTGAAAATATTTCAAAAGGTTAAAAAAATTATCTTTCAATTGTTAGGAAAACTTAAAAATATTAACCAATAAATTATATAAAATGTAATCTTTCATTTTGATATGCATGCAAAGCAATCTTCACATGACAGGTTTTCAGTGCCTCATCATTAAAAAAGCTCTCAATGATATACCAATTTGTACTAAATCTAAAGGTCAAACATCAGCAGCTAAAATGTACAGAAACATTCCTTAATACAAGAGAGTACCGTCTAGACAATATGCCATGCATATTCCCTTACTGTAGATATGAATCCCTACTAGCAGGTGCCCTCTATATAATGCACAACCAGTAGAGGTTTGCAAAAACTACTACATCAAAACATGGTAAAAGTGCATTTTTTTTACTGAATTAAATCTAACAGCAAAGCAAGTTTCATTCTCCTTAAAATATATGAAATATAAAATGAGATTGTACAAATTAGGTTTATATTGAATAAAACTCCCTCATTCCTTGGCATTCACTAAAGTCATGTTATACTGTAAAAGCAGGTGTATTCTATACATTAATAAGATAAGACTCTGCCCGATAATGGTGGGAATGTGGTTATTGCAAATGTCTCTTATATAAGACCTCAACCCACTATGGTAGGAGGGTTGGTGTTGCAGGTACCTCTTAGATAAAACCATGCCCCATTATTATTAGTTGCCTTTTAGATTAGACAACACCTCCAGATGTCAAACAGTGTACCTTGGCTTTCTCCAGCTGCTCCTCCAAGAGAGCTAACTGAATACTGAAGTCCATCGCCTTCTCCCACTGGACCTTGTCCTGGAGGTTACGGAGTTCCTCCAGTTTGTGGTGCTTGTATGACCCCCCTCGATTCTCAAACACGTCTGCCGACAGTTTATTGATTCTCTCGTTTGCCTCTGCCAGCTGAGCTTTCAACGATTCCACCTCAGTTCCATACTTGGATGTTAAATGCTGAAATTAGAAAAGCAAATCACATTCAAGTCTGACTACATTCAGGTATTTCAGAAGTTCGCTGTTGTTCTAGTCTGACCTGATAGATTTTCACAGAAATTCTCCAATGAAGGTTTCTCTATTTCTAATTGGTATGTGTCATGTAAACTTACTACAATGTTGTTGAGGGAGGTTGAGAGCTGACGAATTTGATCGCCGGCCAGGTAGACAGGAAGTTGGGAGGGGTAGGCCTCCATTACAGAAACCGTCGTATTGTCATAGTTACAGCTAACGGAGTCGTTAGAATCATTGTACACCTGCGACTGCTGTAAGAAACAAGAGTACCTCTCATTTAAAACAAATGTTTGTCAGATGAGTAAAAATACCGTATCAATTTTTAATAATGAAAAAGTATTGCATAAAGGAAATGGCAATACAATAAAATGATAAATTTACTGATGAATTCCCCTAAACTTGAGTGAATGCTTGATATATATGCCAATGAGATACATTTGTATATAAAATTAATTATGGTAAAGAATTTTCTGCATTAGTTTGTAAATTAGAAGGCTCACTCAAATTACACGTTTTGAGGTTGTGACCGAGACAAATGGACAACAGAGGAAGACTCACACCTGTTACACACCTAACAGAAAACAAACACAGTATATGTAACACCTGTGAACACACACATGTATCACATGTGTACACAAACAGTACATGTATCACCTATGTACACACACACAGTACATGTATCAACTGTGTTCACAGACACAAACTGTACATGTATCACCTATGTTCACACACACAGTACACTTATCACCTATTTACACAGTACATAATTCAACTATGTACACACCCAGTATAGGTATCACCTGTGTACACACACTATACATGCATCACCCTTGTACAAACATAGAACATGTATCACCTGTGTACACACCGAGTACATGTATCACCTGTGTACAAACACAGTACATGTATCACCTGTGTACACACCCAGCACACGTATCAAATGTGTACACACACAGTACATTTATCACCTGTGTACGTCTAAAGTACATGTATCACCTGTGTTCACACACACAGTACATGTATTATCTAGGTACAAACACACAGTACAGATATCAGGTATGCACAAACAGCACATGTACATATATCACGCGTGTACACATCCAGTAAATGTGTTACCTGTGTTCGCACACAGTACATGTATCACCAGTGTACACAGACGGTACAGGTATCACCTGTGTACACACACAGTACATGTATCACCTGTGTACAAACACAGTACATGTATCACTTGTGTACACAAACAGTACATGTATCACCTGTGTACACAACCGGTACATGTATAAACTGTGTACACACACAGTACATGTATCACCTGTGTACACACACATTACATGTATCATCTGTGTACACAGTCAAAGTACATATATCACCTATATACACATACATAACACATATTACTTTTGTACACGCAGCACATGTATCACATGTGTACACACCCAGTACTTGCATCACCTGTTTTCACACACATTTTATGTTTCAACTGTAAACAGACACAGTACATGTATCACCTGTGTACACACCCAGTACACGATCAACTATCTACAAACAGTACATGTATCACCTTTGTACACACACAGTACATGCATCACCTGTGTACACACTCAGTACATGTATCATATAAATGTATGTACACACACAGTACATGCATCACCTGTGTACACACACAGTACATGTATCACCTGTGTACACAAACAGTACATGTATCACCTGTGTACAGACACAGTGCATGTATTGCCTGTTTTACACCTGTTGCTCACACAGTACCTGGTCGTAGAAGAGCTCCGAGTCGCTGTCCAGTTGTTCATCCTCCACGTCCATCAGGTGACTACCCAGCCTCTTCGTGCTGTTGTCTCCTTCAGAATTAGATCAACATACATAATTGTTAAATCAAAACATAATGTAAAGGGATTATACAATGAGAGAAAGTGCTTCAGAATAATAATCTTGTAATGCTTGCCAACTTGTTTTAATCATTTCAAAAATAATTTTAATTTCCCGAATATGATAACTTAGCAAAAGTAATTTGAAGAACAAGAGAGCTTTGAAGAAAAATAATTCTATTTACAGAAACATTGTGAGACAACCCAAAAGAATATTTAGAAAAATAAATTCCATTTTTTTTTTTCTAAAATGCATACTCTTGAATACATTCTATTGCTAAAGGAGTGTTTTTGTACCTTTGGATAATTCAAATTTGGTATCAAACCCAGCGAAGGTTTCGGCCCGATTGGCTATGGAGGTGACGGTGAAGGAGGAGCTGACGTGCTCGCCCACACTACTGACGTGTCGCATCAGCTGGTTAGGATTGAAACCTCCCCCCAACATGTTGGTCAGCTTGGAGGCTGTAACAGACATCCAAATCAAGTAAAACATTACCAAGATATTTAAATGGAGGCTGGAGGGTCAAAAATGTATCCATCAAATCTGCTATAGTATGCTTAATATAATATTTTGGCAATAAACCATTCAAAATTCAAAAATTCAAAAAATTAAAATAAGTTTCAGATTCAGAATTTGACTAATTGACTATACCATTATAGAGCTCTTCGTCTGATGGATAATAATATAGTCAATGGAAATAACCATCCAGCCTTTTTCAGAACTTACAATAAATAACAAGAGCACTTAAAAAGAGTATCAATTTGTGACAGGAATGTTTTTTTTAATGGTTAATCAAGGTAACTCAGCTTACCTTGTTGTATGGCAGCCTGTATGGCGTCCATGTGTTCCGCGCGCTCATCTAACCCCATAGGGACCGGCGGCTGTGTAAAAAAAACAGGGAATCAGTGAAACAGTTCTCAGTCATAGCTAAAATTTACCAATAACAGTCCGATGCACAGGTAGAAAAAAGCATCAATAAAGTATCAAGGATTCTGAAAAGTGATAAAAAGTACTGTATTTTTCATGATTTATGCTATACCTTAATACCAATGTTAGTTAATAGATGTATTTAGAATCTACTGTACAGAAAATTTAACCATTTAAAATGAATCTCAAAATTCTTTGGTTGACAAATGGGGGATTTAAGAATGAGCTGTATGAAGTGTGAGAGAGATCCAGACCTTAGAGAGGTCTTGCATGTTGTAGTCTAGTGTGGGAGAGAGTCATTACATACATAGAAAGGGTCTCGCATGCTATAGAAATAGTGTGGGAGAGAATTATTACAGACCTCGGAGAGGTATCGCATGCTGTAAAAGTCCAAGAGTTCCGTCACCAGCTGGTTCTTGTGATCACACACCGACTTCATCTCCTCGTTTCTTTTTTCTGCTAGTATATCAAGCTAAAACACAAGCTGAAAGAGCAAAACTAAAACTGATCAAGAAAGGAGGTGAGCTTGTAAAACAAAACGAAACTGATATCGAAGCAAAAATTAGCATTGTCAGACAGGAGAAAGAAATCATATCAACAGAAGCAGACTTCACAGAAGAAAAGCTTGATCCCAGTGAACTTGAAATAAAAGATGCCACAGAGTCTGCGCCATATGTTTCATATTTGGATATTTTACTGGAAATTGACATTGATGGTAAACTTACAACAAAACTTTATATGATAAAGTCGATGACTTCAATTTTTCTATAGTTAACTTTCCTTACTTATGTAGCAATATACCTTCATCACCTGCATATGGTGTTTTTGTCTCTCAGTTAATTCGATACGCAAGAGCATGCTCTTCGTATGAACAGTTTCTTAGGCGAGGCAAGCTACTGATAAACTAGTTGATAAAACAGGACTATCAACAGTCTCGTTTGAAGTCATCTTTTCGTAAGTTCTATGGTCGATACAACGACCTTGTCAGCAAATACAATCTTCCACTGGGTCGCATGCTGACTGACGTTTTTCATACTAATTATTAGACCATAATTAATCACCTATTTGTCTAGGGACTTTTCAGGTTTTTTTCCCGATTACGACAAAGAGCACACGGCGGGTGTGACCGGTCAGCAGAGGATGCTCACTCCTCCTAGGCACCTGATCCTACCTCTATCTTTTTGGAGGTCCGTGTTGCTCTGCTTTGAATTTGTATTTCGTTTAATGGATTTTTGAGATGGTTGACGGTTTGTTATTGTCATTTTTTCATCTTCCAATCTACTCAGGGAACAGATAACGAGTGCATTTATCCTCAATTACGATCATAACCTATCAAATACCGAGGATGACAACATTCAACAAATCAACCACATTTTGCACAGAAACCACCAATCAGTGTACAAAATCCATAAGCAGATGGCCGACTTCCGGGATAACTTATTGCAGTAAATCAAGGTTGCGTTCCTTTAATTTCAACGCATCAATTTTGACCTCCTTCTAATTCAGTGAATCCAGATTGTGCTACCTCTATTTCAGAGCCTCAAGTCTGTTCTTCTCCAAATTCAGTGATTCAAGGATGTGCGCCTTTAAATTCATTGTCTTAAGTGACTGTTCCTTCAAATTCAGTGCCTCAAAGGTGTGTTCAAAATTCAGTTAAAGAACGGAGTGCTCTATTGAATGCAGCTTATAAAGTGTTTGTTCCCTCAGATTCAATGCGTCAAGTTATGCTTGTATTACAACAAATGCATTGCCTCATATGATTACTGCTCCAAATCTAGAACCACAACGGACCGCCAACACTTCGACCATGGCCGACTTTTTAAAGTTTTTGCTGCGCAAGGATTTTCTACTCACAAGATTCACCAACTTTGATTATCGTCCAGAAAGTTTTCAATTGTTAGAACTCTTCATTCCGGAGTGTTATAGTGGAACTTGGTGTCACAGAGTTTGGGAAAATGAGTATACTTGTGAAATAGTAGGGTCCAGAGTCGTCGACTGGAATACTACATGTACCCATAGTTGTCAATTTACCATCATATCTACAAGACATGTAGACCACTCAAGCTGATGTATATAAAAACGGAAATTTGTGAAATCCGTAATGATCCTGGACTTTTATATCAACAGTCCACAAACATAAACATAGAGTACAGCAAACCTAGACTTACTGCAGTCACTTCTCGTAAAGTTGAAATTGTATCATCAACTCCGTCAACACGTTGTCCCATTATCAATGCTGGACATGCACTGAATGAATGCGTGGCTTCAAAAGAAAATCACTGCTTGAGCGTCAAAACATTATAAGTGAAAAGAAATTATCTTTCCGATTTTATGCATCACAAAGCCATGTGTTCAAAAATTGTACAGCGGACATTAAATGTGATATTTGTGGTAATTCTTATCATGTCACAGCGATGAACATTGATCATCGTCCATCAAAACCTGAATCCCCTACACCAGTCTCGACATTGAAAACTTCTTTAAGAAATGGCGGGGAATACTTAGAAGAAAAACTTGGGAGTCGTTCATGCGGGAAGATCGTTTTAGTGGAGTGTTTTGTCCATCAAATCCTGCGAAAGTTACCAGTGTTATGCAACTGTCGATATTCAAAACAACAGAACGTTGGTGTCCCCTTATTTAATAGATTAAATTGGCGTTAGAGGAGAATGTAAACTCTACACTCTTACGTCATGCTCCAGTATATCGACAGTCGCATGACGCCGTGTGAACGGATTATGTGTCAAATCCTCGGATGGAACAATTACATAGAACTTACCTGAAGGTATTGAATGTAATTCAATTCCAAGTGAACATCTTCAAATACCTATTCCCAACACTACTGGCTTTGAAAACCCCTGTCCGTATGAAAATCCCCTGTCTTTCCGTGTCACCTCCTGTGTTGTCCCTGCCATCCCCTGTGCACCCCTGTAAGCCCCTGTACAAAGCCCATGTACACCATTTAACCCCCTGTCAGCCACTGTACACATACCCTGTGTGTCACTGTACGCCCCTGTCATCCCATGTAAGACACTGTATATCCCTGTACATCCCCCTGACATCCCCTGTACAGTTTTTGACTGTTTATTACTGTAACAGCCTTATCTGTTATTTAATTTCATTTTTTTAAATTCAATTATTTAACTCTCATGTGTTATAGTTTGAGCTATAAATAAACTTTTGCACTCAATAGAGCTCCGATTCACAAGACGCACTGTTATCGTGATTTTAGAAATAATATGTTTTCATTAATAATTTATTGATACTTGAAATAATCATGCTAACAACCAAAGACTTGAGATTCAGCAGATGGTAAATCTCGGGTGAGGGCGGGAATGATTTTCGGTAGGTTTGAAAGCATTCAGAGCATGTAGTCCTCTAGCAGTCGGGAACACCCCTATTCCGTTATGTTTGAAAAAATAGATACAAGAATTACAGATAATTATGTCTACAAAGATCAAGCGCAGCACATGATGTTTAGCATTTAATTTTGTGTATCTTACCGAAATTAATAAAGGTATAATCAAGAACTTGGTTTAAAAAAAAAAAGAAAGACGTGCTCTATCGTAACATGGCTGCTTATACATGTACATTCTACATTCTGACTTAATTACTGGTTTCAGTGTGCAAATATTTGTTAAAGCTTCAATAGCTTATAAGTTTGCCAAAGAAATAATTTTAGTATGTTTGTTTAATATGTTTCTGAGCGGCTAATTGGACTCTTGAATTGAATTTTAACAGATGATTAACTCATAAACAATTTAATAATTCCTAAAATCTAATTTAATTTTTATATCCCTTTTTACTGCGAAGTGGAACAGAAATCCACGGCCCTGGTCAAAACAAAAACAACATACCTGGTACATGTAAATGTAGCACTAGTATTTTCTATACATGTAGGAGTTTATATAGATACTGAGAGAGAGAGAGAGAGAGAGAGAGAGAGAGAGAGAAATTGTTGCATTGATTTTGAATTAAAAGTTACTAAAGTTTGCCTGGGATTTATTTTCCTAATAAGTTAACATGCAATCCTAATTCCATTCTTAATTCTTTATCATTATTTAGATTAACTTAAAGCGATCCTATTAGTTTTAATCCACAAATGTTTCATTTTACACCATATCAATTGATCTCAGAATTGATTGAAGTTACAGTTTTCAAAGGAGAGGATGTTGACACTATTTTTCACTCAGTCAGTGGTTATAAAATTGCTACTTACACGGCCCTTCTTGACAATGTGCAGAGCACGGTAGCGAGGTAGGGAAAATGAGATGACAGACACACGTGTACATGTATATACACACACACTGTCTTAGATCTGAATGGTCGGTCACTGATTATATAATAGCTACTGTACACAGCCCTTCGTGACAATTTGCAGTGCATGGTACAAAGTTGAGAACAATGAGGTGACAGACACACGTATACTTGTATATACACACACCTCCTAAGATCTGAATGCTCGGCAATGCTTAACAATAATGCAATAAGTTGTTTTAACGCCCCTTCTGACTTTCTTCCCCAGTCTGTCAAGTAAAGAAATCAAAAATTTAAGATTTTGATTTATCAGTTTTAAGAATATCAAACATGAAAAGGAACAGCTTAAAATTCGGAACATCATTTGACACAGTCATATGAATTAAATTGTATTGCTCTCATATTTTTCATTTTTCAAATTCAAAATTTAAATAAATGTATGATATTTTTCTAATCTTAAACCCGAAACCCGGAACATTGTTTTAAGAGCATATGCTTGCATGCATATGTGTCTTTACGTTACCCATTACCCGTATTTGTATACATGTATTAAATTATTCATGAACTGTATCATTGCTATATATGTATGAGTACAATTCTATACAATATCAATTACTAAACTGGACGATGCACCCTCATAAAAGTTAAAAGTGTCAAAGTACCGGACTAATTCCCCCTCCTCAAAATCAACTCTCTCTCTCTCTCTCTCTCTCTCTCTCTCTCAGAAAAAAAACAATGGCTGACAGCAAATATCATCGATTGTGATTTACATGACTTAGATATTAACTAATGAACTTCCTGCTAAATAGAATCAACATGCATTTCATTTGGACGATGTGCTTTTCATGTTGTGTTTTTAAGCGCTTTAACTTAGGCAGGTTACATGGCACAGAACGTAGCAGATTTCCCGCACTCATCCTCCAATTAGATTACACTTTTTTACAAATTACAAAACACGGTCGTTTGTTTAAATACATGGAATAAAATAAGCGGTTTATCGGTATACACTCAGCAAAACTTCTAAGTGTTATAAACAGAATAATTTTGAAATTACAAAATAAAATGATGTGAAATTTTCATCATTTCCTAACTGATCTGTCTTCTCATCAATAGCAAGGATAAAATAAAGCAACACCGATTGAAATCATTTACCCGTTACGAAACGTCAAAACACAAAATTGGTATTTTTCTGCGCATGCGTAATATGAATGTCATTATTTTGTAATTGATTTAGTGTTTAGTGATAGTTTAAAAAGAAAACCACTTAACATAGCCAAAATTATCACTGCAAACACAACCAGAGCCATTGGAATATTGGTGTCTGCATTGTTTCCACAACAGGTCGTATTCACTTTAAATGTGCTGTTGTTTTGACCTCGACAGTGTTCGAAATATTAAACAATCCGAAGGAAACGTTATTTTAATACAATTTTTCTATTTCGTAAGCGTGATATCATTTCCATCGGGAACTTAAAACAATCCAAAAGCTCTGAGCAAAATTCAACCAAACCGGAAGTGTTAGTGATATCTAGCAAAGGTCAAAATATCGGGTGGCAACCTGAAGTCAAGGTCAATGCATCGTTCTTAACAATTTGAAAGTTATAGGAAATCAGTCATCCTGACGACAAGACAAATAAATGTGCTTATATCATATATGATATACATTATACATTATACTTGGTGAACACTTAGAATTTTGTTGAGTGTATATTTCTGTTGATATGTGTGAATGTTGAGTCAGATTTATTCACGTTTGTAATGATATTGGCCTCTATGAAATACAAAGAAAAACAAACACTGTCTAAACCATTAATACATTTCTTTTTTTCAATTTCCTTATGTATTACAAACTGTGCATTCGTTAAAACATACATGCATAATTAAAAAACTTTTTTTTTTACTTTAGCACGCAATTAAAGACTGTACATGGGATGTCAGGGGCTTGCACAGGGAAATACAGCGTTTTACAGTGGGTGACAGGGGCTTACAGGGGTGACAGGGGCTTACAGTGGCACTAAGGGGATGTGTAAAGGGGCTGACAGAGGTTGCACAGGGGCTTACAGTGACACAAAGGGGATCATAGGGTATACAGGGGCTGTGTACAGGGGCTTACAGGGGATGCACAGGGGATGGCAGGGACAACACAGGGGGTGACAGGGGATGTTCATACGGACAGGGGTTTTCAAAGCCAGTAGTGCAAAGTCGCTCAATCACAACCGCATCTACAATGCACTACCCCTAGATGGCAGTCTGAATGTTGAACTGCTCATAGGACATGACTTACCTGATGTATATCATGTGCGCGACCAAATTACTGGCAGCCAAAATCAACCCTTTGCTCAACGTCTTTCACTACGATGGGTTGTTAGTGAAGTTTGTATTGTTAAGTTCATCCTCCAAAAGAAGTGAATGTAAACAAAATGCTTAATGATGGAAGGTGTACCATCTTTCCAGTGTCACAACAATATCAATGTCAAGGACAATGATGATGCCATATTTCTACGAACATCATTTGACAACAAGATTAGACCTTCTGTTGAGGACCGCAAGTTTGTAAATCTTATGTATGCAGACTTTCACAATGATACTGATGGTTATTGGTCCGCGCCAATAGCTTTCAAGGAGTCGAAACCAGTGATGCCCAACAATTATTCACAGGCCTGAAAACGTGTTTTGATCCTCAACACGATTTTAAAGAAAGATCATCACGAACAACAACATTTATTTGCATTCATATCGAAAGTCTTACCTAGTGGGGCGGCAGAGATTGCTCCTTCCGAAATACCTGGGGAAAACTGATATTTACATGTACCTTTTTTGTTGTGTACAATTCGAAAAAACGGATCAAATCCGAGGAGTGTTCGAATTGTCGGCTTACGTTTCATTGAACAATGTGTTCATGTCTTGACCAGATTTAACAAACAACCTTGTTGGAATCCTCAGGCGTTTCCGTAAAAATGCAAAAGCTATTAGTGGTGACATCCAGCAAATGTTTGATGCATTTCGTGTTCATGCGGGACATCGTGATTATCTCAGATTCTTTTGGTATGAGGATAATTTAACTTTGAGAAACCACTGATACAATACCGAAAAGCTCAAGTTTTTGGAAACACGTCATCTGCAGTTGCCACCTATAAACCTCAAAAAGTATCATCTGTTGGTGATGATGATGTTTGTAAATTTGATTACAACAACTTTTACGTAGATGTTGGACTGACGTTTTTTGCGACTGAATCAGAAGCATTCACGTGATGAAAAAAACACAAGCAACACTGAAGAACAACGGAAACATTCGTCTTCACAAAATCGCTTCAAACAGTGTAAATGTGATAAAATCATTTTCTAAGGATGACATAGGAAGCGGATTGAAGGATCTAAATCATTGTGCAGACATATACAACTTAACTGTACAACACAGTTTATGAATGCTGTTGGACTTGAACTGTGATATTTTTGTGTTCAAAATCTCTAATGCTGAAACAAAACTTACACCCACAGAGGCCTTTTAACGACAATGAACAATATCTTACGGAGGTCACAGAATAACGTGTTCGTCTTTAATAAACTTTTTGTGCTGAACAATTCCAATCTTTTCGACGCAGTCAGCTGGCACGTGTGTTCTTTGATCCAGGATGACTTCATTAAATCTAGATGCAAATCGCCATGCGTCTGATGAAAGAATGTGTTTCTCTTGTTCAGTCTCGTCAGTAAGATTTATCACAGTAACGTCTTTATAATTTTTCAGTTTTGTAATGTTGATACGCATTAACTCCCGAACGCGAGAAGATTCATTAGTAATGCCTCCCAGGCATTGCAAATCATAAAGTGTTTTGCAGCAGGATATGAACCGTGAGAAGGTTCCCTTATTGCCTCTTGCAACGTGCTCCATTAGACTTGTTCTTGACAAGATAGCTTTGGGATAAAGACCTTGCCAGTGGGGTTTGTGAAATCGTTGTAACTTATTCTCCATTCTGCATTTTCGCGACTTTTGTCTGGGTGATATGCCTCTACTCAGTGCTCTTATTTTGTTTTCTTTTAAAACATTTTTTTCAACTTGTTTGCTAGATAAACCAACCTCCTCCATGTCCATACAAAAAGACGTACCACTTATATCGGCGGAACCTGTTGTGATATCAATTATTCTTTTTTCTAGAACTGGATCTTAGCTTTTTACGTTGATGAAGTTGTTCATCCTTTTGTTAAGGGCCTAAAACAAATAACCGACGATCTTTTAGCTTAAAATTGATGAGGACGCTATTTGAATAACAAAGTTTTTTTTATATAAATATATATATTGAAAAAAACTCTGTAATTGTAAGGAATGCAATAACTGATTGAACCTGCATTGACATCATATTCAATACAGTTCTAACATATATGGTTAACAACTATCGAACATAACGAAATGTATATTCTGATGTGTTATATTTTAGTCTTTTTTAAAAAGTTATCCTGATATTTCTGATACAGACCTTTCCGCTTTCTCGTATGTGGAATGGAATCATGTTTGTCGTTGTGTTGTCGTTGAAAAAAAGTACAAGCAATCTAAAATTATCATATATCCAGTAGTAGTACAAGTCTGACAATAGCTGATAATCAAGGTCGGAAGAACATCATATTGATGAAATGTTTCTTAAATTATGGCTTTGAAATAACTAAATAACTAACTAACTAACTAAGTAAGTAACTAACTCTCAACTCTCTCTCTCTCTCTCTCTCTCTCTCTCTCTCTCTCTCTCTCTCTCTCTCTCTCTCTCTCTCTCTCTCTCGCTGACCATTCTTCTTCAATATGTTTTTCCGCAATCACGGCGGCCCGATCAGTTCTAGCCTTATATCTCTCTGCCCTCATTGCTTTCAGTTCTTGTTTTTTAACTGCACATTCATTGCGATCTTTTATGGCAAACTCGGCGTTCCACTTTGGCACGTGGGACATTTTAAACTGTAACTAACTGAAGCAAGAAACATCAGAATTAAGATAGCTGAAAATTTCCATCCATTATAACCTTTATTTTTCGCAAGCTTTTCTTTTCCCCCTCAAATATTGGAAGTCGGTAGTGGAAATATGACACCCGTTTAATACTCTCATTAATTAGTTTCAATGATAAGGTGACAGGGTAGCATGGTTGTTTTGTCGAAATATTAGAAGTACAATTAAAAGATAGCTGAATATACAATATCGGTTTTCATAATGTAAGTTATATGTTATTAGATACAAGAAAACGAACAGTCGATGTTGTTTAAATCAATTGATATTTTAACACAATGGCAACTTATCAAATCGCGATTTATGCCGAACGGTCAATGTTTTATGCTCAGCTAAAGATCTTATACTTTTTACCGAAATCTATATTTTTGAGATGTTTTTAAATAAATGCATACATCCTTATCTTTTGCTATTTCAATTTTTGAAACACAGACATGTAATTTTCTTTTAATTTTGACACGTTCCATGATCGGAATATATTTTAAAAGGATAGAAAATATACGAAATCCCTTACCTTTGCAGACTTAAGTTATAATGTAAACATGATCTTAAGAATAGACGCGTACCCAGCATGAAATCGATTAACTCTAAATATAGATGTTTAAAGGGAATATTTTCAATAAAGCCAAACCAGACACTATGTAAACCGCCTTGCTGATTTATCGAATATACCTAAGTGTGCATTTTCTGAAAGCCGTTCTGGAAAAAATCTTGTGTGTGCCTGTGGGGGGGGGGTGGAGTATGCCAAATGTGACAATACAAATTGAATATTTTGTAATAAGCTATAATATTTTTTTCTATTCTTGTACGTATACTATGCTTTCAATATTACTTCTGTCAATATTCATTTTAAAAGAAGGGACCATTGAAATTTAAACATGAAATATGATAAGTTCTGGATAAATAAAAAAGAAAGTGGAAAACTTTGACAAGTGAAAGCAAGCAAAATAAAACGTTTATTATAAATAGATTTTACACATTTGAATTAAACATATACTCACGAAGACGGAATAGACAATATCCACACACTTACTGATAGAGTTCCTCGTCTAAATTTAAATGTGTTATAAATTCAAACAAATCAAATCAACAAAGGAGTGTGGCCAGAAATTTGCAAATATTTTAAGTGTCATAAATAGCTAGTAAAAATATTGCAATTAAATTCAGGTGTCCCCCTTATAACATATAGTTAGTAATTCTTTTATGAATTATATGAACTTCGGAAATGAAACTCGCCGAAAGTTACTAATGTCATTAAACATAAACTGTCATTAAACATAAACTGATAATTACTCATCATTTAAAATTCCGATTTAGTAGTATCTAAGTTTTAAGTAACTCAATGCAACATTAAGAAGAAGTTAAAAATGGTAGGATTTTGTAGTTTATATGATTAATATAATATTATTATTAATATAGAATAAGAATCTTCAATTTAAACCATAGATTTTGCAACACTTTTAGAACATTGGGATTCATTGTTTAAAGTCTTTAATGTCTGATAAAGATATTAGATTTAACAACCAATAAACTAAGTAATCTTTTTAAGTAATTTTTTTTACCGTTCCAAGTTTTTAAAAGACACAATAACAGTGAAAAAAACTACTTCATCTCCCAAGATCTGGGAACTTAAAAAAGAAACTGCAAGAAGTTTTGGGAATTTAAAAAGAAACTGCAAGATTAAACATCATCTTCTACAGAAAGGAAAGTGAAAGTAGGTTCGTTTGAATAAAGAACAAATCTATGACTTGCTCTTTGTTTCTACATATGAAATTATTTAACTGATATATATTATCTTTCAGAAATCACACCTGTATATGATTACTACAACTCGTGTGTTTTATTTAATATCTACCATTCTAACTTTCATGTAATCTGATCATATTATGTGCTAGTTAGATTATTTTAAATCAGTCATAACCTATATGTCCTAATGTTTACAAAAATCGAAGATCAAATAAAAAACAAATCAAATTAAAAATTAGATTTGATATCTTATGTATAACACTTTTACATACACAATCTACAATAAAAATGTAAAAAAAATATATAAAACGAGAAAGTGACAAATAAACAGTTAAAGAGTAATGTGTTCATCTTTAGTAAATGTTCTGTGTTGAACAAATCCAATTTTTTCGACACAGTCTGCAGGGACGTGAGATCTGGGGGACAAAACGACTTCCTCAAATCTCTCGGCATATTCCCACGGTTTGGTGTAACGCTCAATGTGCTCCTTTCTTACATTCTCGTCAGTCAATTTTATGATTGTGACATCTTTAGAATCTTTTAGTTTCGTAATATTGATGCGCACCACTTCACGCACGCGCGAAGGATGATTTGTGAGACCAATCAATCGATTCAAACCACTCATGGTTTCACAGCAGGAAATGAACCGAGAGAAAGTTCCCTTGCTTCCGTTTTTAATGTGTTTTTCTAGGGTAATTCTTGAGGAAATATCTTTTGGATAAAGACCTTGACTGTACGGTTCATTGAAGCCTAGCAACCTATACACGTATTCATTTTTCATCATTTTATCATTTTCAGATCTTGTGCTTGCGCCTGATTCTGATTCCGTTCTTTCAAGGTTATATTCAGTAGACTTCTCATATAATACAATACCATCTTCCTCTTGGTTGTTGGATACATATTCATCTTCATTGTCATAACGAAGAGATGGACTTTTAAAATTTGCAGACACACCAATTTTCTTTGCAAAGGTGCTGATTTGATTAGACACTTCCGCGTCATTGCTTTCTTCTGTGACAGAAGTTAAATCAAAAGTAGATTCTTCCTTTGTAATTTGAGAGACGGCTTCTATCTCATTTGTATCTTTTTTGTTCTCGTTTTTACTGTTATCTACGTCTGGAGAACTAGATACCGTCTTTTTACGTTTTCCCTCAGGTTCATCATAAGATCCTAAAAAAGTGAATTAAAACCTGCTTATTTCACTAATGATGTTATCAATAGTCACACAAGTTTTATAAAAGTATCTTGCAGACACACATTCATGTAATAGGCTTTGTTTCAGTTATTTTTTTTTATGAGTATACACGTACGTACATTGTATGTCTGACATATTATATATCATAGCATATGCTTGAATATTGTGCGATTCTCTAACACCTAAAATATATAATGTACCGCTGTTACAATTTATTTACTACTTTTTAATAGCATTATTTAAAGATTACAGATTAGCCATATTGGTTCAATCTTATTGTTTTATGATTTGATGAAAACGAATCGTTTCGATATCCTTATTTTGTTCCAGTAACATAGACATATGTACGTTGATATAACTTTAAAGTTCATACATCTTTGCCTTTTCAATGGCTTTTTTTTATACTTGGTTCCGTCATTACGCTAGACTGCTCAATTAAAGTTCTTTTATATCAACGATTTCCTTTCTTCATTGGTTTTTGGATAAAACATCTTCGTTTTTAATTGCAAACTGTCTGATGAACAATTTCAATAGAAAAGAATTACCTGTTCTATGTCGAATATAGTTTTCAACTTCATTGCCTTCTTCTTTGAGCGACGTGAATTCGCCTAAATATTCCTCTTTTCTAATTTCAGAGCTTGATTCTGTTCCGTTTGTTACTGTTTTGTTCTCTTTTCTACTGTCATCTACATCTGGAGAACTTGGCCGCAGCTTCTTTTGTGTTCTGTTAGATTCATCAACTTCATCGTTAGATCCTATAACAGATGCATTAAAGCTCAAAATTCAATTAATAATAATATCAATAATAATAACATGCAATTACAGAATGCAAGTGTTTTGAATGCGTCCTGTATATATACATTTATGTTATTAAGCACTGTTTCGGTATTAATGTTTTGATAGGTCTGATATGAGTAACCTGTTTTAAGCTAACGTTTTACATTCTTTAATCTTTTGATAGCTGTTATGATATTTTGTACAATTGTTGAATTAACGACATCATTTATGGCTCTCGGTAAAAGTTTTTATCTTTTCTATTTTTTTTTAAACTATAAAATTTGCCACAATTTTTATTTAAATGACGTACCATTTTTAATAATAAAAAATATAGCTTAAAAATGCTGTAAAAAGTGTTGTAATTTAAAAATTGAATTCTAAACTTACCTCTCCGCTTTCTGCAACATAGTCTTTCAGAGTCAACATACTTTATTTCACCGTTCTGCTCCACCGTTGTCAAAAAGCCTTGAAACCTGAAATTTTAAATCAATTCGTACATACATTTAAAACCAGCGCATTTAAGGCGGGAAAATTTTCTATTCTTCTCTTTTAAGTAAATTAAAGGACACATTTTTAGATTTCTAAACAAGTCTACTGTTGACAACTAGTAGGAAATCCAAAGGTTATACATATTTTTAAATCCAAAGTACAATGCGTAGCGCATTGATAAAAAAAAGTTTTCCGGTCAATTTTTTCCTTGATAGGTCGATCAATAGAACAGTTATTATATTCATTTCACATCATTTAATAAAACATTTTCCAATCATAAAATGTGAAGTGTCATTGATCAAAAATGTAAATACATGTGTAATGTAAATATCAATGCAAGCAGACGCGATCGTGGACAAAAATTAAAGTTGATATGTCGACAAATAATACAATTAGTATTTATAACCGTCTTTTGTAAATGTTGTGGTAACTAGATAGCCAGTGAGGTATTTATATGGTATATCTGCCGCTTGGAATGCGCCGAAGGAGTTGATGCACTACTCATAGCTTTGCTTTACGATGCTTATTCTGATGACCGATCATGACAATAGAGAAAGAGGGTATCGTTGTACACGAAATAACTATTGAACAGTTTTGTGAAACCCTACAACGAGACTCAAATAACTGAATTCTAGAGAAGTTAGTGTGATAGACCTAACTGATGAAAACACATGACAAAGACATATTGATCGGAATGCCTGAAAAAAAATAGTAATTATTCAACACCTTGCGTTTAGTTAAGACAAACACATTGATCTTTGAATATGTTTATTTCCTCTTACTTTTTTGTTCTTTGTTTCTTTCTATTTTTAATTTCTAACTTAGATTGTGTTCTGAGTTTGTAAAGTGTATAGTATAACTGTGAATTGTTTTACTTTGTTTGATGATTTCCTTTTTCGACTGCATATAAAAGATTTTATGTTTTTATGCAATGCGTCCATTGTGAGAAAATGAACAATCAAATTTAGATAAAAGAATATAATTAAAAGAAAAAAAACTGTTTAGCAAAAAATATTTATAAAAATCGAATAATTGTTTTATTATTATTATCATGCTTTTACTATCATTCATTAAAAAAAATTAAACTGTCGATTGCGATTTAGAGCTGTTTTGAAAATAAAAGTAATCATAAAGACGAACCGTTTGCCGCTGAGTTATTTTTAATTTGAGCTGGTTGTTTTGTGTATATTTACTTTTGTTCACGTCAATTTGCGTTTTTATTTTGTTAGTGTAGATTGTTAGATGGTTGTACATGTATAGTGCATGAATTAAAATTAAAGATGCTTAAACGTAGAAGCTTGAAGCCACCTTTAAGCTACCTCTGTATAGCAGGTATATCAAAACGTGTACGAGACCGGCGCCGTTCCAATCCAAAATAGTTATAATAACATTGAAAAAAGATATGTTTAAGTCAGATTAAACAAATTGAATTAAATGATTAATGTATATGATTTTTAAACTATCATTTTATAACAATCAATATCATCATTTACCGGTGTCCTATCTACATGTACTGCATGTGGCATGTTTACAGGTGTACATATGAAATACCCTTGGTGTGACATATTATTACCAATTTAACAAACTCTCTATTCGTGATAAAATGTACTCTAGTTCGGTTCGTCTCTGTTATTTACTCTTACATGTTCTTAACTTATAGAATATTTAATTAATTTAGAACCCAGGATGAAGAAATGAATATATTTGGAATACATTAAATTAATCAAAAAACCTCTCTTATCGTTTACGTAAATAAAAAGACTTGAAAACCTTTAGAAACCCTGACGTGCTTTTTGGCACAGGACACAGCTGTTGTGTATAACTTGTATATTTTCTGTTAGTTCCAGGGTTTGTCTCAAGTTGAAGAGACAATAGACTTTCATTAGATATACACAAACAAATGAAACCATGTCTAGACAAACAAAGCAGCGATATCCCGCACGATTTAACAGAGGCAATTGAGTCTAGCTACATATACATGTACATACATTTTTTACATGTGACTAGCAGATCTAGAATTAGATCTAAAAATAACTAAAATTATTAAACATAATTATCCATATCATAAACTTATTATTAAATTAAAAATGAAATGTGGTGATAAAGAACGGTGTTTAAAATCAAAAGTCCGAGGTAAAAATACAACATAGGAGTAGAGTAAACACGGACCTCTACAAAAATTAGAGGAAGGATCAGGTGCCGTGGATGAGTGAGCATTCTCTGCTGACCTGTCACACCCGCCACTGCTCATTGTCGTAATCGGGAAAACGGAAAAATCCGTAGACTATTCGGGGATTAATAATGGCCTAACAATAAGTATGAAAAACGTCAGTCAGCATTCGACTTAGTGGAATATTGCATTTGCTGACAAGGTCGTGGTATCGACCATAGAACTTACAAAAGGATGACTTCAGTCTTGACTTTTGATAATCTTGTTTTATCAACTTGTTGTCAGTAGATTGCCTCGTTTTAGAAATTGTTCATACGTAGAACATGCCCTTGCGTATCGAATCAACTGAGAGACAAAAACTCAATATGCAGGTTATGAAGGTATATTGCTACATAAGTAAGAAAAGTTGACAAAGAAAAATTGAAGTCATCACGTTTATCATAAAGTTTTGTTGGTAGGCTACCATTAATGTCTTATTCTAGTAAAATATCTGAATATGAAATAGAGATGACCCAGACTCTGTGGTATCTTTTGTTTCATTATAAATCATTCATTTTTTTTATTTTGTCTAATAAGATAAATAACCGGGTGAATTTAAAGAAAGAAAAATGACGTACATATAGTTTAGTGTGTTTGAATGCGTGATCTTTAACAAGAACAAATTTTGTATAAGAACGTTCTTGGTGTAGATGATGTATTTGAGCCTGGTTCAATAAAAATTACCTATGAATAATATACCATGTGCAAACATTCAAACAAATGACTGTTTTCGACTTAGTATAATTTAGTCTAAGAGAGAGAGAGAGAGAGAGAGAGAGAGAGAGAGAGAGAGAGAGAGAGAGACAAGCTTTCACTTGATATGTATATTATATGGAACACACATATTATTAGTTATCCAGGTTCAATCAAGAGTGTACGGGGATTTACCCCGGGTGTATTCCATACACCCTGAGGCAGTAGGCCGAAGGGTGTATGAAAAACAAACGGGGTAAATCCCCGTACACCCTTGATTGGATCTGGATAACGAATTTATTTCCTATGTTAACCAAATAAATCCGTTTTCCATGTCCAATCAAAGGTGTATTACACTTTAAAGACATATCATTTACGCATTTCATGCATTGTGACGTTACGTTTTCTACGCATTTATGCATTGTGACGTCACGTTTTTTACACGCGGCTGAAGTCGGGTGTACGGAAATTTACACACGGCTCATTAGCCAATCAAATCTCGTGTTACAAGCTATATAAGAAATAATTTAATATATTAATTTTACAGATCCAGAAAAAGGGTAGATCGGGAGCCTGAGCGTAGGAACAGGGGCGGCAAAAAGAAATGTAAAAAACTGCATGACCGGAATACAATTTTCAAACGGTGATCTGTGCTCAATGGAGTGACGAACTGTGAACTCTATTATTTACAAAAGCAAAACTTGGGTATAGATACTTGTTTCATATGGAGGGTAATCGTGTTCAAAAATCCAGACCTGTAAACTTGTAAATTCAAATATGCAATCGTGTTGGTGTGCGAATCTGAGTATGAATGTGTGTAATTTTGATCACGTAACCTATAAAAACTCGGACATAAACACTTTTAGATTTGACTCACTTCCTTCCTATGATGCACATTTTGCAGTTTAATTGTTTTTGTTGGTTTATTTAACCATCAACTTTGCACATTTTTAATCTATAGTTTCTGCATTTGTATCTTCATCCTCGGATATAGCAAAGTTGACAAATGTAAAGTCTACAAGTTTGTCGAATTTTGACATGACCTTATATGGAAAATGCTTGCTGCGGGAAAAGGCATGCCGTAATCGCCGGAATGGACTAAAATAAACATAAATTCAGTAAAACTGTTCTAATGAACGATACTATTTTCTTTGGATCGAGAATATTATTTTAAGAAAAAGATATTAAGGTATAATTGAAACTGGAACAAACAAGAAAAGGTGAATGTTTGTAAAAATCGGTGCCGGTGTGACAAATTCGCTAGTTTCTGTAATATAATTCCCATGGACACTGGTACATGTATAATACGATAAGGGTTACCTTTACTAAAAAATGCCTATATCTATTTTAATATCGCTAAAATAATTGTAAAATAATGTAAACTGGAAAATATAAGTATACGTAATCTTTTCTAGAAATGAGACGGATCAAGAAATTCCCTAGGGGGTGAATATATTTTGAGCGGCATGGGGTTTGAAGACCGCCGTGAGGCCCCATGTAGGTTCATTGCTTACCTGAATGCTAAGAATTTTGAGAGTGAATGAAAAAATGACAATAACAAACCGTCAACCATCTCAAAAATCCATAAAACGAAATACAAATTCAAAGCAGAGCAACACGGACCTCCAAGATAGAGGTAGGATCAGGTGCCATGGAGGAGTGAGCATCCTCTGCTGACCGGTCACACCCGCCGTGTGCTCTTTGTCGTAATCGGGAAAATAAAAACCGCAGAAGTCCGTAGAAAATAAGGTAATTAATTATGGTCTAACAATTAGTATGAAAAACGTCAGTCAGCATGCGACTCAGTGGAAGATTGTATTTGCTGACAAGGTCGTCGTATCGACCATAGAACTTATGAAAAGATGATTTTAAACGAGACTGTTGATAGTCCTGTTTTATCAACTTGTTTGTCAGTAGCTTGCCTCGTCTTAGAAACTGTTCATACGAAGAGCATGCCCTTGCGTATCGAATTAACTGAGAGACAAAAACACCATATGCAGGTGATGAAGGTATATTGCTACATAAGTAAGGAAAGTTGACTAGAGAAAAATTGAAGTCATCGCGTTTATCATAAAGTTTTGTTGTTAGGTTACCATCAATGTCCATTTCCAGTAAAATATCCAAATATGAAACAGATGACGCTGACTCTGTGGTATCTTTTATTTCAAGTTCACTGGGATATATCGAGTCGACGTAAGTATGGAAATAACAATTGTTAATTGATAATACGTCGTCGATATACCTAAATGTTGAGTTGAACGCAAACGACTTGCAAAGAAATTTGGTAATTTTTCGCGGGAAAATGAATGTATCCATATATTTTTTTAAATATCAAAATGACTTAGTCGTGCAAGTACATGATAAATAATAAAACAATCATTCCTTTAGTACATGCCTATAATGCAACAAAACAAGAGACAACAGGATTTAGTTCATATTATTTGATGTTCGGTAGGCATCCAAAGTTGGCTATAGATGCATTTTTAAATTTGGACAATTCAGAGGTATCAGAAAACCCATCAGTCATTTGAATTATGCTGTAAAAATTAAGAAAAGGTTACGATTAGCCTATAAAGTTGCAAGATCCAATATTGAAAAAAATAGTTTAAGACACAAAGAAAATTATGACAACAAAGTTCGTTTTTCAAAATTGGAAATTGGAGACAGAGTGTTGGTAAGATTGTTAGCTAAGACAGGAAAGTGTAAACTCTCTGATAAATGGGAAAAAGATCCATATGTAGTTTTAGATATCCCTAATGAAGATATTCCTGTGTACAAGGTACAGCGAGCCTCAGGGAATGGCCCGACTAAGTTACTTCAAAGAAATTTATTATTACCATTTATGTTCATTTCAGAAACTGAAGAAGTTATTGAGAAATCCCCATTAATACCAATGAGAAAGACTAGAATGAAGAGGAAAACAGAGGTTTGTACCAGCAGCGAAGAGGAGTCTAGTGAATCAGACTCAGAGCAAGAGATAGTTATACCTAAACGGTCATTTTCATATCGAAAGAATAATGCCGTGAACACTTCAGGTGTAAATCACAATACTGGCCTCAATAGTTCAATTGAGCATATGAGATCAGGTGATTACAGTGCATTATCAACTGATTCTTTCAATGTAGGTAATGATGTCAGTAGACACAATCAACAGTTAGATTCATTCTCTTCTGTTGAACCTGAATCATTTATTCAGCGTAATTACTCCAACACAACTTCGGATTTCGATTTGACAAATGTTAATCAAAGTCAGCCACGAGATCGTGAAACGAGTCCGTCTACTGCACAACCGAGACGCTCTACTCGAGTGCGAAACCAGATAAATATGGTGAATGGGTTATGAATGATTTAAATGCTCAAGTTTGGTATGTTTAGAGGGAGAATGTCACAGGAATATACTTAAGATATGAGTGTATTATAGTTTTATGATATTGTGTTTAGTAATGAAAGGCTACTAAATCAATTTTATGATTATGATAATCATGTATTGTTTTTATAATGGTGTGAACAATACATTTTTTACTTTGCTTATGCTCGTAGAATGATGATCATATAAAGCATTAAAACTCATGTTGTTAATGTGTATATTATCTTCTTATTTACAGGAGAAGACAACTGTAAGGATCATCCTTGGAGTGAAGTTGATATATTTATCTAATATTTCTATTTTTATTTCAGATGTGATTAACTTTCATATTTGAAATGCCAGGAGACATTTTCTCTAAGAGGGGGAGAATGTCACAGGGTGATTTATTTATTGATCCAATATTTATTTTAATATATTGATATTTAATGTACTAATTCATATATCATTTTCATCATCATCTATAAACATAGTGAATTACAGATCACTGGAATTTACTACGTTTTCATTTCATTCATATTCATGGTGTTTTACGTTCATTGGTTGAGTTTGGAGTGTCAAAGGTCAAAGGTGTTTAAGTCATGTGAGAGTTGTACAATTGGTTGTTATTTTAGAAATAGTAGTGAATGAGTGGTTTTACAAGTTTTATATTTAAGTGCGCATGCTTGGCGCCAAATTCCCAAACTAATTCACTTCACCCCCAGACAGCCGAGAGAAAGGAAGAGTCTATCTCCTTCTCCATGCATATATCATCTATTTTATAATAGTGATATAAAACATCTGTCATTTCGGTAAGTTCGTTTACCGCAGTTGCTTAAGTTATCTGTTGAAATACGGTAATTAATTATTTAAAACATAAATTAATCATATTCAAACATCTTAAAATATATTTAATGCGTGAATCTAAGTTGTGTGAGTGTGTATTTTATTATATTCATTTCTGTAATAATTATTGTTACAGATCACCATAAATTCTATACATTGAAAAAATATATAATTTCAAAGAACCCAACAGCTGAGTTGGTTATTCATTCGACTACAACGATATACCATCTTAATTGCGGCTGTGACACTTGTATTACAACAAATGCATTGCCTCATATGATTACTGCTCCAAATCTAGAACCACAACGGACCGCCAACATTTCGACAATGGCCGGCTTTTTAAAATTTTTGCTGCGCAAGGATTTTCTACTCACAAGATTCACCAACTTTGATTATTGTCCAGAAAGTTTTCAATTGTTAGAACTCTTCATTCCGGAGTGTTATACTGGAACTTGGTGTCACAGAGTTTGAGAAAATGAGTATACTTGTGAAACGGTAGGGTCCAGAGTCGTCGACTGGAATACAACATGTACCCATAGTTGCCAATTTACCCTCATATCTACAAGACATGTGGACCACTCAAGCTGATGTATATAAAAACGGAAATTTGTGAAATCCGTAATGATCCTGGACTTTTATATCAACAGTCCACAAACATAAACATACAGCAAACCTAGACTTACTGCAGTCACTTCTCGTAAAGTTGAAATTGTATCATCAACTCCGTCAACACGTTGTCCCATTATCAATGCTGGACATGCACTAAATGAATGCGTGGCTTCAAAAGAAAATCACTACTTGAGCGTCAAAACATTATAAGTGAAAAGAAATTATCTTTCCGATTTTATGCATCACAAAGCCATGTGTTCAAAAATTGTACAGCGGACATTAAATGTGATATTTGTGGTAATTCTTATCATGTCACAGCGTTGAACATTGATCATCGTCCATCAAAACCTGCAGAATCCCCTACACCAGTCTCGACATTGAAAACTTCTTTAAGAAATGGCGGGGAATGTTTAGAAGACTTGGGAGTCGTTCATGCGGGAAGATCGTTTTAGTGGAGTGTTTTGTCCATCAAATCCTGCGAAATTACCAGTGTTTATGCAACTGTCGATAATCAAAACAACAGAACGTTGGTGTCCCCTTATTTAGTAGATCAACTTGGCGTTAGAGGAGAATGTAAACTCTACACTCTTACGTCATGCTCCAGTATATCGACAGTCGCATGACGCAGTGTGAACGGATTATGTGTCAAATCCTCGGATGGAACAATTACATAGAACTTACCTGAAGGTATTGAATGTAATTCAATTCCAAGTGAACATCTTCAAATACCTATTCCCAACACTACTGGCTTTGAAAACCCCTGTCCGTATGAAAATCCCCTGTCTTTCCCTGTCACCTCCTGTGTTGTCCCTGCCATCCCCTGTGCACCCCTGTAACCCCCTGTACAAAGCCCATGTACACCATGTAACCCCCTGTCAGCCACTGTACACATACCCTGTGTGCCACTGTACGCCCCTGTCATCCCATGTAAGACACTGTATATCCCTGTACATACCCCTGACATCCCCTGTACAGTTTTTGACTGTTTATTACTGTAACAGCCTTATCTGTTATTTAATTTCATTTTTTTAAATTCAATTATTTAACTCTCATGTGTTAAAGTTTGAGCTATAAATAAACTTTTGCACTCAATAGAGCTCCGATTCACAAGACACACTGTTATCGTGATTTTAGAAATAATATGTTTTCATTAATAATTTATTGATACTTGAAATAATCATGCTAACAACCAAAGACTCGAGATTCAGCAGATGGTAAATCTCGGGTGAGGGCGGGAATGATTTTCGGTAGGTTTGAAAGCATTCAGAGCATGTAGTCCTCTAGCAGTCGGGAACACCCCTATTCCGTTATGTTTGAAAAAATAGATATAAGAATTACAGTTAATTATGTCTACAAAGATCAAGCGCAGCACATGATGTTTAGCATTTGATTTTGTGTATCTTACCGAAATTAATAAAGGTATAATCAAGAACTTGGTTTAAAAAAAAAAGAAAGACGTGCTCTATCGTAACATGGCTGCTTATACATGTACATTCTACATTCTGACTTAATTACTGGTTTCAGTGTGCAAATATTTGTTAAAGCTTCAATAGCTTATAAGTTTTCCAAAGAAATGATTTTAGTATGTTTGTTTAATATGTTTCTGAGCGGCTAATTGGACTCTTGAATTGAATTTTAACAGATGATTAACTCATAAACAATTTACTAATTCCTAAAATCTAATTTAATTTTTATTTCCCTTTTTACTGCGAAGTGGAACAGAAATCCACAGCCCTGGTCAAAACAAAAACAACATACCTGGTACATGTAAATGTAGCACTAGTATTTTCTATACATGTAGGAGTTTATATAGATACTGAGAGAGAGAGAGAGAGAGAGAGAGAGAGAGGTTGCATTGATTTTGAATTAAAAGTTACTAAAGTTTGCCTGGGATTAATTTTCCTAATAAGTTAACATGCAATCCTAATTCCATTCTCAATTATTTATCATTATTTAGATTAACTTAAAGCGATCATATTAATTTTAATCCACAAATGTTTCATTTTACACCATATCAATTGATCTCAGAATTGATTGAAGTTACAGTTTTCAAAGGAGAGGATGTTGACACTATTTTTCACTCAGTCAGTGGTTATAAAATTGCTACTTACACGGCCCTTCTTGACAATTTGCAGAGCACGGTAGCGAGGTAGGGAAAATGAGATGACAGACACACGTGTACATGTATATACACACACACTGTCTTAGATCTGAATGGTCGGTCACTGATTATATAATAGCTACTGTACACAGCCCTTCGTGACAATTTGCAGTGCATGGTACAAGGTTGAGAACAATGAGGTGACAGACACACGTATACTTGTATATACACACACCTCCTAAGATCTGAATGCTCGGCAATGCTTAACAATAATGCAATAAGTTGTTTTAACGCCCCTTCTGACTTTCTTTCCCAGTCTGTCAAGTAAAGAAATCAAAAATTTAAGATTTTGATTTATCAGTTTTAAGAATATCAAACATGAAAAGGAACAGCTTAAAATTCGGAACATCATTTGACACAGTCATATGAATTAAATTGTATTGCTCTCATATTTTTCATTTTTCAAATTCAAAATTTAAATAAATGTATGATATTTTTCTAATCTAAAACCCGAAACCCGGAACATTGTTTTAAGAGCATATGCTTGCATGCATATGTGTCTTTAGGATACCCATTACCCGTATTTGTATACATGTATTAAATTATTCATGAACTGTATCATTGCTATATATGTATGAGTACAATTCTATACAATATCAATTACTAAACTGGACGATGCACCCTCATAAAAGTTAAAAGTGTCAAAGTACCGGACTAATTCCCCCTCCTCAAAATCAACTCTCTCTCTCTCTCTCTCTCTCTCTCTCTCTCTCTCTCCTCTCTCTCTCTCTCTCTCTCTCTCAGAAAAAAAAACAATGGCTGACAGCAAATATCATCGATTGTGATTTACATGACTTAGATATTAACTAATGAACTTCCTGCTAAATAGAATCAACATGCATTTCATTTGGACGATGTGCTTTTCATGTTGTGTTTTTAAGCGCTTTAACTTAGGCAGGATACATGGCACAGAACGTAGCAGATTTCCCGCACTCATCCTCCAATTATATTACACTTTTTTACAAATTACAAAACACGGTCGTTTGTTTAAATACATGGAATAAAATAAGCGGTTTATCGGTATACACTCAGCAAAACTTCTAAGTATTATAAACAGAATAATTTTGTAATTACGAAATAAAATGATGTGAAATTTTCATCATTTTCTAACTGATCTGTCTTCTCATCAATAGCAAGGATAAAATAAAGCAACACCGATTGAAATCATTTACCCGTTACGAAACGTCAAAACACAAAATTGGTATTTTTCTGCGCATGCGTAATATGAATGTCATTATTTTGTAATTGATTTAGTGTTTAGTGATAGTTTAAAAAGAAAACCACTTAAAATAGCCAAAATTATCACTGCAAACACAACCAGAGCCATTGGAATATTGGTGTCTGCATTGTTTCCACAACAGGTCGTATTCACTTTAAATGTGCTGTTTGTTTTGACCTCGACAGTGTTTGAAATATTAAACAATCCGAAGGAAACGTTATTTTAATACATTTTTTCTATTTCGTGATATCATTTCCATCGGGAACTTAAAACAATCCAAAAGCTCTGAGCAAAATTCAACCAAACCGGAAGTGTTAGTGATATCTAGCAAAGGTCAAGATATCGGGTGGCAACCTGAAGTCAAGGTCAATGCATCGTTCTTAACAATTTGAAAGTTATAGGAAATCAGTCATCCTGACGACAAGACAAATAAATGTGCTTATATCATATATGATATACATTATACATTATACTTGGTGAACACTTAGAATTTTGTTGAGTGTATATTTCTGTTGATATGTGTGAACGTTGAGTCAGATTTATTCACGTTTGTAATGATATTGGCCTCTATGAAATACAAAGAAAAACAAACACTGTCTAAACCATTAATACATTTCTTTTTTTCAATTTCCTTATGTATTACAAACTGTGCATTCGTTAAAACATACATGCATAATTAAAAAACTTTTTTTTTTTACTTTAGCACGCAATTAAAGACTGTACATGGGATGTCAGGGGCTTGCACAGGGAAATACAGCGTTTTACAGTGGGTGACAGGGGCTTACAGGGGTGACAGGGGCTTACAGTGGCACTAAGGGGATGTGTAAAGGGGCTGACAGAGGTTGCACAGGGGCTTACAGTGACACAAAGGGGATCATAGGGTATACAGGGGCTGTGTACAGGGGCTTACAGGGGATGCACAGGGGATGGCAGGGACAACACAGGGGGTGACAGGGGATGTTCATACGGACAGGGGTTTTCAAAGCCAGTAGTGCAAAGTCGCTCAATCACAACCGCATCTACAATGCACTACCTCTAGATGGCAGTCTGAATGTTGAACTGCTCATAGGACATGACTTACCTGATGTATATCATGTGCGCGACCAAATTACTGGCAGCCAAAATCAACCCTTTGCTCAACGTCTTTCACTACGATGGGTTGTTAGTGAAGTTTGTATTGTTAAGTTCATCCTCCAAAAGAAGTGAATGTAAACAAAATGCTTAATGATGGAAGGTGTACCATCTTTCCAGTGTCACAACAATATCAATGTCAAGGACAATGATGGTGCCATATTTCTACGAACATCATTTGACAACAAGATTAGACCTTCTGTTGAGGACCGCAAGTTTGTAAATCTTATGTATGCAGAGTTTCACAATGATACTGATGGTTATTGGTCCGCGCCAATAGCTTTCAAGGAGTCGAAACCAGTGATGCCCAACAATTATTCACAGGCCTAGAAACGTGCTTTGATCCTCAACACGATTTTAAAGAAAGATCATCACGAACAACAACATTTTTTTGCATTCATATCGAAAGTCTTACCTAGTGGGGCAGCAGAGATTGCTCCTTCCGAAATACCTGGGGAAAACTGATATTTACATGTACCTTTTTTGTTGTGTACAATTCGAAATACGAATCAACTCCGAGGAGTGTTCGAATTTTTGGCTTACGTTTCATTGAACAATGTGTTCATGTCTTGACCAGATTTAACAAACAACCTTGTTGGAATCCTCAGGCGTTTCCGTAAAAATGCAAAAGCTATTAGTGGTGGCATCCAGCAAATGTTTGATGCATTTCGTGTTCATGCGGGACATCGTGATTATCTCAGATTCTTTTGGTATGAGGATAATTTAACTTTGAGAAACCACTGATACAATACCGAAAAGCTCAAGTTTTTGGAAACACGTCATCTGCAGGTGTTGCCACCTATAAACCTCAAAAAGTATCATCTGTTGGTGATGATGATGTTTGTAAATTTGATTACAACAACTTTTACGTAGATGTTGGACTGACGTTTTTTGCGACTGAATCAGAAGCATTCACGTGATGAGAAAAACACAAGCAACACTGAAGAACAACGGAAACATTCGTCTTCACAAAATCGCTTCAAACAGTGTAAATGTGATAAAATCATTTTCTAAGGATGACATAGGAAGCGAATTGAAGGATCTAAATCATTGTGCAGACATATGCAACTTAACTGTACAACACAGTTTATGAATGCTGTTGGACTTGAATTGTGATATTTTTGTGTTCAAAATCTCTAATGCTGAAACAAAACTTACACCTGCAGAGGCCTTTTAACGACAATGAACAGTATTTTACGGAGGAGCATTTGAGAAAATGGTGAGTCTGGATTGATTCGTCACACTATATCAATAACTTCGGAGTGCCCCGAATGATTGTAGCCACGTCCGTATCTTTGACACGTCATGTAGAAGTTAATGTCTTTTCAGATGTATCAGAACATAAAATACCTGCGGTGGCAAATCTTCATGTGACAGACGAATTTGGAGAAACTTCTCCTGGATTTTAAATGGGAAAACTTAAACTAGCACCTCTGAAAGGTCACATAATATCGAGACTTGAACTGTGCGCAGCGGTTCTTGCCACAGAGTAACATGTAGTAGAAGCAGTTTGTGACTACAAGAAGATTCCTCAAGATCGATTTCATTTCTTTGTTGACAGTAAAATTGTCTTGGGTTACATATGTAGCAGAACCCGTAGAATTTTTGTCTTTTTTATAATTACAAACCGAGTGAAAAAAAATCAAAAAGTCTCGTCTCCGTCTCAGTATTCTTACGTCTTAACTGACAAAACTCCAGCTGATGTTGCAACATGATATTCACATACAGCAATTACCAAATTTCTACAAGATTTGGATTACTTAATCCCAATGGTTGAAACATTCTTCGGATATGATCAAAACGGTTTATCATTTAATCAATCCTGAAAGCTACATAAATCTGCCAAAATGTTATTTCTAGCAAAACTCAAATTACAACTGAAATCGTCTTGGACTCCCGTCGTTTTGCTAGAGTTTCTACCTTGGAAAATCTCGTTGAAACGTTTTGTCAGAAATAAATTTCAAGTGAACAGTAAAAGTGAAGACAAAGCAGATATCTACATAGAAACCGAAATTATTTACCGTTAAACAAGTTTAACAGGAGTCGTACTGTAAGAAAATAGAAAACCTGTATAGAGGCCAACCAATTTCCAGAAACAGCAAAGTGTCGCGTCTTGTCCCATTCCTTGATTCATTCGGAGTTTTACATGCTGGAGAAGGACTTAAACTAAGTACATAGTTATCCCTGGGAAGAATCCAATCCTCATTCTAAACCAAAACTACTTTGCAAAACTGCTTGTACTTCATTTATCCATGAAGTTGCTCGTCATCAAGGACGCCATCTAACCGCCGGGGCCACAGGAGCAGCAGGATATTTGATAACGGGCTGTAAAAGACTTGCATATTCGATTATATCCGATTGTGCAAAGTGTCGTTGACTTCGTAGCAGCCTTGCTTCACAAAAGATGGCAGACCTACCTAAGGCACGACTAACCCCTTGTCCTCCTTTTACTTACGTTGGTGTCGACTGTTTTGGATGTTGTCATACATGAAACACGTGGTGGTTCTGCGAACTCTAAACGATGGGCCGTATCGTTTGCATGTTTATCATGCCGTGGAGTCCATATAGAAGTAATCGAGGAGATGACTACTTCGTCATTCTTCAACGCTTTATGTCGCTTTACATATATCAAAGGAAAAGTGACAGAGTTTTTCCAGACAGAAGGACAAATTTCATCGGTGGAACTCGTGAACTTGGAATAATTGCTGTATTTGTAGAAACCCTCGATAAAATTCTTCTTACAGTTGCAAGGAGCAATTTGAAAATTTAACACTCCGTTCCCTTCTCACATGGGAGGCGCTTAATTGGTGTAATCGTTGATTCAATCTTATTGGATTCTAAGCACACGGGAATTACCAATGAAGTCCTTGGCACATTTATGGCTGACGCGACAGCGGTAGTCAACGCCCGTTCAATTGTACCGGTATACACCGACCCCGAAGCACCTTATGTTTTGTCTCCAGCTATTTTGCGTACTGAAACTGCCGTTGATTCAAACGAGGATTTTAAAATTCTCAGTGTCAATGACGTTTATAACGTTCAATGAAAATGTTTAGTTCCTAGAAAGTTTGTTATCGTTGGAAAAATGAATAACTGCAGAGTCAAAAAGTGCGCCGAAAATGGAAAAATACTCAAGATAACATCCGAATTGGATGTCATACTTTTGAAGAATCTTGATGCACATCGCAACCATTGACCGACTTGACGTGTTGAAAGATTGTTTCCTAGCAAAGATGGACTTGTGCCTATATGTGTGCGTCTGAGGTCTGAAATTATTTTTCTGTGTCATTCCGTAAATTGTTCATTGTTTTGTGACGATTTACAAGAACAGTTCCATTAGTAACTTTCTTGTGAACAGGGTATATTCAATTGAGCGATATTTTCATATCAGACGGGGAGTGTGTTGTCTATAGTCAAATGCATATATGAACTGCGCATTTTTAACATTACATAAATATTTCGTCGATATTATTTCACCATCGTTAAACACCAAAACTATAAACGCGGGTACGATAAGGCAACAAATCGAGTAAAAATTCCTCTGATCGATATGACGTCCCAATAAGCAGCATGATGTCATATTTTACTCAAGAAATTTGTCTTTTTTAACTTTATCTCTTGTCCAAATTATGAAAACTACAGGCATAAAATGTCAATAGAAGCTCTTTTAACAGAAAATATCTTCGATTTCTCTGTATTACGTATAGTTCACATCGATGACGTCACAAGCATGTTTAATAGAGAAGATCAATGTCGGGAGACAAATCATCGGAATGCAGTGTAAACAATGTCGAAATAAGACTTATTTAATACAGATACCCAAGATTTAGATGAGTGTCAGTTAGGATATAACCAGGATAATACAGGCATGGATATTTTGTTTTATCAGCGAGTGTTATAAGGTAAGCAGATAGACATTTATGTGGCTTGACCGGCCTTTCCTCTGTCAGTGTGTACAAAAAAGACAAAAGTGTAACACTACCCCGAATATTATGAAAGATGAATTTGGCAAATATCAAAAGCACATGACCTTAAATACTTGAAAAATGCTGCTAGAATCCTTTGGTTTGTTGTGTAAATGAAAAATACGTAGTATTTTGAATGAAATTGAAAAAGTTGAGGTTTCCGGTAAATAATGACAATATTTTTTTTATGCGATTAACTATATGATTCTAGCAGCAATATTAATAAACATGAACTTATTGCTGATCGAATTATTGTATCATACATACAAATAAACTTCAGGGTAGTGTTACACTTTTTGATTTTTTGTTAAGGTACAAAAATGATCTATTTTTAACTGTCACGTGATACCATGGCACGGCAGCTTTAAAGATCGACTTGATTCCGAAGTAAAAATATAATATCTTGTTGAATACATTCACTTGATATTAATATTCAGGACTGTTTTCATAAAAATAAACAATTTTTAAAATGACCATAATATCGGCGATCATTAAACTCTAAGTTGCCTTAACCTACCCGCGAAGATTTTATTTTTCATATTTTCATGTTTAGACATTTTAAATTGAGTATTCGTACATTACGTCGATATCGACGGTATCGTGTCGATATCGATTCGGATATGTACACAGCTATTAAAGCATCTCTTATTCGTTCTAGGCATTTCTTTTATTTTCTATTAATATTGACAATATAATATCAAAATATATCATTTTACAATCGTAAAATACCATCATTTATAGGCTATTTGGAATTGCTGATGTTTTACCTTGCTGCGATGTCGATGATATCGTATCGGTATCGATTTCCCTTTGTCCACAACTGAAGCTGTCCATATTTAACGTCGAAATCGTCGATATCGCCGATATCATATCAATATTAATTTGCTTATGTCCCAACTGAACCTGTCCATATTTAACGGCGATATCGTCGATATCTACGATATCGAATCGATAGCGATTTTCTATTGTCCACAACTAAAGCTGTCTATATTTAACGTCGATATCGACAATATCGTATCGACGATCTTTCTTTGTTCACAACTATAGCTATCTATATGTAACGTCGATATCGATTTGCATATGTGCATTGCGTTATCAATAACATTAGACATTTGTACAAGGATTATTTATACGTTTTATCCATATTAGCAATATTGCATGGATATCATCTTTAAATAGTTAAATAACATCGTATCGACGTTTTTTAAGCATTGATGTTGTTTTACCTTGGTGTCATAATCGTCGATATATTAATAAGGGGCCAGGGCGCTCTTAAACTGTATTACAAATTACTTAAAAACGATAAAGATTTTATAATGCATTATAGAAGCAAAGTTGTTAATCGTAACAATATCTATAAGAAAAAATTATTGCCACGCCCATTTATGATGTAATTAGGGATTTTAAGGGGCCAATGTCCTCAAACATTGACGCAATATATCTAGAGAAGGAGACATATTTTGTTAAGCATTGTAGAAGAGAAAATGTCTGCATTGATGATTCTAATCGACTCCACTTATCAAATCACCAATGTCTGTCCCCATTAAGGATCTACAGGGCTGGCCGCTAAAATATTCAATCATTTGTATCTTTAAAATTAACAATTTAAGATGGGTGTAAGAACAAAAAATGTAAGTATTTGAGAGATCATTCGTATAAAATCAACAGAAAGGGCTGGCCCCTTTACTAAGGGGCCAAGGCGCTTTTAAACTGTATTACAAATTACTTAAAAATGATAAAGATTTTATAATGCCTTATAGAAACAAAGTTGTTGATCGTAACAATATCTATCAGAAACAATTATTGCCCGCCCATTTATGACGTAATTAGGGATTTTAAGGGGCCAACGTCCTTAAACTTTGACGCAATATATCTAGAGAAGGAGACATATTTTGTTACGCATTGTAGAAGAGAAAATGTCTGCATTGATGATTCTAATCGATTCCACTAATTAAAACACCAATGTCTGTCCCAATTAGGATCTACAGTGCTTTGTTAAGCATTGTAGAAGAGAAAATGTCTGCATTGATGATTCAGGTAGTCTGTCTGACTGAGGTGGACTGAATGGAGAAATCAGAGACCGGTACTGACACTCAGAGAAATGTATAACGCTGACTCAGTGAAGGCTGGGACTTCTACCCCATTCATAAAAAAACCCATAAAGCCTTGACCCAGTCTTCCTTTAGTTACCAACTCAGCTGAGAGGGTGAGACAGATAAGTCAGTGGGCATTCCCCAAACCACACCCCAACATCTTACATAGAGCACAGAGATTTTGTCCTATGGGTGGAGAGTATTCATAAGATTTACTCTATTTGAGAGCTGGAAACTTTTCCTGGTACAAAGAGAAGTTATGACAAGACTGACCCTATCTCTGTGCCAAAACCTTCTACCGTTGAGAGGTTTCAGACTTACCGTGTCAAGGGGTCATGATCTTGCCCTGAAGGCAGTCGCTCCTGTTCTGTTTCCTCCTGAATACCTTTTCTACAACAACAGGTGATCAACTTAAATTAATAACATCATTCAAAACATAGCTGTAGGCAGAAAAATAAACACCAAACATACAGGAAACAAACTGGATACACATTACACAGATCCAAAGCTAAATATGATAAAAACAAGCGTGTCAAAACCACGTGCATTTATAATTATGTAATCAAAACATTGATAACAAATAAAAGCAAATGAATGTCTAACTTTTGAAGTAAAATAAAATTTACTGACAACAAAAAAAGCTAACAGCCGGGCATGTAAAAGACTAAATGAAAACATCAAGCAAACACTGTGAATGCAGACTCTGGCTGAAGAAGGAACTTTGCAGAAGAAGAAAAATGTCATGCTCTGTGAATGTCTGTGAATGTCCTATTTCTACATTGTACGAATGTAGTCACATACTGAACCAATTATCTATACTCTACCCCATCCTTTAAACTATCTTATTAACCATCCCCCACAACATGGAACAGTCAACACTGTCTGTTCTGAAGCCAAAGGTCCAGTGGTTCCTTTTCTTCTATCATGGCAATCAATTTTGAAAGCTTCTTATCACTAATAATAATTAGATGTTAGTTGTGATTCTAGGTTAGTAGTCAAAATGGGCAATATAATATTTCACTGTCTAGATATGAAGATTTACATATATAAAAGTAATCAATGAATGCTTTTAGGTAGATACTGTACAATTTGCATTGTGATGCAGTTGTTAATACATGATTTAATATTTTCTACATTCAAGTTTGAAAAGATTATTTTAATTATCCAATTACACTAGGTTATTTCCATCCAAGCATTGTAATGCGTTTCTGATTACATTCTATTGTGACAAAATGATGTAAAGTTTCCTCTTCCTCTTGTTATCTAGTGATGAGAGTTAAACCATTAACAATAAATATAATGGCCATGACCTCTACGTGACCTTGACCTACGATTTCTACCTTGCATGTGGTGAACTTCTTCTGTGTAGAACTGCATGGTGTCGATCTACCTGTGTGGAAACAATAATCAATCAATATAATTACATACACAATAAACAATGAATAATGTCCTTTACATAACACATAGCAATAAACAATCAACATCTTTATACCATACATACTATATGCCAGTATGGCGTTAAAAAACGTACTTTTTTTCAAATTATGTAAACTTAACCTCTCTTTATTATCAGATCCTCTGTTACCATAATGAAATGCATAAACTATACCTTTGGCCAAATTCTTTTTTTTAATTTGACTGATGAATAAAAAAGAATTTAAGAATTTTCTGATAATGATCATTTGGAGAGAGGAGATTTAAGACAAAAACAGAGTAGATAGACAGACCACAAACACTATAGCTTAGATTATCAGGTGATCGAGAGGGGGTTTAATTGGCTAAAACAAACACTTAGATTAAACATGAACAGGAAGTTAATCACTTAAGCATCATTTCACTCAGGGACAATGAAGCTGATTTCTAGTTATCATATCAGCTGATGGCCTATATGTATGAATTTGAAAGTTAGTTAAAAAAAAATACAAAGAAAATTGTTAGGAGGCAAAACAATAGACTTGAGTGAATTGTCCACAACACTAAGAGGCTATTTAGAATAGAACATTAAGATACAGACTTCGTAGGTGACCAACTTCTATCTTTTACCAAAAAAAATACCAAATATGGAAAATATTAAAAAAACAAAACTCTTCCCAAGATTACAAACGTATGAAATGTAAAACATATAAAGAAATTGCATAGGTGTATTGATTCATACGGAAGCGTATTAGTGCCACATATCCACTTCACATTTTTTTTTATTTTCCACACTTTTATCTGTAAAATGCACACCTTAATCTGTAAAACTTACACTTTTATCTAAAAAAATTCACACTTTAATTTAATCTATAAAATTTAAACTTTAATCTGTAAATTTCACACATTAAAGTGTAAAATTCACACTTTAATCTGAAAAATTCACACATTAATCCGTACATTTTGCACTCTTATCTGTAAAATTTAAACTTTAAAAAGACAAATTCGCACTTAAATCTGTACAAATCACACTTAAACCTGTAAAATTCACAATTTAATCTGTAAATTTTACACTTAAATCTGTAAAATTCACACTTTAATTTGAAAAGTTTACATTTTAATCTCTAAAATTTACAATTTAAAGTTTAAAATTCACACTTAAATCTGTAAATTTCACATTTTAATCTGTAAAATTCACACTTAAATCTGTAAATTTTACATTTTTATCTGTAATACTACACTTTAAAGTAAAACATTCACATTATAATATGTAAAATTCACATTTTAATCTGTAAAATTCACACTTTTATCTGTAAATTTAACATTTTAATCTTTAAAATTTACACTATAAGTGCAACATTCACACTTGAATCTGTAAAATTCAAACTTGAATCTGTAAATTTCACACTATAATATGTAAAATTTACATTTTAAAATGTAAAATTCACATTTTAATCTGTAAAATTCACACTTCAAACTGTAAACTTGTAATATATAAATAAGTAAATTTCAAACTTTAATCTGTAAAATATACACTTGTAAGTGTAAAATTCAAAATTAAATCTCTTAAATTCATACTTTAGTCTAATATTTTTACACTTGAAAGTGTTAAATCATACGATAATATGTATAATTCACACTTTGATCTGTAAATTTAACACTTTTTTCTGTAAAATTTACACTTTAATCTTTTAAATACACAATTTCATCTGTAAATTTTACACTTTTATCTGTTAAATATACACTTTAATCTAAATTGTACACTTTTGTTTGTAAATTTTACACTTTTAAGTGTTACATTCACACTTTCATCTGTAAAATTAAATTTTAATCTGAAAATTCCACACAATAATAATTTAAAAACCATAATATATATTTTGTCATTTTTGTAGAAAATAACATTTTCGTAAAAAAAAAAATCACCATGAAAATTGCAGCTCATATTGCTTTAAAAGCCGCTAATAACTTTCTTTCCGAGTATGTCACGTAAAGAAAACAGACATTTAAAATTTTGATATATTAGTTCTACTTGTAAGAATATCAAACATGAGAAAAAAGACTTAAAAATTTGGAACATTGTAATGTGGATGAGCCAGGCGTTCTCCAAATGACAGTTAAGACAGCTTCAGTTTTATAAATTTATTTACAAAAAAAACAAATGAAATATATTTACAATATCACTTTCACACCCACACTCGCTCACACCCCATGCTCATTCAATTACTGCAATTAACAACCCTACTTTAACACAAAGTTATAAAAAAAATACTATAGTTGTAAAAAAAAAAACTTTTTTGACAGACGTTATACCGGTATATATATGATTTTATGTAAACTCAAAACATGGTTGCCACACCTCACGTGAAAACTTATTTTTAACTGTTCACATATCAATCACTAAATATTCTATCACTTGTGTTCCAAGTCACGCTATCACTTATATTGATCTCGAATATCTGCTTGTATTTCAATTCATCGCTGATGTCACGGAGTAGATTTGACTTCTCTCCTTTATCCCCACCGTGGAATCTTTTCAGGGCTGTAGTCCTGGACCTTAGGTACCGTAGTGGTGTTGAACATCAAGCTTTTAAGGTGGTTGTCCCCAGTAGACTTTCATCGCTGAATGACCAAGTCAAAACGCTACAAATAATTCCAATAACAAGTACATGTAGGCAGCCTAAGTATGGCAACATTTGATTATACTGTTATAAAATAATAATATAATAAGAGTCTGTCAATAATATGTAAACAAAGTTAAGTTTTATAGCAACATGTAATAACAAAATAAATATGGCGCACACTTCCGGTCAATCATTTCCTGTGAATCACTTCCGCCCAAGACATTTAAATAAATCACAAAGTTTTATCAAATACAAAAAATACGCATAGAATAACACTCAAAGCAATACAGTTCTAATACAGGGCTTTATCGATAATACGCTCGACTGCTCACACAGGTAAGTTTAACAGGTGAACGCTGACAAACGTTATTTTTAGCTCAACAAATAAACAGTCAAGAATTACTCGTCGAATACACAAAAATACTGCATAAAACGATAAAATATACTTACCGGGGTCTGCTATCCGTGCCCCCTTATTAACAAGGTTCATGCACAATGCATACTGCAATAATGTCGCTCTGTACAGCAAATATAAGCTCAGCTGCCCTCAAAATCGTGTCTCGTCACACGGCAGCCAACCCGGAAATGACCAGGGGCCCGTTTCTCAAAAAGGCCTACGTCCAGGCGTAAGCTTAGTCCGGACTAAATCAGGGACTAAACCTCAAAACCAGGCTAAGTTGCGTTTCACAAAAAGGCGTAAACTTAGTCGGGACTAAATTTGGGTTTAAATCTACGTCTGGTAATGGGTAGGCGTAAGTCCTTAGTCTGTACACAAAAATGGCGAGTGTTTTGTTTCTAAGGCAAAATAAACAGGGAATTTTGATTTTGGCTTGCTTTACGTGTTATTAAGAATAAAATTCACATCTATTGAAATACTACATTGTATTTGTACATGTACGTATAACTTTTAAAAATACCTATCGTTCGATAACTGTTCTTATTTCTAAATAAATGAAGTTAAAATCAATTTGATAAATAATGAACTTAACTCATTAATGAAATTTAACTAAAGTATGAAGAATTAAAGATGGGTATACCCCGATAACTGATATAAACACAATAATTAAAAAAGATGCTATAATACTGAATTATACATGCATTCCACAACAAGATAGATGTATATAAGTACGGATAGATTATTGATTTTTAAACCAATACTCACTTATTACTCAGTAGGCATATACTAGATTTTCGTTTAAAAATCTCTTAAGTTAACATTGTTCAACTAAGTCTATATTTATTTTTACATCATTTGAAGAAGTACCACATATATGTTTTAGACGAAGTCTGAGACCAATTTAATGTTTTAATCAAATTTGAACCTATGGAACGAAACTGATGTCAAAATATTGAGAATACTCCTTTAAAAAGGAGCAACTCAAAACATTTACAAATGTAATGTGTGCTTGTGTGTGGTTGTATTGCCTTACCTATATTACTTACAATTTTACAACATGTATGCATTCTCATATTTTTACTCCTAGTATTTTTACAAAACCGTATGAAAGCTACATGTTATATTGAATGTTTATGAATTTAGATACAATCCATATTAGTTTGTTAAAATATTAGTGAAAAATATATTTTAGAATGCAGAGTTTATATCAATTTTAGATCTATTGACAAGCGTTTGTCAAGGTTCTCGAAGATTAAAAAATTTCACATGCACGACTCCTTGAATTTTTGGAAATCAAATTCATTAATATTATTAATTCTATGATTAATTGATCAATTGCGTTCATATTTAACATCGATTGTAATTCTTTTAAAATAGGTATGGTTTACTATCAATGATCTTTGTGCACATGCATATGTGTTGTTAATTTGTACTCATTTAATTGAATTGTACTTTAATCACTTGAATTCATGATAGTTTTGTTTCATCATATTTCAAGGGATTTTTTTTTTCGAAGTTATCGAATTTAAAAGACGTTGTTTTAGCAGTTTTAGAACAAATTGCATTATTTACAAGTTTTACTCTCTTGTCATACTTATTATATAATATATAAACAATATAAAGAAACTTTTTGTTTATAAAATCTTTCGTCTTATAGGGAGGGGTTCTTAGATGATTGCTTTTATATCTAATTTTTAATAAACATACTGTATACAGGGTTATTTTCGTCCCGTGTAATGTTTGCCCTTCTTCACTTGCAAACAGTTTCGTTTCGTCGTGAATTCGCCCAGTCACAATTGTGTTTAAAGTTACTAATATTAGACGTTGAAAATCGTCAAGTCTTAAATTCGCCCGCTGACAACGAGGGTGAAATGGTTGAACATTAAACGGGGGCGAATAATTCCCTGTATACAGTATATATTACTTTCTAAAAACAGGAAAAGGAGTTGGGGAGACCCCGGCCTCAAATGTTGATAAATCCTGTGTTGTATATTGTAGACAATATCTTTCAAAACTTTTATCATTTGAATTGAATCGTAGTAAAATCAAGAATCGTTTCCATGTCGTTGTCTAAATTCTTAACAAAATTGGAACAGAGGATGGAATTTTTTTTCCTTAAGAAGACATAAACAACGTTAATGTACATAGAGAATAATACATACCCTTTTCCATATCACAGCCAGTATCAGCCCGAGACTCCAATATCAGCCGAAGGCCTGAGGGATGATATTGGTCGAGGGCTGATACAAGCTGTGATATGGAAAAAGGGTATGTATTATTATATTTATTACATACTTAGCAAGAAAATAAAAAAAAAAACCACCAACTTAAACAAATTGATTTTAAATATTATTTGAAAGTATTTTGTACATGTATTGAATAAAAATATGAGATCTAATTGTTTTAACAAACAGCTAGTCATGTAGCTACAGAAGCGGAATTTCCTCAGGTTTTAAAATTTTACTGCTCCAAAACATTTGTTAAAATTTGAAGTTTTCAACTGCACTTAAAAATGACGCCGACTGTAACAAATGTTTTATTTTCCTCTGTAAACATGCACAAATGCCGAAACGAAATAATTAAGGCAGAGAAATTCCGCAAGGGGTGTGATACGGATCCGTATCAGCCCTAGAGGGCTGATAACCTGTATCAGCCCCGGAGGCCGATACAAGTTGTGTGATGTCATCTGTATCACATATGCAAAAAACCTGTATTTATTACTAAGTATGTAATAAATGTTATTTATACAGTGTATATTTTCGATTTCAGTAGGTTGCTGTTTAAATCTTAGTCATATTATATTCTATAAATAATATAGTGATATGATAAAAAAGACTCGAGCCTTATCCCAGTATCTTAATGTGTATAAATATCTATATGAAGCACGACCTATTATTCTGCATACGTATTGAGCATATCTACTGTATCATGCCCCTGCATTTTATATAAATATTTTCAATTTTACACGAATATTAGAGTTAATTTTGTTTAATTAACATGTACAATTGTGCCTCAATATCGTCTGTAATGCATTCAATTGTCATATATTTGGTTTTTGCGACCTCTTATATCTGCCTTTTTCAGATCTGTATTTCTCTAAAATTTCATTATGTTAGCAACGTATAGACATTTGTTCTACTTTCATTTATATAAACTGTTACGAACAACTTGAACTATGCACATTCAGTGGTATAGTATAACATGTGTACTATCGAGTAAATGTACTATGAATTGGAAAATTGATCCACCACATATAATCATAGCCTCAAAGCAAAACAAAATACGATATGCGCATGCTCAGCGGAGATGTCTAAGTTCTTCGACATTTAAACCCTAACTTACGCCTCTTTCAGAAACGCAACTTAGACCCGACTAAATATTGGCGTAACTTCGTTAGTCGGACTAACTTAAGCCCAAACTTACGCCTTTTTGAGAAACGGGCCCCAGGTGTCAGCGGTTTTACTTGACTGCGCATTTGCTGAGAATTATGGGTAAACAGTATTACAAAATTAAAGGGCCACGAAGCTAGCCTGGTGCTAGTATACAAGTTATTGTTACAAACATCATTTGACACAGTCATATGAATTAAACCGTATTGCTCTCATATTTTTCAAATTCAAGATTCAAATAAATGTATATTTTTCTAATCTAAAACCCGAAACCCGGAACACTGTTTTAAGATCATGCATGCGTGTCTTTACATTACCTGTTACCGGTATTTGTATACATTAATTAAATTCTTCATGAACTGTATCATTGTACATGTATGTATGAGGACAATTCTATACAATAATGCATATGAAATACTAAACTGGACAATGCACCCGCATAAAAGTTAAAAGTGTGAAAGGGCCAGACTAATTCCATAAAATTTACATAATGAAAAAATGAAGTGTGAATTTCAAGGATTAAAGTGTGAATTTTGCACATTTAAGTGTGAATGATACACATTACCGATTGAAGTGTAAACGGTACAGATAAAAAGTATGAATTAAGATTTAAAGTGCGAATTTTAAAAATTATTGTGTGAATTTTAACCTTTAAAGTGTAAGGTCTACATATTAAAATGTAAATTCTACAGAATAAAGTGTGAATGTTTCAGATCAAGGTGTAAAATTTACAGAATAAAGTGTGACTTTTACAATTAACTGTAAATGTTTCAGACTAAAGTGTAAAATATACAGATTAATGTGTAAAATTTACAGATTAAAGTGTGAATTTTACAAAGTAAAATTGTGAAAATTACAGATTAAAATGTAAAATTTACAGATTGAAGTGTAAATTTTACATTTTAAAGTGTGAATTTTACAGATAAAAGTGTGGAAAATAAAAACAAATGTAAAGTGCATATGTGGCACTTATACTCTTCCGTAGATTTATGTTAACAATTAACACAGTTCGGTATTAAATAGAAACACCACGCATACATTGTTTCTACTAATCCTCTCTTCCTTGTACAGAAAGTGTAGCTGAGTTTGATATGCATTTGAAATTGTTCCTGTAAGTGACCCCCAATTCCCCCTTTTTACAGCAATGTATGTGTGATGGTAGCACCAAGAGTCGAGTGCATGCGCACCTGGTTATCGTCAGGCTCAGACGAGTCAGGGATATCAGAGAGGGGAGCAGAGACACCTGGCGGGGACGATGTAACCTGATTCCGCAGCGGCACGCCTGTGGACGGACTCCTCTCCTTAAAAGACTGCGTGGTTCGCAGGCCCAAATACGCAGCTAAAAGTAGAAAACAAAGCGTAAAGTAATGGCACATATATAACTGTGGGTTGCAGGCCCGAATTAGCAGATTCAAATATAATTAAAAACAATGTGTTGTGTAGCTTTGCAGAAGAATCAACAAGTGTAGAAGTTTGAGTTAAAAACAACAGTCTGTTATGCATGGAAAAACAAGAATTCTCAAGCATTTAGAAGTGTTTTCAACAATGATAGCATACAAAATCAATTCAAACAGCAAATCAAAAAAGATAGCTGAAACAAAAATAACCATTTCTTAAATTTAATTTTGTAATCATTAGCTGATATAATTTAAGGGATTTTTCGTGGTACAGCTGTACAATTTGTAGGCTATTCTCGGAACTCAATGATTCAGTTACAGACAGTCATCTAACTCCTTGCTGGGGTCTTTGAGCACAAATAAGATGGATAAGAATGTCTATGGGTTGTGTGTGTCTGTGTGTTCAATACAGACTCTAGTACCCTAAAATGACTGTTTCCACACCCGGTGACTACACTTACTGGACCAAGAAGTCATACATGTGCCCTGTTTTTACTATTTGTGTTTGTTTGAGGGGTTTTTTGGTGTTGTCAAGCAAAAGAGCAGAACAGAGCTAACACGCTGTGGGATACAAAACGATTAATCGATAGACATTTAAAAGTGCATAAGAGTTTTTTTTTGTTAAACGCAAGAGCAGAACATACAATACTGAATAAACATGAAGAAAAGAACAATTACTCCACAGAAGTTTAAAAGATTAGAGCATGGCGCGGTAGTGCATTCTACAGATACACCTGTATACCAAGTTGTGATGGCTATACAAGTCATAACACAGAGTGTGTAACAATGGGTCAACAGTAACATAGTCCACTACACCCCAAGAGTTTATCAGCACGCAGAGAGAGAGAGAGAGAGAGAGAGAGAGAGAGACAGACAGACAGACAGACAGAGAGAGACAGAGAGAGAGAGAGAGATTACCAAATTACATGTACATGTAACTTGATTAACTACACTACACCTCTAATGCTCTAAGAGATCTACTCAGCTAGATTATCAACATTAAGAACTGTGTGATAAAATCACTAACTTCAAAAGTCATAATATCCCAGAAAAACAAAACGTCTCATTTTTTTATTTATCAGAGCTTTTTTGTTTTATCAATTTAAAATCATTTCAAAGAGGGAAAAGATCTCTGCAAAACTAAGAGCTCAGATGTTAAAATGATTAAAATTCTGATCCTAAAAACTACCAAAAAATATACATGGGAAGGATAACTATTAGAACTCAACACTTCTCTCTCTCTTTCTCTCTTTCTCTCTCTCTCTCTCTCTCTCTCTCTCTCTCTCTCTCTCAGAGAGCTCTGTTTTCATGCACTCCTGATAAATGTTGTTTATTCCGGTGTCTTCTTAATAAGTCTAAGCTATAGGATACAAAGGCTCTATCATTATAGAGGAAGATGAGGTAAACATGACTAAGTCCATAAAGCGCTTTATTTGATACGAGTTAAATGTTTTTTTTATTGGTGGTAAGTAAAACCTGCATTCATAAAAATGCATAATCAAAATCTAAGTTTAAATCGTATGCGTAGTTTGATGTTATTTCACTCAGTTTATCTAGATATAAAGATTTTGGCAAACTTGATAATTATTTTGTTGGTATGCTGAGTAACTTTTTTACTTTTTGTACCAAAAAAAATTTAAACATGCAAGAAAGATTACAGCGAATGTACACATGCTAAACTTTAGCCACGACTTCGTCAGAACCGTGCAGTCTAATTAAAGGTTACATAAATGGAGAAAATATTATAATATCATCATCATGTATATCAGTTTTACTGTGTTGAAAGAATTACAAATGCAAAAATGTTCATTCATAAAAACCATTCTGTAACACCCTTTCGTTTGTTTACATATATAAGGATTAATTAATTTGTTTTTTTCCAGAAGAAGATTTTAAAACATTTTCCCTACTTACTTCTATGTTAAACTTTGAACATCTCTTAAAGGCCTGAGTATTAGTCCGGGGGTCACGATTTTACCAATTTAGAATCTACAATACCCACGGATGTTTGCATAGTAATCCCACAGACTGTTGCACTGTAGTTCTTAAGAAGAAGATTTTCAAACATGTTCCCTATATATATCTATGTTAACTTTGAACCCCTTCTGGGGCCCCAGTATTAGTCTGGGGGTCACGGCTTCCACAATTTAATATCTTCACAATTTGAGGATGCTTGCATAGTAATCTCGCAAACTGTAGCATTGTAGTTCTTGAGAAGAAGATTTTTAAACACTTTCCTTATATACTTCTATGTTTAACTTTGAACCCCTTCTGGGGCCCCAGTGTTGGTCCGGGGGTCACGGCTTTTACAATTTAGATTTTCACTATTTGAGGTTTCTTGCATAGTAATCTTACAAACTGTAACATTGTAGGTCTCGAGAAGAAGATTTTTAAACATTTTCCTATATATGTTAAACTTTCAACCCCTTCTGGGGCCCCAGTTTCGGTCCGGGGTCACAATTTTTACAATTTATAATTTTCACTACATATACAAGCTTTTGTATAAATATTGGCATTTCTGGCTCCGATTTCACAAAAAAAACTTAAGTCAAATCTCAGACTTAAGTCTGAGTTTTTTCTCAAATATTTGAGTTTTTTCTCAAATTTGAGATAACTCAAATCTCTGCATTTCACAAAAAAATCTTAGTCGTGTTTTTTACTTAATTTGAGAAAAAACTTAAGTTACCTCTATAGCAGACTTAAGTCAAATCTCAAATATGAATATGTCATTAACATCATTAATATAGTATCATATTGTCTGTCATGTTCATTTCTTAGATCTATTCCACTCAATAATCAGCGTATATGCAATATTTCATGCAGGTTTGATAAATATTTTTTTCATTAAAAAATAATAATTTTGGCAGAGTTATCTCCCTTGACAAAAATGTAAACAAAGGGAACTAATTCATTTGTTTGTGTTAAATGGAATAACTGCAGTGATTCTACTTTCTAATGATTTTAAGGTAACCATAATGTATTTAATGTGGTCTTTTGTTTGCTATATATTATATAAGATCATTTAGATATGTCATCTATACTTAGCATAACAAAGTTTACATTTCATGACTTATTAACATTTTATGACTCTTGTTAATTTAATCCGATTTTCCTCTGTTGAAAACATAAGCAGACGATTGTTTTTATTAAGAATAAATAAATAAAAACAGGAGAAGTTATAAGGGGCCACTTGTGACAATGAAAATTCTTGACTCAGCTAAGTAAAAAATTCATCTCAGCTGAGAAATGACTAAGTTTGATTTGTGAAATGCAATTTGAGAAAAATCTCAGCTGAGTAAATTCTCAGGATTTGAGATTAAACTTAGGTAAAAACTTAAGTTTTTTTTGTGAAATCAGAGCCTGGTGGAGTGGTTCTTAAGAAGAAGATTTTTATACATTTTTTTTTGCTATGTATTTCTATGTTAAACTTTGAACCCCTAGTTTTCGTCTTGGGGTCACGATTTTTACAATTTAGAATCTTTACTATATTTTATAACCTTTGTGTAAATATTGGCAGTTCTTGAGAAGAAGGTCTTTAAACATTTTTCCTATGTATATATATGTTAAATTTTGAACCCCTCCTAGGGCCCCAGTTTTGGTCCGGGGGTCATGATTCTTACAATTTATAATCTTCACTCTATAAACAAGCATTTATGTCAATATTGGCAATTCTGGTGCAGTGGTTCTTGAGAAGAAGATTTTTAAACATTTTTCGTATGTATTTCTATGTTGAATTTTGAGCTCCCCCCCCCCCCCCCCCGGGCCCCAGTTTTGATCTTGGGGTCACAATTTTTACAATATAGATTATTCACTATTTATACAAGCTTTTGTGTAAATATTGGAATTTCTGGTGCAGTGTATCTTGAGAAGAAGATATTTAAACATTTTTCCTACGTATTGTTAAACTATGAACTCCGCCTGGGGCCCCAGTTTTGATCCGGGGGTCACGATTTTTTTAATTTATAATCTTCACTATATATACAAATTTTTGTGTAAATATTGACATTTCTGGTGCAGTGGTTCTTGAGAAGAAGATTTTTAAAGACGCACACCCTATACTCACTGTTTCGCAATTATCTCCCTTTTAAAAAGGGATTAGCCATTTACTTTAGCAATTTAGAATCCCCTTCCCATAAGGATGCCTTTTACTAAGTTTGGTTAAATTTGGCCAAGTGGTTTTAGAGAAGAAGTCAAAAATGTGAAATGTTTACAGACGGACGGTCAATCGGACGGACGGACGACGGACAACGCTGATTAGAAAAGCTCACTTGATTCTTCGGTTCAGGTGAGCTAAAAATGACTAATGCGTTTATCAGAAATGTTACAATTATTTTTTCGGAAGAAACTTTCGGAAGGATTTTTTTGAACGTCATTAAAGTATTAAGTACTTTTTTTATATATCGTTATTTTGTACATAACCTTACTTCCATTCATAACTATCGTATTTCATATTGAATAGATTTTAAGTTTGATCACTAAAATCTTAGAGTGATATTAAAGGGTTTATTAAATAACATAATAAAGATTAACCTTTGGACTTTTCAAAATTGTTGAATAATAACAAATTTATCATACCTTGAAGTTGACATTGAAGTCTATGTAAAAAGTATATTTTTTAATATACTTTTTCTATTTTACCTCACCTCGGTTATTTACAGATTACCTTAAATTGACTTGATATGGTACAGCCTCCTCAAAACATTATGAAGTGAAGCTTTCCAAATGAAACATTTATGCTTATGTGAAAAATGAAAAATGACATTATCTTATTTACCTTTTGGTCTTTCTAGGTTAATAGTTTCTTTGTCAATAATCAAATAGTCGATGTTCAACCTTATTAGCCTAAGACGGTCTTTCTCATTCAACGCTAACAGTTTCTTCATATAAACCTCCTTTACTGAGAGAAAAAGTAGAAAACTCTTTGAATGTCGAACACCATTTAGCAGGATGTCCTCTACTTTACAATCCAGGATAGCAGCGACTGTCTCTAGGACATCTTGAATGTAGTCTTTAGTGTAACTGGATAGTTCTCCTTTTACATGAAATTGGGCGTTTTTGTATCCATTAACTGCAATTTGTATTGAAAAAGAAGGGACAATGAATTAGTGATATTTTTGATAAACATTTCAAAAAGAATAATAATCATTTGCAAAAACTGATAGAAATGCTGTGCCTTACTATATTTTAGCAACTGTAACCCAAAATCACGATGGTAACAAAAAGCTCAATTTAGTTTGTTATTGCTATATGCAAACAGTATCCTTTTTAGCTCACCTGAGCTGAAAGCTCAAGTGAGCTTTTCTGATCACATTTTGTCCGTCGTCCGTCTGTCTGTCTGTCTGTCTGTCTGTCCATCTGTAAACTTTTTTAACTTCTTCTCTAAAACCCCTTGGTTAATTTCAACCAAGTTTGGCACAAAGCATCGTTATTGTATGGTGAATATAAATTTCAGAAATAAAAGACCGATCTTTATTCAAAGCGGAGAAAACCTCGAAACTGTAGAAAAAGGGGGAGTGCATTTTTAAAAACCTTCTTCTCAAGGACTACTGTGTCAAATTCAACGTATTTTAGCATAGATAATCCTTATGGTAAGGAAAATATAAATTGCAAAAATAATGTGCTAATTATGTTTAAAATTTGAGTAATTTACGAAAATAATAATGAGACAGAGAGAATGGGGGGGGGGGGTGTCAATCAGTTTTACTTCGGGCTCAATATTTCATATATCGAAAACGAAAGTATTGTTTGAAGCAGCCATTATGAACGCATGATAAACAAGTCAAACTGACTAAGATGAATTTGCTTGTTGTGCAACAGTTTACGTTCGAAGGGATTATTTGAAACATCCAAAATATATTTGTGCCGTTTTTGTGAAGTAAATTGAGGTTTAATAATAAATATTTCAATGCGTTGATATTGGTTTTAGCTTGTTTTGATTTTCGTTTCTTCTTTTTTTTAACTTCAGGGGAACTATCGCCTGTATTTTGGAATTTTTACGTATCGAATCAAATATAGACTTCGGTAAATCAGACACCCGTTTGTTTACATGTACCTGCGCAAAATCAGCAAAATCTGATGCACTAACAACATATTATAAAATACTATTCATTCTATTGGTACATGTAATTCGGTATGATCTCTACGAAATGGTTGATTAATGTAACATGTTTTGTTAAGATGCTCAGCATTTTCAGTCTAAACGGAGATTATTTTCGCTGCTAGAAATATATAAGTGTATATACATGTATGATGAAAAATATATTGTCTTCTTTCTTTGTTTTATTGCATTTTTCTTCTGTTTTAATTGTTTACAATTTTGTATTTACTAACCGTATCTGAGACTCAAGCTTCGAGTTATAAGCCAGATGCAGAGCTTTGCGCACAATGCTACGTTTGTACACAGAGCTGAGGGCATGCTTTAGTTCTTTTATATTTTGAATGCAGCTATGTTGAATAGGAAATACCAAGTTTAAAAACCTTAACTTGAATGTAATAATCTCAGGTGAACAAAAACATGACACAAACCAAGCTATGCATCTTGCTTATAATTCTACGATTGACGCTGAAATTTTGGTTGATCATCAAAAAGGTCTTGCTAAAAGGATGATATGCTGTATTGTAACTACTTTCTGGTGCCCCTTCTTAAACGATGAATTGCATAAAATCTACACGAATTTTTGATTGTTTTTCGAACACAAGTGAATAAAAACGACGTCTTTTAAACAGTTTCTATAGTTCTGACACGTTATTATTATGAGATGAAAGCATTATATCGTTGTTTTTTAATAATCATTGCTGCGGAAAATCATCTTTGTTTGTAGACATTTGTTGTTTTTTAATAAAGATAAAAATAATGGGTGGGCCCTAGTACAATAGAGCAACATGCCTGCCAATACATTGATTTGAATTATAGCTCTTTAACATATCATGTGACAACATTTTTCAGTTAAGTTTATTCATCAGTCACAGTTATGAAACGTCATACGATATGAATTCACGCCAGGTAAACAACAATAGTTTATAATGGAGAAGACCAATTATATTTTTGAATGTTTTTAATTTGCGCAGGAATTGAGCGCATTGAGGTGCACTTTTCTTCTTTCGCATATAGAAAATTTTTAAAAATAAAATACAGTAAGTAGTTCAGGGAGAAAATGTACCTTTAATTTTTGCTCTCATGTATTTTGATCGCTTTATAAAGTGTGGGGAGGGGGGGGCTAAAATAAAGGGAACTTGAAGTTCACCGTGAACCCCTACTGAAAATTTAGTTATATATATTGCATATAATCTTATTTTTGGTAAAAATGATATTCCATAAAGGTAAAAGTGTCAAAGATTAAGTACAGTAAAACTCGTTTTGTACGAACACGTATATAGCGAAATCTCTGATATAGCGAAGTTGTGTTGAGTGACCGGGAAATTCGTTACAAATTTTTGCAAAATTTTACGGTTATAACGAATTCGGATATAACGAATTTATGGATATAGTGATATAGAGGGGAATAATGACGAAATTTTACACTTTTATAACGAACTTCTTTACATTTTAAAATGTTTACACTACCATTTAACATAATAGTTTGAATGAATTTATTTTTACATGAAGTTTTCGATTTACATTCGATTATTAAAGGTATCAAAAAATGTATTTTCATTCTAAGCTTCAATTAGCAAAAATTGTAGTCTTGTGACAGAAAACATGTCTATAGTGAATTCGCTATAGTTATTATCACGAATTCGTTATACGAATATTACGAATTACGGATATAACGAAGTTAATCCATTGGTTCCTAGGACTTCGCTATAACAGAGTTTTATCGAATATGCAAAAATAAGTGTAAAATTCGGATATTCATTTTTGTTAATCTACCGAGGGGCCATACGACACAATATCCTTTGTACGCCCATATAAAGCCAGTGTTGCCCAGGTGAGCGATGTGGCCCATGGGCCTCTTGTTTAATTGTCTTGAATATATTTTTCAACAACATATTTCCTTTTATAAAATCATCATTTAAAGCAATTATTACTGTCATTTTGACATTATATATCTAACAGATGTTAAATATTATACGTAATGGACTGTTATTTTTACCTGGAGGCTTTTCAAAATAACACAATGCTTTTTGTTGTTCTGCATATTCAACGCATTTCGCATGCAGATCTAAACATTCTGTCTGTGTGCAGAGAAACTGCATAACAATAACATCCGTTTGTGTGAAAAGTTCTTCATCTTGAAGAATTCTTATACATTCTAATGCTGATGTTGCTTCCATAACTGATGTCCGATTTTGCACTATGTTTGAATCTGCAATATGAATAGAATATAAAACATTTTTTATTAACAATACTGTTTATGAAACATATATCAAATAAGTTTACAAGTACATTTCAAACACTACATAAGTCATTAACAGCTAAAATTTCATTTCAAACCAATTACACAGTATAATAAAAAATGCAATCAAAACAATAAATCATTACTATAGCTTGTAAAAACCACTTACTGGTTAACGTGAATTTAAGGTTTTCTAATTTTTGAGGAGGAAACTCTTTGGCCAGAATGTTACTGAGTTTCGTAAACCGTACTCTTGCACCACGGTCTTTATAAAATGTATTTTGTACAATATCTAAATGATAAGATAAAAGGCTGTTATAAGTATACTTTAGAAACAGCAAATCAAAATGTTAACCGAGATATGAGATTAGTTGTTGGTCACATGATCAAATTATAAAGCGCCCGAATGGCTTCTTAGAAGAATAAGTTTATACCTAGTTGAAAAAATTATGAAAAATTTATCTTAATATAATTGAAATAGGGCTTTTATAAGGTCACCTGATTCACTCAGGTGACCTATTGCTATTGGTCTTTCGTCGTGCGTCTATCGTCTGTCGTCCGTCGCGCATCTTGCGTCGTCCGTTAACAATTTTACATTTTAATTTCTTCTTGTAAATTACTACGAGGCATATTGTTACTATTTTAGTTTGAAGCATCTCTAGGATGAGAGGAATCTAAACTGTGAAAATTATGACCTTACCACTCCCGGGGCCTCATAAGCAAGACCAAACTAAAGAGATAAAGTGCACTTAGTTTACGATATCGCCTACAATAAAGCGCTTTTGCAGATATAAGACAATTTCAATATTATACAATATTTAGTTAAAATATATTTTTTAAAAACCCGCAAATTACACAATTACCATGTTTAAAGGGTCATAATTATTTTACACAACATTATTAAAATCTTTAGATTTTGTTAGGGAAATAGTAAGTACATGCATGCAATAAAAAATTGATATTTGACTATTTGAATCACTTTAAACCAAAGAAATTCGATTTTTATGTTTTACAGGTATTTTAGTACACGATTACATTGAATTACATTTGGTTTAACGTGTTCTTCCTACTGAAAATTAGACAAATATTTCAATTAGTGACTTTTTTTTATTACAATCTTTAATATAGCCACAGATATTGAAAGAACATCCTATTAAAGTGTTTTGTGCGTGGCCTAATGGTAACGTGAAGGACTTTATGATTTTGCGGTCGTTGGATCGATTCAATCAAGCAATTATTTTTTTCCAATTAAATCATGATAAGATTAGAGTTAATTTAAATTACATGTATCTAATCTTCCGGATTTTTTTATAGAAATTCTCTTGTTTAATTTTGAACATGAGCATACTCAATATAAACAGATCTCTTCCATAACATTATACTCTATTTAAACTAATATTCATTTCAATATGTTATAATGGTTCAGAATATACATAGAGTTCTATATATATTAATTTCTCGATGCAGGTTTCCTGAATTCATCACAAATCAGTGGTTACAAACACCAAATCAGTACCTATTGCGACATGTACCTAAGTGTCTATTTTAGTAACTTGTACTTTCCGTTCAAACACAGGTGAAGGCGAAAGAATGGGAAAAGGATCTATACCTCTTTTCAAAAATTTCTTCTCTACTCAAAAAAAGTGGGGAAAATACTAAATGCATGGTAATGACGTCCATGAATTCCTCTACAAAATTAGTGAAATTCATGACCCCAAGGTTTGGGGATCAGGTCCCAGGGTTGGGCCAATATGGCCATGAAGTAAATATGTATTAAATCTCTGAATATCTTCTCTACTCCCATAAATATATAATTCAAAAAAACTAAATGCATGGTTATGATGTCCATGAAGCCCTGTGAAATGCATGGCCCCTGGCACAGGTGTTCTGGGCTTAGAGTGGCATGTTTATGGCCTTATAGTAGAAATGTATTAAATCTTAGAAAATCTTCTGCTCTACACCCATAAATATTCGAGAAAACTGAATGCATGGTTATAATGTCCATAAAGACCTTAACTTGAATTGTGAAATTCATGGCTCCTGGGTGAGAGGTTCAGGCCCTTGGGTAAGACAAATATGGCCATATAGTGGAAATGTATTAAATCTTAGCAAATTTTCTGTACTTGTAGATAATCTGAATGTATTATTATGATGTCCATGAAGCCCTTCTACTAAAATTGTGAAATTCATGGCTACTGGGTCAGTGGTTCAGGCCTTTGGGCGGGTCCAATATGGCGATATAGTGAAACTTTTCCTCTATACACCCACAGCATTGAAAATTAAACTGAATGCATGCTTAGGATGTCCATGAAGAGCTTCACCAAAATTGTGAAATCATGACCCTTGTGTCAGGGGTTCAGACCCTTGGGTAGGGCCAATAAGGCCACTTAGTGAAAATGCTTGAAATCCTATAATATTTCCTTCTGTACTTTTACAGTTGTAGGAGATAAACTATATGCATTGTTTTTATGACCATACTTTCCTTCTTTTAAATTGTAAAATTCACTGCCCATGGGGCACGAGTTAAGGTTTTTTTTTTGAGATTTTTAAAATATTTTTTTTTCGGGGAAAGGGATTGACACATATGGCCATAAAGTTAACACTTTTTTAGGTCACTTGTATAACTCGGGTAACCTGTTGCCTTTGGTCATTCTTAACTTAATCTTGAAAATTACAAGGTAAATTGTCACTAGGCGATATTTAATTAAATATGTGTTCTATTTTAGAAAATATACTTTAAATTCCTGTGCATTGTTTTTTTAATTTGAAGCAATAAACAGTTTGTACGTTGTGTTAAATGAAATTGTAAACATCATAAAATATTGACCATTAAAGACCTGCAGGCCTCTTTTTACCAAAAGTTTACAATTTTTGGTCTCTCTAGTTAGGCTTTAGATAATCCGAGATTCCTCAAACTCTTGCCTCCCTTTCATGATCTGATGTTTGCAAGCATTAAATAATAAAAAAAAGCAGGGAGAACAATCAGAGAAGTCCCTGATTAGGTTTAAGACTCAAAATGAAGCTTTAAATGCAAACATGAGACTCCCTGACTGGATCATATAAGGTTTTTGGTACACAGCTAGGTGACCGTCAAGGCCTCTTGCTTAATTGAATACATGTAATTGTTTTCCTTTTAAATGTACCGTCATATAAAGGGATTTAGACACGATTTGAGATCAAAATTTTATTTTTCATGTATAAAATGGGTTACTTCAGCATTTGGAATGATTGACCAAATTTGAATGTTAGAAGTTATAAGAGAGGTACAGAAGTACGAATTAATTGTTATGTAAACAAAGTTCGAGTCTCATCTTTGTTTACAAATAATGTAAAGTAAAAGTAAGGAATTACAATTTCTTTGACAAAATGACTCGTGGAAAACACGACAAACTGATTCAATGTGTTCATAAGTAATGTTATCAACAGAAGAAAGCAACGTTTGATTGAAACTTACACTAATAAAACACATTTGTAAATAATAACAAGACTCGACCTTTGTTTACAAACCAAAGAATTTCAAACTCTGTATTTTGCTTGTAACTCAAAATTTGACCTTCAAATTTTGAGGAACCATTAACATTACACATATCAACCATTTTGAGCATTAAAAAATGAAAACATAAAATTAAGAATTTTGAGCTCAAATCGTGTCTAGGTCCCTTTGAAGACACTGCAGTTCAATACGACATCTTTACAATACTGTGACAATACTCGTTGTATATAATTTTTTAATTAAATTTCTCACAAGTCACTTAATTGTAACAAAAAAACAAATACTGCACAATCAAGCTACACAGTATGCTTTGTTTTTTAAGGTTTGATAGGTGTTTCATTATAGGGTGGAGTGTAGCTTGTTTTTTTTAAGGTAGGATGCAAGATATACGGGACATATTGTAGGATATGATTGGATTGTAATCATTGTATATTTTCAGGGCAATGACACTGTCATTTTTTCGTAACTTTTTTGCCTTTGTTCTCTTACCTTTTTTTCTTACGGTTGGTTTGTTATTACCTATGAATAATGAAAATATCGACATATTATTCAAATTGTAATATATTATAAATTAGAAATATATTTGTTTTTTATAACTTTTTGAGTGACCAACTATTCTGCTAAATGATAACATGACTCTATATTTAAGGTTCTTCAACTCTCAGCCTCAAAGAATTATCCTAAAAGGGTTATTTTTTCTCCATACGTTGAATTTTTTTAAAATGATTTGCAATGACATCTATCATTTTACAAAGTGATGGCAAAACTATCTTCATGTATATGAGATGTAATGGAGAAAATATATTGAAAGTAAGAACTTGTGTAAAATCTATGATTGTGTATAAACGGTTATGTAACAAGGCACTTTGAAACCTTCCAAATTTTACGCACTTTGAAATTTTGAAAGTGCGATGGTTTTGTCCCTAATAAACGAACATTGAAAAAAGATTTTAAAAGTGCATAATTTTTTCAGAGTGCGATGAAAACACGTAAATTTCACACATCTCATAGTATTCGTCTCCAATATTCCACTTAACATTTGTAGTTATAGATAAGCAATGAAAACATAACAATATCAATTCAAATTATCCATATGCATCCATATAAATCCCAACCACCTCTGTGATACAAACAAGATTTTCGGATATTTAAGAGTTTTCAAACATTGCAGAGGATGGTAGAATGTTGATATTTTGGCAGAATTTTACTATAACTATTAGTTGGATATAGTATTATTTCCTACCGGAAATAGTTTGCACGGTTTTCCCAATGAAGTTCGTAACTTCTATTTGGTAGCATTTTTTTTCAAGTTGATCTCTTTGTCTCACAACTAACACTGGATTGGGAAAAGTCACTGTTGTCCCATCGTATTCTTCAGCATTGATATCGATCGGTGTGAAGGTATCATCGTCTTTACTTTTTGCATTCCACTGTATTTGATAAGGTGCTGGAAATGATGTAATCGTCAAAATTATCCGCCGGCCTCCATTTTTTTCATCTTCGACTCTTTCCGAGAATACACTAGGGATACCTTGTAATAAATAAAAATAAATAAAATCACTTTATATTTATGTCCACTAAGTATGATTCCCTCTATTTCTTATCAAAATTGATTGTAATTGATATATGCATAACTAAACAGAAATCTACGCAATCCAAAGCACGACCTAGCTGTCAGCGTTAAAAATACGCATTCTTCAAATTGTCAAAAACTCCTAGATGCATTGTTTCAAATTTAAAATGCCAACTTTTGCATCGTGCATTGATATCTTCTAAGTACTTCTGCTGCTTATGTGCGAGGATTATTATTTAATAGATTGAAACTAGAGTTACTTTGAGGGCACGAACTACACGGACTTGCACGGACCGACCTCAGACATCAAGAAGACTGTGTTTACCATGGCAACCTTCACATATATGGAGAAGTGGCTGTTCTTTCTATATAACGTTTTAATCAACAATGATAATAATTAAAGTACATCTACTCACTTTTTTATGAAAAATTGTTTAAATGATTCAAAGATAGGTGTAAATATAGACAATAAATACTTTTGTTTGGGGCTTCATTCGGGCTATGGAGGTACCTAACATCGCATAACCTGCTAACGCGGGTTATGGTTTTTTTCTGCAATGCAAACCATTTCATACCCGCATGAAGCAGAAAGAAAGAATTATTTTGTTTAAATAAAAAAATTGAGTATAACAATGTTCTTGCATGATTTTATTCGAAATATTTCGGAACTTTTCCTTTTGCTAATTGTTAAGTGTTCTGAATAGGTGTGTATCAGTTTATAAAACTAATGCTACATTATGCAAGAAATTAATCTGATATTTTCATAGATAATTAAATCTACATTAAATAATAATAAGCTAAAGTATTTTTCATTACATTTTAAACTGTTTGGTTCGTATGCGATATGCTTAGCTACTAAAAAATTATTTATCTTAATAGTCAGAGTTTTACAGGCACATATCTTTATATGAACACATATGAAAAATGCCTAATTAAGTCAACAAATATAAATTTTATATATATATATATATATATATATATATATATATATATATATATATATATATATATTTAATATCTAAAATTAACACAAATATACATAAATACAACGATTAAAATTATAACAGTCGAAGCAAACAAGTAACTTTAATTCATTCTCTTAATAAACATTTTTTTTTTATTTATTTCTATTAACGTCCTCATATATATGTTAAAAATAGTAGTATTGAGTATACTATGAGGATCAATATGCTATATTCATTTATACATATTTATGCAAAAATCTTTCTTTTTTATTCAAATACATAAAATATATATATAAATAATAATATATGATATACAAGCGGAAAAAAGAAACTGTGCATTATTTAATATATGAAAAAACATTTAAAAATTACAATGAACAAATTTCATTTTTTGTAATATTGTTAACACATGTATTCGTAACAACATCTCATAACACATTAATGTCAACGTCGAATAACGTCAATTTCAGCACACTCGAAAGTCGCTGTTATTTGAAATTGAATTAACAAAATTAATAACGCGTGTGACCACCATTTGCGTTCACGCATGCTTGACAGCGACGCCTAATTGATGCCACTAAAGTGTTCAGAAATGCTTGAGGGATGTTGTTCCAGATGTTGGTTAAAGCCTGGCCTAAATCAGCCAATGTCACTGGCTGATTTGGTAAACGGCGTAAACGTCTTTCCATTTCATCCCAGACGTGCTCGATCGGCGACAAATCGGGGGAAACAGCTGGCCAAGGCAAGACATCGACATTATGTTGAACAAACAAGTCCCTGACTACACGTGCAACGTGTGGCCTTGCGTTGTCTTGCTGCAGAGTGATTTAATTTTGATGTCTCTGTATGAAGGGTATCACATGCCGCTGAATAATTTCATCTCGATAGCGTACGCCGGTGAGATTTCCATTGACAATTTGTAGAGGGGTCCTTCCACGTGCTGATATTCCACCCCACACCATAACGCTACCTCCACCAAATTGTCGACGTTGCACAACACAAGCGTCCTGGTAACGCTCCCCAACGCGAAGATATACCCTACAACGACCGTCACTGCTATCCAAATAAAATCTGGATTCATCAGTGAACAGAATATTGGCCCAGTCCTGTATTCTGAATCGCAGATGTCGTGTGCACCACGCTAGTCTGGCGATACGATGACGTTGTAGCAGTACTGGGCGCACCGCTGGACGTCTTGGTCTGATTTTTTGCTCGCGCTGACGATTACGCACAGTTCTTGGACTAATTGGTCGAAGTCCTGGAATGCTACGGGCAGTCAAACTTGCTGTCTGGAAAGGATTTCTCAGATGCACAAGTCTAATGTGGTTGTCCTGTTAACGTGACGTCACACGAGGTCGCCCAGAGCGCGGTCGATCCTGGGTGTTGCCAGATTGTTGAAAACGTCTCAATAATGCGTGGATGGTGCTCCGATTAATTCCAAAGTGTCTTGCTACAGTATTTTGTGCCATTTCAGCTTGCAGCATCCCAACAGCACGATTACGTTGGTTTTCGTTGAGTCGTGGCATGACATAGGGGTAAATTTTATTGAAACCAAAGTGATTTCCTTAACAAAAAAAGTTTAAACAAATCCTTTTCAGTTCTTATTCCAAACAGTATTGGCCCGTAAAACTCGTGCGTACAAATTCTTCAATAAACAACAGGTGCTCACTAACCATGAAAAAGTCCGTGCACCCGGACGGTTACCATCTGATATTGTCAAAAACAATACCATTATCGATTGTTTAAATTTTATAAATACAAACAATAGATATAGAAAAATTATACTAAATTTTATAATGCACAGTTTCTTTTTTCCGCTAGTATATAAATTCAATATAAATTCTAGATTGTGCAAACCGTAATCTATTAATCCATTATGGAATGGCAAAAAGATGGCAACACTCTTAATCGGTAAATTAGGAAAAATCTTTATAATTTATTCCCCCCCCCCCCCCCCGTCCGATTTGTAAAAACACATCTTGTGATATCAATATAAAAGTTTCCTGGTTTTATGAACACTGTAAATTGTTTAAACAATGTCTATTGAAAATGATGGTGCTCAATGTGGAGTGCTTGTGATAGATCCTATATAAACTATTTCTCGAGATCTACAATGCTCCAATATGTGAAAATACAATACTAACATTTTACGTCCTACTAATCTATGAAATAAATCATTGGTTAACATCAGTCACGTGGACACCATGCTTAAGCCATACACCGTCAGTGCAAAACTTACATCCCCTTGAACATTATGACGTCCTACTTCGAGTATTATGACGTCAGGTTTTGTACCCAACTTGAAACTTGTAACACTTAAGAAATAAGGTATCAGTTTGGGATGTATATCGGGATATAAATACGGGTTGGTCACGTGATCAAATCCCAGAGAGCCCGATTTTCTTATATTTACTTTTGTTGCAAATTATTCTATCGCAGAATCAGATTCAAGTGCATAATGATTTTCCTCTGACATTATAGAGGCAAGCCATTCTAATTTTTTTTATGGAACAAAACGGACAGAGAGGCAGAAGGAGTTGAATTTGACCCTAAATGGACAACACACGAAAGGTCTGTGATATTGCGTATGCGATTTTGATCGAGACTTGTGATAAAAGTCAGAAATGGACTATATATGATTTTAACTACTTTGACAAATTGCGATTGTAATTTTCAAGAACGCTTTGTTACGATGTCGATCCATAAACATGATCCTAGTAAACGTGAATCTTAAGCCACGGTCATTTATCCCCGCAATTAATGTTAATATATTTTGTAAAAAAAAACCGAATAAATTAAACTTCGTTTAACAAAATACAGATAACTTTTTTCTTTATGCTTAAATGATGTTTTTATTACAATATTAAGTGTGTTTAAGCGTAAGTCGGTTAGGTTGAAAAAGTAGTGACCAAGATTATTCATTACCCGAGCTTCGCTTTTGCCCCATATGGAATTTACTGATCATGTATAAACCATGTATCTAAAAGTATTCATAATTTAACCAAATATTTTTTCTGTAGTATTTCCAAATCCATTGATACAAAGTTTCAAACCACGACAGCGGCTCTTGTTGACATTTGGTGGTATATTATGCAACTAATTTGAATCTTCAATCAATGTAATGATAAAAATTATCGGTGTGTTAAGCTAAGGCGTCTGACAAATATTTTAAACCTTACACTCGTAGTTTATCTTATATATATATATATATATATATATATATATATATATATATATATATATATATATATTTATATATTTATTTATTTGAAATACAAGTAAAAAAAATTCAGATTTCAGAAAAAATTACCAACCCTGCTATTTTCCACTTTTTAATATCATTTATGACGGTCTATATTCCTTCATTTGAACAAAATCAAAATTCTATTATACAAGTTCTTGTTTTTTATGTGTTTGGAAAAAGTTTCCAGCACCGTCGCATGTGATTACATTTCGCGGACAAATATAGCAAAATGATATTATACAAAATCTATACTTATAAATTAAGACTTTTAGCTAATAAACTAAAATATGCCTGCACCAGAGTAACTGCTTACACCTTTGGTATTTCATCACGTGTTATAAAATGTCCGTAAGCTATAGTTGAATTTTACCTGATAAGTAATTATTGTAAAATTAATTACATGTAATTAATTTAAAACCTACTTTCATTTTCGATAAACCAGCCTGAAATAGCAAAAATGAGAGTAAGGTGGTGGACTTGCTTTGGCGGATCCAAGTCAGTGGGAGTTAGAATCAAAATATATACAATATAATGAAATGATATTGAATGATTACGTAAATATGAATATATTTACTAGGAACATACTTAGGTTACAAATAGAAGTTAAGATTTGACTAATGTTGAATAAATGAAATAATGGAATTTTTTAGTTTTGATAGATAGAAGCTAGCGAAGCGCAACCTCTGGTGAGAGAATGGAATAGAACTTTCCAGAACGGGATAACAAAGAACGCGGGTTGACTAATTAGCGTCATGCTGAAAAGTGTAAGACGGGTTCATCTTGCATCACGTGCAGATAGTAATACCTTGAATTGGACATCAATTAAATGAAACAATTTGATGCGATTTTAGTTTTGATGGAAAGAATTTTTCAGAACAGGGTGCCCAGGAACGCGGTTTGCCTCATTTACATCATGGCGGAAAGTGTAGGACGAGTTAACCATAACCAGATACTTTGGATCTGACAAATTTGGTTTAAATTATGCAAATTAATATGCATACACTAACTTTTTTAATTTCGTACATTTTATACCACGACAGATTTGTAGTAAACCTTTAATTAGCACACAGTGAACAGAATGTGTTCTAAGTCTATAAGAATAAATGATATGATGTATGCATTAAACGGGGAAGTTAAATTAGGGAGGGGGTTGACAACCCTCCCCAATTGTGGGGGTTTTTTTTGCAAAAGTCTTTTATCAAAAGTTCTCATTTGGGACATTGATAAAAATTATAGTGAAATTTAACCAAAAGAACAAAATTTAGATATACGGCGTCCTAAATAGTCACTCACTTGGTTTTAAAAAAAAAAGTTTAATTGTTATCATTTTGTACTCAGCTGCAACAAAAAGAATTCAGGCTACGTACATTTAAATACCATTTAATTCAGTTTAGATTTTTCATCCCTTACCGCTCATCTAAATATCCAGCCATGAAGTCGGTTTTCTATTTCAATTTTAAAGAATAGGTTAAGAAATTAATTAAGAAAAAAATCGGACACAGTACATGTATATACGCAAATGGGAAAAAAATATGGTTTAACATTATAGCATTATGTCGTGTAGAGTGTTAATTCCCGCGCTTGCGCGGAAAATCATCTTGTAAAAATAACTAAAATACCTAGAACGATGACTTCACTTGTAGTTGATCCTACAGCGTTGGTGGCAGTTACTTTGTATTCGCCAGCATCATCAGGGCCAACGTTTGTGATAGTCAGTGATGGATTATGAGTGATCATTTCTGATAGTTTCCCACCACTTTCTTCTATATTTATTTTCTCGCCATTTTTAGTCCAAAAGGTTTTCAGAATGCCAGGCGAATTATCAAAGAAATACACTTCCCCCATCAGTTTTACTGATCTGCTTTTGATGTTTGTTACGAAACTTGTCGTGATATTTGGAGGACCTTTGTAAAGAATTTTATAAATGTTATTCTTTGCATATATATGCACAAAATTGAGCTGGTTTAAAATGAGAATCTGAAGTTAAGTATTGCAGTTTAATAAATGTAAAAAAAGTATTCAAGATAAAACCCATACTTCCTGTGACATTAAGGTAAATAGTGTTACTGGCACTCTTTCCAACTCTATTCCAAACCAATAGACGATAGAAAAGCTTGTCAGCAAAAGTTGTTTTAGGTATTACAAGAAAAGGACTTTTAAAATCCTCAGTACTTCCGAAGTACATTTTAGGTTTTCCGATCAAATGAAAATCAGTTCCATCTTTGCTTTTCTGCCATTCTGTTCTCTCAGGTGTCGGTGTTGATGACACTTCAGACTTGATTATTGTTTCAGATCCAAAACAAACTGGTGAATCCACTAATATACTAACACTAGGAACGTCTGTAAAGCAAGCAATGAATGGAAAAAGGAAAAACCACAATTAATTCTTATTTATGTACTTCTAGTCGATGTATGAATTGGAAACATTTTGTAATTATCACAAACTTTTTAGCCAAATGTGTGTGTGTGTGTGTGTGTGTGTGTGTGTGTGTGTGTGTGTGTGTGTGTGTGTGTGAGCAAACTTTATGCACGTTCATGATATGAGAAAAACATTGTCTCTAGTAGATAACAGAGAAGAATTCGTCAATGTTAATTTTGTCAGTTTTTGTCTCGAGCTCTATCGAACTGTATTTTTATAAAAAATAACTGCAACCTGTACAGTGATTTGTGTATTTTATGTATCTTCCTAAAATTGGAAAATTTGATAATTATTTCATTAACCAGCATACCTCCAATAACATGTAGACGAATGGTATTTCTTGATTTATAATCAGGTCCTTTCGACTCAAATGAGAGAAGAGCCTGATATTCTCCCTCATCCTCCTTACACACAGAGTTTATGACAAGTTTTCTTTTTGTACTACCGCTGTAATTCTCCATACTTGTGTCAATACATTTTATTACATCCCCTCTGCGTCTATGCCATGTAATTGACCAACACGAGGAATCAGCTTTTTTCACGTCTGCTTCAAAATGAGCTTTGTCTCCCCATATTATTTCATTTTCACCTCGAATACTAACAGTTGGTTCATCTAAAACAAAAACATATTGCAATATTTAAAAAGAAGTTTACTATTTGACATTGAAACGATGTTTAAATTAAATGGATGATGTACCTCTACCATCTGTTTGATTTTCTAACGTCACAAGAGCTTCTAAAAGGACCTTAAAAGTGGTCAAATAGTCATCTGTAAATGTTGTGCGTTCTATCTTTATCAACTCTTCTTCGTAATCTACACTGCATCCCGTTTTTGGTTGAATTCTCCTGAAAATTAACTTAAGATTTTTCCAAACATCTTCAAACACAGCGTCAGAGATCACTGCAGACTCGGCATGAGCGTAGTAGTTGTTTCTGAACAATCTCAGACGCTCAATGTCATCACTAGTTTGTGTATCCTTAGTACTTGGTTCATTTCCCCACCCTTGTGCTGGACACGGTAAAGAACATAAATTCCGAATTAGTGTATATAGCAAAGTGACATCAAATTTGTTGTAATCAGGAACACCAGGTGGTGGAATAAGGCAGATCTTTAGTTGGTCGGGCCGAAGTTTTAGAGTTAAGCATGATTTGATTTTATGATAAAGGTCTACAGGCTTGATATGACTGGCCAAAATGTTTCTAAGAGGCAGTTTTATTAAATCAACACTGGCCACAGTAATGCACTGGAAGTTACGTTTTTCGGTCGATGAACAAGAAGATGCCATTATGAAACCTATTTCCTGGTTTAATGTGACGTTTGCATTCTTTGTTCAGGCGATTTTCTTTGGTGTTTTAAAGTTGCTTTAAATTTTGATTGTGGCCTTAACAAAGTTGTTCACATGTTATGCTGGTTTGTTTCCTTCTAATTTCTTCGTCATTACCATCTATTAACTCTATAGTAGAATAAAATATGTCGGTGAAAATTTGATAAATTAATCAGTTGCACTGTATTATAATACACATTTTATAAGTATTCGTTTATTTAAAAAAATTAATTTATAGTGTTTTGTCCAGGAATTGCTTAAAATAGCTATATATATTTTTTTTAAAATACTTGTAAATAAGTTCACATTGTTTTCTAAAACGAAAGTAGAATTTTCTAAAATTACTTACTTGTAACTAGATATCCTGACTATATATAATGTTCCGAAGATGCAGAAAACCGCCATTTTTTCTTTTCTTTATCTAGTTATTTCTTTTAGACAAAACAATAATTGTATTTATGGAGTTTTTAGCTACTGCCATTACGGCTTGGCTGAAAATAGATTACCGGAAATAACTCTAAAACACCTACTGTTAGGACCGGATTTTAAACAAGAGGCCCATGGGCCACATCGCTCACCTGAGGAACAATAGGTATGATAAAATCAGCTTAATGGAGTCATAATAAAAACTATCTGGACAATGTAGGATAATACATGTAGATCCTGTATAAATAAAAATCAATTTTTTCCACTGGATATTCTTATGTTTATTATCATTAGTCCCTTTTCTAACAGGATGATTTTATAGTAATTAGTAATTAGTAATTATCACATGTTGAGCATTGCAGCTCTCAAAAAGACCCTAAACAATTGTTATAAATAGGATATAAAGCTACATCAAACTCTGAACCCCTTGTGAGACCCAATCGTCCAGGAATCATCCAGAAGCCAAAATCTAAACAATATTAAATAATCACCTGGCTGATTAGTTTCTGAGAAGAAGATTTTTAAAGATTTTCTCTTAATATTCCTATGTAAAATTTCCACCCCCATTGTGGCCCCACTCTACCCCCAGGAATCATGATTTTTACAACTTGTAACTGACTTAACTTAAATTGATAAAATCTCATGATAGAAATAAACAAAAAGGTTACAGTCCTTATTTCTAAGTTTTAAAAGTCTTTTAAAATTTATTAAGCAACAATTATTTTTTTCATGTTCACTTCCTTTAAAATAATGTGTAATGAAAAACACTTATGAACATTATAGAAATATAATTAAATATTTCAAGGAAAAGATTACTTCGAGTGTTTAACTTTATTAACTGCTTGAATGAGATATACATGTAAGGAAACTATTTATAATTTTTCAATAATTTTGTTTCTTATCCATACTGTTTATAATGTTTATGCAATGTAGCCGCTATTCAACATTTTTAAACTGAGACTGTATTGAGAAGATTAAAAATATATAAAGTCACAGAAGGCAGCATAATTTTATGCTTTACTTGTGATTTTAACTTATGAGACTTTAAAGTTAAGTTTTATTACTTAATTAATATCGGCATGAAAAAAAGATAATTTTTTATATATTATATGAAAAAATGACAATAACAAACCGCCATTCTCTGTAAGCACTTAAACTTTTCGGCACGCATAGAAACCGATTTTGCCGAATATTTTCCAAAATGTAGACCTTATCAAATTATAAAAAAATCACATGTCATATTGTCTTTATTCTGACCAGTTTCCATGGAAACTCGACCCAAACTTTAATTTTTATCAAAATTGACCATTTTTACTGCAGTGTTATAAAAAGAAATGCGGGCAGCTGAGCATTTCACAAGCATAGAATTAAAATCATTAAAACTTTGGCTATATAAAAATGTAAAAACATAATGGGGAAGCTATCCTTATTGTTGTGAAATAATTAGTTCAAAAACGGTTACATTTTTTAAAAAAGGAAGTATCTCCCTTTGCAATTTAGAACTCTTTTGTGCTGAGAGTTCATAAAGAGAAGTGTTGAAACAACATGTCAACAAAGTGTGTTTTTTCCCAAAATCTTGAAGACTTTATCCTTATTTTTGTTATGACCCATAGATATTGTCACTACACCTCTTATTTAAACCACTATTAGTGTTTCTGAAATCCCATCCAATGCCTTATCATGTTAATATAGTGCAGTTGGACTTAATGAATCCTTGTTATTTCAGGTTTGGAATCTAATGTCAGTTATGCATACGAATTGTGGAGTACATTATATATTATAAAGAATTTACCAGTTATTTTAAATACAATTTTCCACTGCAACTTATTTTAATTACATGTGTGTATTTCTTTAAATCATAATCTAAACTTTAAAAAATATATGAGTTGTTTCCCTTTTAGTACCACAAATCCTTGTATAAAAACAAACTAGAAAATTAACATGCAAATAATAAATCCAAACTAATTAAATCTGTAAGGAAAGAAAACTTTGGGCAAAAATATAGGTATTATATATTCTATATTCTGGTATAATATAAAAATTATTTCCTTAATGAAAGACCCCCCCCCCCCCCAATAAAAGCTTAGAAAATATACACACAAACGCATATGTATCATTTTTAAATTAGAAGGAGGATAAAATCAACAGTCAGTGGGGTAAGAATTTTGTTACTTCCTTTTAAGTTTCCTGCTATATTAAGAAAATTGAAACATGTTTTCAAAACTAATTGTTATACTGCTTTAGGGGTTTTATTTTCTAAGTATACTCATGTCAATGAATAAAAATGCATGTAGGTACTGTATCAGTAGGTATTTGTTTTAAACTGCCTTGTGTTTACTGGTCTTTATGACAACAATTTTTATTGGGATATAGGATGGATTGTAAATGTGATACACAAATCTTTAAACTTTTTTCCTTAAATATTTGTGTTTAAATGACATGATACAGCATTTGCAATTGGGTGTCAGGAGTCAGGGTCACTTCCCCTGTGGTATTTAGAATCAAAAATTCATAAAGAGAAGTAACTAAAAATGGCAATGAATCCTCCGAGGAAAAAACTTAATTATCATGATTAAAATATATTGTGGGGTCCATAGTATTTTGATAAGAGTTACCTTAATTTACTTTATTTATTGAAGTTCACATATCTCAAGATTTCATTATAATAAATCTTTGAAATCAGCCATTAAATTAATATGACAACTATCATGGTAATTTCTTAATTGAATGCTTTCATAATACGAACATTAGTATCTGAATGTGTAAACAGGATTACACAGTAATGTATTTATATTTTAACTTAATGAAAGTAATATTTTTTTTTCTGCTGAGAAATCATATTTTATGCATAACTCCTGAGCTGAGTTCTATCTAAATGAGCCATTCTGATTCAGACATGCGCGGATCTAGAGGGGTCCCGACCCCCCCCCCCCCCCTGGAAAATGAAAATTTATTAAATTTACATAGTAAAATTTTCGAAAATATGCCTCGGACCCCCCCTGGCAAACACAATTATCCTTCGGACCCCCCCCCCCTGGAAAAAATTTCTGGATCCGCGCATGTTCAGACATTCCTTAATTAGAACAAAATTGTTAAAAAGTATAAAACAATGACTTTAACATGTCTAAACATTTGGATATTTTAATGAAAATTATTAGAAATTTTCTCCATGGGCATCGTCGGAACCCATGGGTTTTCTATCCGTTACACTGCTTTCAACCCGTGGGGGCAATGCTCCAAAGACGCTCGTTAAGCATAAATATTCATTAGTTTAAAACAGCCAATCAAAATCAATGTTATATCTGTGTGGAACTCTTCTGTAAAGAAGACATCTTTAGTAAAGAAGCATGGCTGCGGCCATGGTATGCAGGTTGTGTTTTGGATTTATAACAGACAAGAAGTCGTACAGAAAAATAGAGTCGTCTAAATCTCTGGAAACACAGTTGAACTATTTATATTTAACGAATCCAGGGATATTATGTTGTTTTTGTTTTAACAAAATCAACAAATTAAACAGAATAGATGTCGACCTGCGCACACGAGTTGAGAAGTTAAACGTCGAAAAAAGCCAGCTAATCGGTGAGCTCAAGTCTTTGCCAGGTTGTTCGGTAAAGGCTGATACGCCTATACTCTGTCCCAAGATATCCTGGATTCACATTTTGCTTAACTACTCAATATTTATAAATACCTCAGGGTTTAAACGATGTTCATTCAAAAGTATGAAAAATTTCCAAGATTTCTCAGTTGAAACGCCCCCGTTAGCTTATCAGGTTTCAATACACGGCTAAAAAATGTGATGTCTACGGAGTTTTTGTATTGCAGTAAGCCCGGATGATGACGTTGAAAAATTGCGCGAGATATTCCGAGTGATTCCGAATGGAGAAAAGATGTAAACATTCCCCATTATAAATCTCCGAAAGAAGTCTATTTTCGATCCTGTGATTGTTTTCGAGTGAAAAATAATAATGTGTCAATGAGAATATCTTGGAAAATTTCCCTTTCATCGAATTAAATTGCACTTGTAGCAGTCTCATATTTTTAGGATTTGATTACATGTGTATTACATATACATCATTTCATTTTGATATTTTTATGATTTTCTGAATGCATATATATTGAATTCTATAATTATTCAATTCATCTTAAAATATATTAGTGTGCATTCATTCATGACAACTTAATTTGTAGAAAGGTCCAGAGTTGCCTTTAGGGCAATAATTATATTTTGGTCAAAGTTAAGTTGTGTCTTTTAATTTCATTGGTGTTTTAGTTTGTTTCTTGTTTGTCTATTGGTTGGTCGATTTCCCTCCAAAAGTTCTTTGGGTTTTAGTTCAATCTTTGTCAAGAGTTTGAAGAGAGTAGACTGTAATAAAAGTGTACAGACGTTTTTGACAAATTACATCTCTTCTTGAATGCACATATACCTTGCAATTGAGTCGTATTGAACTTGGTTCAACTTGTACATGGGGCCCATTCCCATAGAATGGGTCAAATCAATCTATTTATATAACTGGTGACAATAAAAGCCCGTTTATCGAACCCAACAGGAGTGTTGATTTCTTCTTTACATCAACGGATATAAACCTGTTACACACTTCTTTCACATGTATGTATATTTTTATTAAAAATCGATCAAATGTGCTGCATAAATATCTTGGGACAGACTATAAGATACATTGTGGGAAACGAGGCAGGTCGGTTGATACACCACAATCTCAAAACAAGGCAAATCGCCCTCTAAGGCCTAAAAAATGGTTTGTTTCCGCTTTCCCGACCGACCCTAGCTTTTACCCCCGACTCAAAACTTTTTTTTAGGGATTTTTGATGGAAAATCGTTTATTTCCGTTTTTATCCGATTTGGAAAAAAATTACTCAGAATTTTGGTCACAAAAACGCTTGAAGCAGTTACTCTTTTCAAATCAACTCAAACGTTTTGTTTCAAAATGGCTGCAATGTTTCCATGTGTTGTATATTTTAATAATGCTCTTATCGATGGCAGAGGAAATATCTGATATATAATATCATTTTTGTGTTTTAAGACCAGTTTAATAGTCAGGAATGATATTAAAAGTATTTCTCATTTTATACTATTCAGCAGTGTCAGTATCTAACCGGCATGTATGGATACTGCAATATTAAAGGGAAAAAAAATATTTGAAAAAATAAAAAAAAATTCCGACCCGACCGACCCTACTTTTTTCAGCATGAAAGCGGAAACAAACCATTATTTTTCTTAGGCCTAACGAAAACTCCGTTAAAACATGGAAAGTCAAGGAAGGAACTAGTATATAGTACTAGTAGTACTTGTTCCCCAGTGAAATCGAAGGTTTCTACAGCTCTCACGTGTACACTGTCACATCAAGATAAGTCAACCCAAACCAGAGTGGTTGACAACGAATTTGAAGTCAAGGTAAATAATATTTTAGTTTGGTTTTTTTAACTTTTACATGCACATTACATGAAGTTATATTTATATCACTATAGAAAATTAATGGAATGCATACATAAAAGAATATGAAAAAGATATTTAACAAACAAATTCAAAGACTACTGACCATGCAAAGACCAAATCTTGCCATGGAAGTATGATTTCTCACCAGTACAATGTTATGTCACAAATTTACACCTAATATTAAAGAGGTGGTAAAAATTGGCGAGATTAGGTCTTTGGCAGGTGGTGTAACTTAATGGTTTGTGTGCAGTATGCGGGGAACATGGTCCTGATTCATGAAATATGAAAATAGTTTTCTTTGTGATGAAACAATTATATTTTCATTTTAGGTTATCGTAAAGTATAAGGGTATAGAGCGAATCAGAATAGTACACGACACAAAATGGAAGGCATTGTTTAAACAGATCCTCAACAACAATCAGGCATCTATGAGAGCGTTATCAAAATACGAAGATGTCAAAGACGATATGCTAAGTGTTAATTTATTAAAAATCAGATAAAAAGTGAAATATGTGAATTGTCAAAGAAAAGGAACACAATACTGGCTACAGAAAATAAGAATCTTCTTCACTTTGATTCACATAAACTATCCAGTGTTTTAAAAGACATAGACCATATCTGTTTGATATTTTCAACTGTATACTAGTGAAAAAGAAATACTTCATTACAACTGCAGCATCAGTACTTCTATATGGACACAGCCAAAGATTAGGTCAACTTCAGTACATTGTGGGTCTCTCATTAGACAGATCTGGATTGACAAAAGAGGTGAGAAATTAACCACCTATTGTGTGTAGGTTTTTTTATTATATGTTTTTTTAAATTTTGAGAAATATTTTACTCTATTCTTGGAGTAATGTGTCTATAGTAGAGACAATCTCACTGGATAATTGAGTTGAAACTTCCAGTGAAACATTAAGCTACAAATATATTAGGGTATATACTACATGTATTTGCAGGATAAACCAAAATAGATTCTAATAATATGTAAATGAAAAAATATATGTAATTTTGACATTGCAGGGATTACAACTGATGCATGACCTGGGTATATGTGTGTCCCCAAGAAGTGTCCTTAGGAAGAAGAGGGATCTTGTTGCAGAGCAAATCGTAAGTGGAAGAGATGTTCATTTTGTTCTGTTTCTTGATTTTATCTTTTATTGTTTTGATTACTGATAAAAGAAATTTATCAACAGTTCTACACAGAAAAAAATCTTCAGACAAAGGCAGCCTGTACCATCTGAGGAACCTGATCAATAGACGGAATGTTACAGGACCTGAAGATGTGACGTCAAACTTTAGGTACATGTACATTGTGTCACTGAATAATTGAGTATCAATATTGGGGACTTTTCTAGACATGAACATGGAAGCCCTTTCATCTGTGCCAAAAGATTTGCCTCCATTTTCCTTGCTTAGTAATGAGCAAATTGCCAACTGGTTATTGAAACAAGTAAAAGTAGTTATGGATTGTTTACAACTTAACAACTTTTCAAGCTTGAACTTTCTCAATGATGAAATTTCTAAACTAGACAAAGATGAGTCAGTTCTGAATTCAATGATGTCAGAGACAGGCTATGCTTATGCTATCTGTGGAAAAACATACTCTAGGGCAGCTTGGTTAAAAAAGCATCTGCAAAAGAAACATGCTTTTGTCTTTTCAGATTCTGAAACATGCAAGTTGAAAGTTAATCCTCTGCACTCTTTCCTTCAGATGCCATTGCTTCTTAGAGATACCATTGATTCCTACAAAGTGGGAGATGGCGACAGGATTGTTAGGAATGCGTACTTTGAATGGTTATATGCCTCATCCCTTCACCATACTAAGTATACTGCCTGTCTGTGGAGAATGATTGCTTATGTCGACGCTGTTTTATCTCCAGCCGAAAGTGCGGAATACAAATGGAATATGACCGTGAATTTGAAAGGTGGTATCCAAAAAAACATTCCTAAAGACAATTGTGTTAAATTACAAGTTGGTAATATCAAAAGGCAACTGAATACTCAGGGATCTAACAAGTCTATCCAATCAGCTCAGAATATCTGCATGACAACTCAAGTTGTGGAGGACATTATCGAAAATTTACGAAAAACTGTTAGAAGTTTAAAAACTAAACGCACAAGACCAGATGTTGACAAGACAGCTGACATTGAAAAAATGGTTGAATATCTCAGAAAATATGGATGTGTTAAGGATATTGAATGGGACAATTTTTCATCTTTTCAAGCTCCTATTAGTAAAATTGTACCAAAAGATTTGTTTGAATGGATAAACAGACATCAACAAATTGCATCAGTATTTATGTAAATTACTACATATATATTTTGGTCCCAGGACTTTTGTTGTGTTTGTTTGCTTCAAGGTATCATTCAAATTCCCCCAATTAGATTATGTACTGACCTAGATTAATTTTAAAGAATGAGTCCTTATTCTTTTGTATTTCATGCCTGGTATTTACATATGCAGCGATATCAAATTATTTATTCACTTTCATACGAATTATTTGCCAAATCACTGTACATAATTGTGTAAACTGTGCTTTGCACCAGCAGTACATCATCTTAACACTTAATTTTCTTCATTCTTATGAATGGAGCAATATTATTTTTCAATGTAATGCCATTTTACATAACGTTTGCCATTGGCTCAACAGTATCTTGAAATATTTTTGCAGTAATAGCATTTATGTATCATAAACATTATTGTTATAAATAAACAACATGTATATTTAAAAGTTATTTATTGATTAGGATTACTGAATACACATTTTAAGATGCATAATTATTACAATCAATTAAAACATTCCTTACCACTTCAAAGGAGAGGGGTTGTAGTATATTGTAATATAAATCTGACGATTACACAAATTACGTTTTTAACAAATCAAAATTTACTAGTATTACACTATAAGCATGTTTTACTGTACATATATTAAATTGTTAAGTCCTCAAAACAATCAAACTCATCAGAAGACGTAGAAACATCTGACAAAACAAATTCAAAATAAGGGTGCTGAAAATCTGAACAATTATTGTTACAATTGCACAACTTATCACATATATCACAACATTAATGTTTAACACATGGGGACGGTTTAGAATTATAAGCATTCAACAGACACTCTCTTCTACATTTATCAGTATTGGTAATGTAATTCTTCATATCACTATCTAATTTCTGACACTGTTTTCAATTGAACAAAAGTAAAGCCATTGAAGTTTTACCATCCCGCCCTGCTCTTCCAAACTGCTGTACAAAAGCATTCATGTCCTTTGGGGGTCCATAATTTATAACATGATAAACACCTTAAAAATTTTACCCATGCCAGCAGCACTTGTAGCTACTAAAACTCTAATATCACCATTTGGATCATCTAAATCTAGTTTGATATCCTCTTTAATTAATTCTGGGGTTTTAGAATGATACATTTGAACATGTCTCATTTCTTCCTTTAAATTTAGTCTTAATATAGTAACTAATTGTCCACAAGCATTAATAGAAGTACAAAATATAATAAACCTTGGACACAATTCTTTCTTATCTTTAAGTAACTTAATAAGGAAAAAAAACTGTTTCATCCTGTGGAGTAGTACTATTAATCTTTTTAAGAAAAAGTTTGATGTTTTCACGCTCTGGATTGTCTATAATTTCATGGCAATTCTTCATGCAGAATTTCTGTTGCAATTTCTTTCGTGCGGAACTGTTGGCAGTAGCCGTCAAAAGAAGAATTGGACACTCAATTAAAGAACGTAGCTCACCCAGCTTGCCATACCACTGTCTGAATGGCTCATCATAATCATCACTTTCTCCCCTAAAATTTAAAACATTTTCAACTGAAATCAAGGCCTTAGGGTGTAAGGTAACAATTGTCAACACAAAACAGCAGTAAAATATATGTCAATCATAAATAGTGTCTTTGTTAATCATTTCAGTCATTAATGACTGGCTTTAATATGATTGTTGTCAACCCTCTATCCATTTGGCAGTATCCACATGTATATTATTACTGTATACATTTCAAAAGGCAAAAATCATCAATATATCTTGTTTTTATTCATCTATAGAATAATAACAAGATTGAATATGCGTAGCAGTAATCCGAGATTCCTCCGACTCTCCCCCGCACGTCACAATATAAAAGCGGAGGTTAAAGACAGAGGAATCTCGGATTAGCATAGCAAGCGCACCATAAAAGTCGATTTAAATTAATATTTTAATACTTTAAATTGCCAAGATTAATTTAAAAATTGACTGTAAGCCTACCAGTGGAGAACTGAGTGTGCCTCGTCAATGACTAGTAGCCGTACACGCTCTCCTGCAGGACCAAGAAGCATCGCTCTCCATTCGGGATTCCCTACAACAGCCTCTCGTAATGAAAAAAGATAGTCGTACTCTCCCCTTTTTATAGAATCACTTTCTTTTCCGTCTTTGCCAATAAAGTAGCCGAAAATCCAAGCTCGCTTAAATAATCTGTCTGCTCTTTCATTATGCTGATTAACGGACATACTACGAGGACGGTGCACAAACAATGTGGGTTTTCCTTCTTAAACATCGGATTAAATGCCTGATAACAGAGGGATTTTCCTGCGCCAGTTCGTACACTCAGAGAACATCATTTCCTTTTATAAGATGCTCTTTCGCGGCCTTCTGAAAGTCTTTCAGTTCTTCGAAGTTAAAAATGCTCTCTGCAGCAGCCATGTTTACAGTCGATGCAAATGCCGTATCTTACGAGTTTTCTGATTGGCTAGTCACTCCGAGCAGAGCTCACCGGGACCAAGGAATTTCGTTTATTTTAATGAATAATTTTTAGATACGAGCTTCTTTGGACCATTGCCCCAACGGGTGAAAGTAGTGTAACGGATAGAAAACCCGTGGGTTCCGACGATGCTGCATGGGTAACCTGAAGGAATTGTTATTTTTTGTTAGTCTCGTTCAACCAGACGCTCGGCTGTCTCCGTAAATCTCCGACGAGCAGAGAGTCTGGTAAAGCGTCACGTTAATGTTTGTAACGTCAAAACGAGGCTTACCAAAATACTGGTATTGAATTTGATTGGTTGAAAGAAACACACCTCCTATAAACATGTAAACAATATCTTATGATGGAATGAATTTGCCGTTTAAACTGAAAGATCTACGACTGGAAAGTTTAAAAAACGGTTATAAATGGAAAGGATTTATTTGGAGTGTTACCTTACGGGATATGGTAAAACCAATTATTAATATATTTTATATAGCTGTCGTGGCTGTATAAACAAACATTCACCGCTTCGTCGAACTTAAGTTCAGCCATGTTTAATGAGTCTATGGGAAGCGAATAAGAAGAATAAGGCTAAATCGACGTAAGTTCCATAATTTTCACGGCAATAAAATAAAGTACTGTATATCACACAAATCCTTAACCGGCACATATTGACAACGATTCAAAATGAAACTAAATCAGCGCCCCCTATCGGTAGCGGTTATCAACGTGACGCTTTACCAGACTCTCTGCTCGTCGGAGATTTACGGAGACAGCCGAGCGTCTGGTTGAACGAGACTAATTTTTTGTTTGTTTGTGTGGTAGATCGGGATTTCGTTTATATTTATTTTTACTAGTATTTCGATCCCGATGCGATTTAATTCTATTAGTTTGGTAGCGCCCACTTTATACGATAGCCAATAACTTTAATGACAGTTGTCTATTGTTCTGTCCCATATATAAAGTCGTGTATCTTCATATTTGACGAGGGAGACAGCTGGTTTTGCTAGCTACTTTTCTCCGGATAGAGGGAGGGAGACAGCTGGTTTCGCTAGCTACTTTTCTCCTGAGTCCCCGTCTCGTCTGTCTATTTGAGGTCCCTGTTAAAGTTAGGTTTTAGGAATGGGGGATGTTGAGTACTTGTAAACTTGTGTTCTTATTTTGTTATAATAAATTTATAAAGGGTTGCTAATCTTGGTTTTCATTTACTTTGAGTTTTGGTTTATTATATCTGGTTTATCTATATTGAGAGTAAAGTCGTTTTCATACCATATTTATAATTAGTAAAGTTTAATTCTTAATGTAGAGGTCAAATTCAGTCTCAAAACAAAAATAAACACAACGCGAAGTACTGATAAATACCAATACGGCACTGACCTGCTACATTTGTAAATAATGCATGTAAATTAATAATCATAATATCATATCTGGTACTTGTATAAAACAGATTGAAAAGTTAAAAACAAAACAAAACAAGAGGCCCATGGGCCACATCGCTCACCTGAGGAACAATAGGTATGATAAATCAGCTTAATGGAGTCATAATACAAACTATCTGGACAATGCAGTATAAAACATTTAGATCCTGTTTAAATAAAAATCAATTTTTTCCACTGGATATTCTTATGTTCATTATCAGTAGTCCCTTTTCTAACAGGATGATTTTATAGTCATAACACATGTTGAGCATTGCAGTTTTCAAAAAGATCCTAAACAATTGTTTATGTATGGGATATAAACCTACATCAAACTCTGAACCCCTTGTGAGGCCCAAGAATCATCAGGGGGCCAAAGTCTAAACAATTTTAAAGAATCACCTGGCTGATTAGTTTCTGAGAAGAAGATTTTTAAAGATTTACTCTATATATTCCTATGTAGAAATTCAATCCCCAATTGTGGCTCCACCCTACCCCGGGGGGTCATGATTTTCACAACTTTGAATCTACACTACCAGAGGATGCTTCCACACAAGTTTCAGCTTTCCATACTAATTAGTTTCTGAGAAGAAGATTTTTAAAGATTTACTCTATATATTCCTATGTAAAAATTTGACCCCCATTGTGGCCCCATCCTACCCCCGGGGGTCATGATTTTCACTACTTTGAATATACCCTACCTGGGGATGATTGCACACAAGTTTCAGCTTTCCTGGCCAAATGGTTTTTGAGAAGAAGATTTTTAAAGATTTACTCTATATATTCCTATGTAAAAATTCGACCCCCCATTTGTGGCCCCATCCTTCTCCAAGGGGTCATGATTTTCACAACTTTGAATCTACACTACCTTAAGATGCTTCCACACAAGTTTCAGCTTTCCTGGCTGATTAGTTTCTGAGAAGAAGATTTTGAAAGATTTACTCTATATTTTCCTATGTAAAAATTCAACCCCCAATTGTGGCCCCACCCTACCCCCTGGGGTCATGATTTTCACAACTTTGAATCTACACTACCTGAGGATGCTTCCACGCAAGTTTTATCTTTCCTTGCTGATTAGTTTCTGAGAAGAAAATTTTTAAAGATTTACTCTATATATTCCTATGTAGAAATTCGACCCCCAATTGTGGCCCCATCCTACCCCCGGAGGTCATGATTTTCACAACTTTGAATCTACACTACCTGAGGATTCTTCCATACAAGTTTCAGCTTTCCTGGCTGATTAGTTTCTGAGAAGAAGATTTTTAAAGATATACTCTATATATTCCTATGTAAAAATTCGACCCCCCATTGTGGCCCCACCCTACCCCCGGGGGTCATGATTTTCACAACTTTGAATCTACACTACCTGAGGATTCTTCCATACAAGTTTCAGCTTTCCTGGCTGATTAGTTTCTGAGAAGAAGATTTTTAAAGATATACTCTATATATTCCTATGTAAAAATTCGACCCCCCATTGTGGCCCCACCCTACCCCCGGGGGTCATGATTTTCACAACTTTGAATCTATTCTACCTGAGGATGCTTCCACACAATTTTCAGCTTTCCTGGCTAATTAGTTTCTGAGAAGAAGATTTTTAAATATTTACTCTATATATTCATACTTAAAAATTCAACCCCCCATTGTGGCCCCACCCTACCCCCGGAGGTCATGATTTCCACAACTTTAAATCTACACTACCTGAGGATGCTTCCACACAAGTTTCAGCTTTCCTGGCCAAATGGTTCTTGAGAAGAAGATTTTTGAAAATTTCTCAATTTTTAAAAATAAATTCTAATTATCTCCCCTTTGAAAAGGGCGTGATCCTTAATTTTCACAACTTTTAATCCCCTTTGCCTAAGGGTGCTTTGTACCAAGTTTGGTTAAAATTGGCCCAGTAGTTTTTGAGGAGATGTCAAAAATGTGAAAAGTTTACGAACAGACAGACGGACGACAGACAAAATGTGATCAGAAAAGCTCACTTGAGCTTTCAGCTCAGGTGAGCTAAAAAGTTGAAAATCGTAAACTATACACTTTTGTTTCCATAGAAACAACAATTTTAAGGTAACTTCCCCATCATGTTTTGATTGTTTCTGATAACAGAGGATCCAGTCATTTCAGGATTGGAGCCAGTTTGCATCAACCTGTCCGCAGGAATTTTCAGGGCATCACGAAAAATGCCTCATTTCTAGATTTTTCCCAAAGTCATTAACCAAGTACTTTTAAGTCCTTGGTACAATAAGGAAAAATAAATACTTTTATTTGTTAAATGTATTATTCAACAGTTAAAATGTGATGCTTTGATACTGTGATGAAGATTTATCACAACAAATCTAATTGAAATAATTATTCAAACAGAAAAAGTGTGTTTTTCAGTTAAAATTAAGACCATTTTGTCCTTAGAATGATGGGTATGTGTATACATGGTAACGGAGTTGCCTAGCAACCAACTTTTGGTGTTTTTATGATATGTATATGATAATATGCGTCCTATTAAAGTTTGAGAGAAATCGGTGACTATGCGTGCCGAACCTCCTATACAAGTGTTTAAAGGGGCATGGTCACGGTTTTGGTCAAAAATTAGTTTTCCGATTTGAATGTTTTCAATGCTTCAGTAAGGCATTTTTAACAGGCAATCAAAATTTGAGTGTAATTCGTTGAGTTATAAGCGAGTTGCAGAGCTTACAATTCTTTGCAATGTAAACAAAGCGTTTGTTTACATTTTGCATGTTGAAATGAAAACTCCAGTTTGAAACCTAAAATGATTGTAGTAAATGTTAGGATATGTTTATTTATGCTTTAAATGATTAAGAAGATGGAAAAATCAGCTTGTAAAACAACTTTTACTGGTAAATTGAACTTATGTAAACAAAAACAGGGCACGAGCCTTGTTTACATGGCAAAGAATTGTGAGCCCTGTATCTTGCTTATAACTTTACTACTGACTCTCAAACTTTATTTGGTCATTGGAAATGCATTCCTAAAGCATTGTAAATAATCATAACAGAAAAATAGAATTTGACCAAAATCGTGACCATGCCCCTTTAAATGCTTACAGAGAATGGCTCTTTAATATAACGCATTTATGACATACTTCCTGTATTTAATTTATGTCGATAAAAAAACAATCAATACGTCCTAAAGCGTATTGTCATACACAATTTACAAAATGACAACTGCTGTCATGTGGTAAATTTTGTATTTACTGCCATCTAGTAAATTCAAAATTCACAACAATACAGTATACTAAGTGTAAGAAGAGATTCATTATAAAGTATCAGCATGTGTTTCTTATAAGTGTGTACCATAAATACATAACTGTATCAAGAAGACGAATATGTTATCTGGAAAATGTAAAGCAAGAAATGTACACTTGCAAATGTTTTTAAATTTCTTAAGTTTATACAGGTTTTAAAGAAAACAAAAATTCCGTTAAAAATACATCCAAATAAATGAACTCTGCAGTTGAAAGGAAGTTAGCGCAAGTTTGAAGGAATCGTCCACACCAATCAATTGGGAATCAAATGTCATTAACCTCCATATGCTAAAGATTCGAACAAAATATATTGCAAGGTATTACTTTCTTGAAAGTTGAAGTACATGTATAATCCAGCTATTTCTTTCTGTAAAGGGCAGTGAGGGGTAAATCGATAAATAGTTTTATTGGAAATGCTTATACATATATGTACATGTACATATTATATAGTTAATGCAATAATATTATTTATATTGTACAGAATATAAAAATAAACTAGAAATAAGAACAGAAACTATATATTTTGCATATAGCACAAATCAATAAGGACAACTTGAAATATAGTCTGTAGTTTAAATGAACGAAAAAAAAAATAGCCAAAAAAAGTCTACAGGATTCGAAACCAAAATAAAATGTCTTTTATTCACTAATACAATACGAATTCAGTGAGCGATGCGAGACTTGCTATATGTACATGCAAATAGTAAAATGTATTTAAAACAACATTGCCATATCTCTGGACTTTGTTTATTTTCCTTCAAAAAATAATTGAAAAAGTACGGAAATATTTTGTCATCTCTCTTATCTTTTTTTTTTAAAGCAGCATATTTTACGTTGAAATATGTAGTCTGTACACGCTCTAGATTCGTTGAGAGAAGACCCAGAGAAAACAGAATCATTTAAAAACAGTTGTAAATAAGGAGGATTTTGCACCAATTGTGTCGTGTTGCTTTATTCAGGCCCCATATTCCGATAAAACCTGATGCATTTCAAACTTATTTATTTCATCAATTCCACCTCAAAAAGAATCAAACCAAATAACGATTATATTTTGAAAAATGTGCACAATAATCGATGATTTTTTTTTACTCTCCCTGTGCGCTCAGTTTCCAGCCGAATCTACATCTTAGACGCTCACTTTATAAGGTACATTAAATGCGATACTCTTTCATTACGTATTTTGAGAAAGTATTCTTTAAATAAATTCGAAATTGAGAAAGTTTTACTTTTCAGAATGCATAATGGCATGGAACCAAATACTTTCTTGCTTAATTTTCCGTGCTGCTTATTTCAAGCTTTTAAGAATTTCAAACCTTTATGTTGGAAGGTTGAAAAGTTAGAGAAGAAGTACAGACTGATGATAAAAGAACATAAACAGAAGTACCAACTCCACGAGAGACAAAGACATTCAACACATGGGCAGTAAAAGTAATTGGAACTTTAATGAAATGCAATAAAAACCATTTTAACAGAAAAAAAGAGTTAAGGTTACACATCACTAAGACATGTCTTCAAGCAACATTTATTTCTTGTTTTTATAAAGATCATTTTTCGCATCATGGATTTTTTACGTTACATAATATAAATGCAGATGAGATAACTTTGATTAGTGTAAAAACATGGAATGCAAATACAAAGTATACTTATGTATACCATTCAATCACACTCTTCAAATTATTGAATGAACGTACATCTATTAGAACATTTAATATATATTTTTAGTTTAATTTTACACTTATAAAATGGAGACACTCTTAAATAGAAATATAATGTAAAATCGTCAAAGTAATCTTTTTGTAAAAAATATCCATGAGATTCATCAATAAATAATCTAATAAATACTTTTTACTTTTCACTGTGTACAAGAGTTGTTTTTCTTGGAGACATCGCATTTATGGAAAGAGAAAATTAAATAAAATAAACACAAAAATGGCTATTTCTGAAATGTTATCAGTCTTTAAGCAAATGCCACTGAGCCACCTGTTGGCGAGGTTTGGTGATCATGTCATTCCAATGTCTAGTTTCTAGCGGCCCACTCTTGCTGCTTAGAATGATTTTGCCGATCATTTCGTTCCTGCCCACTTTATCGAAGTCCATCACTATCACTTCTATTGCAGCCTCCCGAATTTTGTCCCAAGGAATCTCGAAAAAGAACGACTCGTTATACACTGGGTTCAGAGTTCGCATTTTTATCGAAGTCTTCTTTTTCTCCATTCTGGTGGCACCAAACTTTAGCCACATTTTAACGTAGGGATCTGGAAATAAGACAAGATACTTTTTAAGTAATGATAGAAAAGTACCCATGCAAATATTGAGATGGCAAACTTTGAACTATATTTCATATCGCAATAATAATAAAGATTAGGTTTTAACGTGGAAAATAAGTTTAAGACCTTTTGTTACAATAAAAATGTCTTTACAAAAACTGAATCTGATTTTAGATAAAATTTTAAGTTAGAAATTCTAATAAACCAGAATGTATCATAGGGATCTAAAAAGATTGGTCAGCAGTTAGGTTATATGGCAAGAATAAACGAAAAGGACCATGTATATTAAGCAGGAAATGGATTGAAAAAAATTTGCATTTGAATCAAATTGTGGTGAATTATTTTCAATTTTCTATATCTCAGAAAAAAAACTGTTCTTTTAACACAACTACAATCAACTTAATTCAACCGTTGTGTGATATGTAAAATTAAGATTACATATCTATCGGTATTGTTCCATTGCATAAGCACTAGCTTATTTAACTTATAAAAAAAATATGTGAGCCAGTAAATAAACAGAAAACCCGAAACAGAATGATTACCCACAATAAAACAAAAAATACCTGCTTCCCAAACTCAACAAAGCAAACATTGATATGTTCCTCCTGTACAAATTGCACTTTTAGTTTGACAGAAACTACCTGATGTTGAATGTTTGTATGGATCTCTTAGCAAATGTAAAACTGGAATTCAGAACCAAACATTTCTCATCATTAATGCAGAGAGTATCATACAGGCAGTAAATTGTTGAAATACAATATGTCATGGGGCTAAAAAAACAAGAGGCCCATGGGCCACATCGCTCACCTGAGGAACAATAGGTATGATAAAATCAGCTTAATGGAGTCATAATAAAAACTATCTGGACAATGTAGTATAATACATGTAGATCCTGTATAAATAAAAATTAATTTTTTCCACTGGATATTCTTATGTTTATTATCAGTAGTCCCTTTTTTAACAGGATGATTTTATAGTAATATCACATGTTGAGCATTGCAGCTCTCAAAAAGATCCTAAACAATTGTTTATAAATGGGATATAAACCTACATCAAACTCTGAACCCCTTGTGAGACCCAATTGTCCAGGAATCATCCAGAAGCCAAAATCTAAACAATATTAAACAATCACCTGGCTGATTAGTTTCTGAGAAGAAGATTTTTAAAGATTTACTCTTAATATTCCTATTTAAAAATTCCACTCCCATTGTGGCCCCACTCTACCCCCAGGAATCATGATTTTTATAGCTTTGAATCTACACTACCTGAGGATGCTTCCACATAAGTTTCAGCTTTCCTGGCCAAATGGTTCTTGAGAAGAAGATTTTTAAAGATTTACTCTATATATTCCTATGTAAAAGTCGACCCCCCCCCCCCATTTTTGCCCCACCCTACTCCAGGGGGTCATGATTTTCAAAACTTTGAGTCTACACTACCTGAGGATGCTTCTACATAAGTTTCAGCTTTCCTGGCCAAATGATTCTTGAGAAGAAGATTTTTAAAGATTTACTCTATATATTCCTATGTAAAAAGTCGACTTCCCCATTTTGGCCCCACCCTACCCCAGGGGGTCATGATTTTCACAACTTTGAATCTACACTACCTGAGGATGCTTCCACATAAGTTTCAGCTTTTCTGGCCGAATGGTTTCTTAGAAGAAGATTTTTAAAGATTTTCTCTATATATTCCTATGTAAAAAGTCGACCCCCCATTGTGGCCCTACCCTACCCTCTGGGGTCATGATTTTCACAACTTTGAATCTACACTACCTGAGGATGCTTCTACATAAGTTTCAGCTTTCCTGGCCAAATGATTCTTGAGAAGAAGATTTTTAAAGATTTACTCTATATATTCCTATGTAAAAAGTCGACTTCCCCATTTTGGCCCCACCCTACCCCCGGGGGTCATGATTTTCTTAACTTTGAATCTACACTACCTGAGGATGCTTCCACGTAAGTTTCAGCTTTTCTGGTCAAATGGTTTTTGAGAAGATTTTTAAAGATTTACTCTATATTTCCTATGTAAAAAGTCGACCCCCCCATTGTGGCCCAACCCTACCCCCGGGGGTCATGATTTTCACAACTTTGAATATACACTACCTGAGGATGCTTCCACATAAGTTTCAGCTTTCCTGGCCCAAAGGTTTTTGAGAAGAAGATTTTTAAAGATTTACTCTATATATTCCTATGTAAAAAGTCGACCCCCCCCCATTGTGGCCCCACCCTACCCCCGGGGGTCATGATTTTCACAACATTGAATCTACACTACCTAAGGATGCTTCCACATAAGTTTCAGCTTTTCTGGTCAAATGGATTTTGAGGAGAAGATTTTTAAAGATTTACTCTATATTTCCTATGTAAAAAGTCGACCCCCCTCATTTTGGCCCCACCCTACCCCCGGGGGTCATGATTTTCACAACTTTGAATCTACACTACCTGAGGATGCTTCCACATAAGTTTCAGCTTTTCTGGTCAAATGGTTTTTGAGAAGATTTTTAAAGATTTACTCTATATTTCCTATGTAAAAAGTCGACCCCCCCCCCATTGTGGCCCCACCCTACCCCCGGGGGTCATGATTTTCACAACTTTGAATATACACTACCTGAGGATGCTTCCACATAAGTTTCAGCTTTCCTGGCCGAACGGTTTTTGAGAAGAAGATTTTTAAAGATTTACTCTATATATTCCTATGTAAAAAGTCGACTTCCCCATTTTGGCCCCACCCTACCCCCGGGGGTCATGATTTTCTTAACTTTGAATCTACACTACCTGAGGATGCTTCCACGTAAGTTTCAGCTTTTCTGGTCAAATGGTTTTTGAGAAGATTTTTAAAGATTTACTCTATATTTCCTATGTAAAAAGTCGACCCCCCCATTGTGGCCCAACCCTACCCCCGGGGGTCATGATTTTCACAACTTTGAATATACACTACCTGAGGATGCTTCCACATAAGTTTCAGCTTTCCTGGCCCAAAGGTTTTTGAGAAGAAGATTTTTAAAGATTTACTCTATATATTCCTATGTAAAAAGTCGACCCCCCCCCCCATTGTGGCCCCACCCTACCCCCGGGGGTCATGATTTTCACAACATTGAATCTACACTACCTAAGGATGCTTCCACATAAGTTTCAGCTTTTCTGGTCAAATGGATTTTGAGGAGAAGATTTTTAAAGATTTACTCTATATTTCCTATGTAAAAAGTCGACCCCCCTCATTTTGGCCCCACCCTACCCCCGGGGGTCATGATTTTCACAACTTTGAATCTACACTACCTGAGGATGCTTCCACATAAGTTTCAGCTTTTCTGGTCAAATGGTTTTTGAGAAGATTTTTAAAGATTTACTCTATATTTCCTATGTAAAAAGTCGACCCCCCCCATTGTGGCCCCACCCTACCCCCGGGGGTCATGATTTTCACAACTTTGAATATACACTACCTGAGGATGCTTCCACATAAGTTTCAGCTTTCCTGGCCGAACGGTTTTTGAGAAGAAGATTTTTAAAGATTTACTCTATATATTCCTATGTAAAAAGTCGACCCCCCCCATTGTGGCCCCACCCTACCCCCGGGGGTCATGATTTTCACAACTTTGAATCTACACTACCTGAGGATGCTTCCACAAAAGTTTCAGCTTTCCTGGCCAAATGGTTCTTGGGAAGAAGATTTTTGAAAATTTCTCGAAATTTTTCATTAATTCCTAATTATCTCCCCTTGTAAGAAGGCTTGGTCCTTAATTTTCACAACTTTGAATCCCCTTAGGCTAAGGATGCTATGTGCCAAGTTTGGTTGAAATTGGCCCAGTGGTTCTTGAGAAGATGTTGAAAATGTGAAAAGTTTACAGACAGGCAGACAGACAGACAGACAGACGGACGGACGGACGACAGACAAAATGTGATCAGAATAGCTCACTTGAGCTTTCAGCTCAGGTGAGCTAAAAATATATGTTACAGCTTTGTCGAATCGTTATCATCCTGTTTCTAAACTATGTATTAACATATACTGAAACATATGTGGCATACATGTACTCAATGATGCCTGGCCGCAGGATCAGAGGCAACCTTAGACTTGTCAAAATGTACACCGTCTTGTCTCGGAATAAAAACACAGAAAAAAATGAAACGAAATGTCTCTCTTGATTACGTTTATAGTTACGAATTTCCAGTGTAATTTTTTATATACATTTGTTTTATGAATGGTTAAAATTTAGACTTAAATCTACAATGCTTCATAAGTCCAGATATATAAGTTTACCCTTCACGAAGTTAAAAACAAATGTACAAAGATGGCCTATTTGTAGAAGAGCGATTTGCAAGATAAATTACACCACTACCTTCATTAACAAAGCCGTGCGTTCAATGAACTCCCTTATATAAGGTCAGACAGTCAAAACGATGCACCAAGGATCGCACTGCTTGTACATGGGTTCTATAGTGTGCACTAAAAGAGTATATAGGTTTCCTTTCGGAGACGGACCTTAAATAATACATTAAGTTTTACAGAATGACTAAAGCGATTAACACTGGGCAATCCTAAGATCTTTTCCACGGGTATCTTTATGGAGACTGTGCGTGTTAAGAGGGTGGAGGAGGGCGGGGGTCGAGAATATTTAAACTATTGTCTTGTTATATTATCAAAATATATCAATTGTTGTACAGCAGATTATAAAATATTTTACTATTGACTTCAGGTTTAGTTTTTGCTCGTAGATTGTTAATAAGAGACGTTTTAAACCATGACAGAAAGAATACTTAAGTTTCGAATCTTTTGGGCATTACTGCAATATTCCTCTCAACAAATACGTTTGTAATAAGTTTCTGGAACTGATCCTCTTTGAGTACGACCGGAAGTGCTGATTACCTGAGGCTCCGGTAATGTCTTTGGCTTTGAGATCTTTGCATTTCATGACGATGATGTTCAGTCTCCCCACGGCGGGCTGGTAGCTTAATGACAGTAGAATCTCTCCCAGTTTACCCTGTATGTGTTCAGACAATCCATCAGATTATATAGCAGTTAAGAGATCCAAACAATCAGAAAAATGGAGAGGAAAACATGTCGCATGAAAAAAAAATTTCCTTTGAAATTGTAAAGTTCAAATTATTTTGAATAAAACTTTACGTTAAAATATCAATGACTGGAACGATATTTTAAAACATGTGATTAAGAAAGTTCTAATTGTTAATTAATGACAGCATATTCTAGTCATATAAACTTTTGCCATTAGGTTGCTACCGCAAGATATTCATTTGTCTTATTATATTTCATTCAAAATTTACTTCTATCAGTATGTATCCATAAAAACTATTGAATACACAAAAGGCATGATAACTTCAGATCACCCATTCACTTAAAACCTTCTAGAGACCTCACCCTGCTATCTTTGCACGGTTGTAAGTAGCGCCACATGATCGGCGACTGGGACAGATCCACCTCGTTCAGTGGTATGTAGGTCTCCCCGATCGGGTCGTCCCGACTGAAGCGATCGTAGTCGATCACTTGTAGGTATATCGTCTTCTCTAATAACTTATTGTGAGGCCAACCTGTCAAAATAAGGTTGAAATTATCATTGCATATGTCATTGTTATACTATTTGGCATGGTTATGCATTAATTACTAATGCATATCTTTCAGATGAACATTCGTCGTTAAGTTCTTGGGTTTGAGATATACATACTGTATGATGTTAAAATATTAAGTCATAGCAACATGTGAATCATTTCAAAATTTTACAATCATGTCAAAGATACATTTAGGGGAGAAAAAGAAAGAACAAGAAAACTTTTTTTAAGAAACCCGAGTATATTGACCTTACTGTGTTTATTAAATTATTTCTTTCGTTCGAACACAAACCTTCGAACAAAAAGCTTTCATTCCACCGCGGATTGAGGTTTTTCTTTTTTACTTTAGTCACAAGTTTGTGTCTCTTATCAGGCAAAAGTAGAATTTTCACATACGGGTCACTGGTACCCGTGAAGTCTTTGGCCACCAGACCGGTGGCCTGTATCACTTTTAATGTCAAGGTCAAAGACTGAAAGTCATAGCTTAGTCCTATCTGTAAGCGTCCCAGTTTACAATCGACGCCCTCCGTGACGTCAATTGATGACGACGCTTCCATTGTCTCTGCGTCTTGTGACGCATTTTCCATTAACGTGAACGCAATGTTCCTCATTCCTTTCCATAAGGAATTGTTGACATCATCGGCACTTTGGGATTTTGCAGAATCATTCTTCATAAGGGGCTGAAATTAGAAGAAAAAAAAACCCAGTTTAATATATCTTAAATTGTTTGTATTATAATACATGTTAAAGTTCAAAACATATGAATCAGTACACATATATTTCATAAATATACATGGTAGAACCTTGATCACATGTTTGACAATGGACCGTTGAACATATACAGCTGACTTACTGATTTTAACCATATGTTCATTTATTGCTGTATGAAAACAACGAACTTCTTTTTTTTTAAAGAAAAGGAAAAGAAGTACTCGTCGTGTGTAAATATAATATTTTAGTCCGAGAGACTTATCTTTTCTTTTAGATGGGGTATTGTACCTTAACGTCCGTGAAAATTAATCAAGGACATTCTTAACCAGAAACCGGCCAAGACAATAGCGCGGTTCAATAAATAACAGTTGCTATGACAACGGTTACAATGATCACTCACATCTTGAGTTTTCACGAGAGCAATTAAATCAAAACACAGTATTGCATTATCCATCATGATTGAAAGGTTAGAGCTGCATATAAAATAAAACAAAAACCAGAGTGCAGGAGAATCAAATTAGAAACCTGCAATAAATCTACAAAAGATCGACTGTGTGTGATCTCAATATCCTTATGATTATAATGGGAATAAAACAAAAATCTGAATAACGGTTGCATAACAAAGTGCATTATGGTTTTAGAGTGATGGGCTGTTTGCAAAATATCTCAAGGGGAACAACTGTGAGCATGCAGAGTGGTAGTGCTTTTTTATTTTTATTTCCTTAAAAAAAATATTATAAGTAGAAGTAAATGCTAAAATAAATCCTAAAATATAACTGTAACCTATGTTTCGTCTGGTCTATAAAAAGGGCGTATACAGCATCAATGTTTGTATCGACCGAAATAGTTATTATACATCGACCTACGTATATTATAACGCCCGTAAGTAAAACTACTTTCTTATTTGTTTTACGAGAGTAAGGGAACATTTGCTACTTTCGAGAAGCAATTGTAAATACTTAAAGTTCACGTATATAAGATAATACGGTTTCTGCAGACTTAATCCTGCATTTACAATGTATAGTGTTCATATTCGGTAGCAAAGAATGAAAACATACAGAAATCGGTAAACACAATGTATTTTTTTTCATCGTCAATCAAAGGGATATTTTCTGATGACTTTGTAAATATCAGAAGCAGAGCTATAATAATTGAATATTGATCGTGAACTTCTGAGAAGTAGAGGGGAAATAATGTAAAATTTAATTACGGCGTGGTCGACATATTTACACAGCACGCATATTGTCGGCTTTTGTTAAAGCATATGGGCGAGAGTACCAAATACAAAACATGTTGATCGCTAAAATCTAGGTTTTTATCTTATTTAACCTTCAAATGTCGCTCGATATCTGTTTTAGATAATCAAAATATTATGTTTTTTAAGGAAATGATCCCTAAAGAAAAATTAAGAATGATAAGACCGAACATTTAAACAATTGAATAAAGTAAAAACTAACTTTAATATTACCCAGGACTAGTTATGGTTTATTTCGAGTGTACGATGTAAAAAGGTTTTGCCTATTTTCGTTTACGCCACGATAGTTAACCGAATTGCTCGCATATCCAGCTAACACTGATAATGACTAACGGAGCTAACGCCTTCTTTTTTCATGAATTGTTTTTTATGTTTGTTTGCGATAGATGGAAATCTCCGATAGAATGAATTTTTTTAATATAAACATCAATATTGTAAAAAAAATTATCAAGAACAGATCGTAAGTATTGATTTTCTCGCCTTTTCGACATTTCACCGTAAGTTTGTAAATACAATAGTACTAAGCCTAGTAAAACAAACCAAAGTACACCGGATTCAGAAGTCCGCCAATAAACACACAATACTTAATTGGTGGTACAAAATAAACGAATTGTTTGCTAGCTTTCGGAGTGCTAAGCAAAAAGCAAACCAATGACAAAACATCGAACAGTAATCTTGTGTTTGCTACGGGGTTGTCCCAATATTTATACATATTTGAATATTTAATACGTCTTGCCAATAAATCTAATGAACGAGTTTTGTACCGATTTTCATTATCGTCTGCCGACAAGTAATCCATCTAAGTTTCAGTTCTACAACTTATGAATGTTTGCCTATAGTAATTAACGAGGCATTAAATGATTTTTTTCATCGTTTAGAAGTCCCGCCGCTTAAAAATTCTCCGAATTTTGTCGATAAATGTAATAGTGTGAGTTATGGCGGTTATAACAAATCAGCAAGCTATACGGCGAGCGAAATTATAACAGGCCTTGAACGTCATAAAATTGGATGACTCCCATAAACTGGAGGATTAGATGACTAGGTTAGTGCATCCAGAATCGAATTCAATTCGCGATTCTCTACCTCCAAAGAACACTTTCAATTTCCAATAAATTGATCTGCAAGTCTGTAGGATAAAACTTTTATATAACCCAAGTAGATTACCAAACAGAAAGTGGGATAATTAATTTTTATGCTTAAACAAGAAATACTTTTTGCCGCCTCCAAGATGAAAACCTGTGGCATGTCATAAGGCAGATGAACGACTAGGCTACATTGTATATAGAGAAACGGTCGAAAAGGACGGGATAGCTATTGAACTGAAATGTTATTTTTTCCTTATAATGGCGTATTCAGCTGGATAAGTCATTGTTCCGAATCTTATATGTACAGTAAAAAGATATATACAATAAACATATAGTATATATCATGTTTTAAAAACTCGACGCATTCTTGTATGTTTGTTGATTTTAATATAATTAATTCATAGACAGATGTACTAGAACTTAAAACAGCTAATGAACAAGGAACTTTTTTTTCCATTTCTAATCACAAAATATTGGGAAATTGGTCGGACCAGGAAGAGATCCTTCCTATTTATCGAAATATTCATTCGTTTAAACTGATCCAAAAATCATTGAAAACTCCTTTCTTCATTTGATAGTTTCATTTTGTTCTTGATTAAATATAAAAAAAAATAATATACCGAAGAAACACAAATCGACAGTTTTCATGTATGTTATCAACACAGCAATTTCATCAGTCCCCTCTTCCCCTTTCTCTGTTAGCGTTAATGAAAAACAAACGGCTTGCTGAACAAACTAATTCCCCTCAAATCATATCTCCGGCACTAGCGGGGGTAGGCCCCATTGATCGAGGACCCTAGTCGCAATTTTTTTCCGCCAATCTCATCGGTTCAGAACAAACAAAAGGCATTTCACGGCGTATACTACAGTAGAGCAATTCATTTCCCTCCCTTTCCCAGCTTAAGTATTGACTAGATTGCTGAGCACACACTTGAAACTTTCCCCCCGATGGCAAAAAAACTATCGGGTTTTTTTCCTTCATTTACATTTTTTAAGAATAAAAGGTGTTTTGAATGTCAGTACACTTTGCTTGATTCTGTAGTAGAGAGAAATCACAAATGGTCGGGTTATAATTGTGTGTGTGTGGGGGGGGTATAACCCTACATGTTGAGGTATCCCTGCTGTTTTAATAAAATGCAGCATAAATACATGTAATACGGGACTGTAAATTATTGACACTGCATCAAAGAATAAACGGCGTCAAAACAATAGTAAAATATTGATCATATCGTTAAACTATATGGAGCCTGTTACAAAAAACTAGTTTACTACAAAAAGTGTTTTCAACAAAATCTTGCGCGAGTTGTTTCCTTATCACGAGAACTGAAAGAGTTGCACCAAAGTTGCATGATTGTACCATCCTCACCCAAGAATCACAAATCTCCCCCTTTTTTGACCTTTTTTCACCAATATAATTCATACCGATTTGTTCCGATGGATAATAGCATCGATAGTATGCCAGAATGTTTACAAATGACTTACTGTAAAAAAAAAATGTGAGTAAATATTGTCCTATACCTAGTTTTGCATATAAATATAGATGCATTAAAGTTTTAAATATAACATTAGTGTAGTCAATATTCTAGTTCCGGCAAAGGTTAAATTACAAGTAGAAAAAATCGACGAGCAACATTGCAAATTTACCTCATGCATAAACCACATGGCACATAGTACATTTGGCGTCTGAAATTACAGCCTGGGATAAAAAAAAAGTTGTGGTTATAATTTCATCTTAAAGTTTGACTTAAAGAAAACTGTTTTAATTTTATGTTTAAAAAAACATATGGGTTTGCCAGACAAGAGGCTAGTTCTTGAGCTTTTATTTCGAGGAAAGTTTCTCCCTCTTGCGGTAAGGATCTAGACAGCGGTAATTGTAAAACAATTCCGCAAACGCAAGTCCAATAACCTCCGCCAATGTAAAGCTTTATTGAAAACCCTAGCTGTCCCCATACAATGTTGGCTAAGGGAAGAAAGCTGGCTCTCCGTTTATTATGATATTCAGCTGTGGCAGTAAAGCAGAGACAACAATTGTTCAACCGCTCGCCTTGTATGTGAATAGATCATTTTCTTCTTTTTCATTAGAAACCCTCCCAATTGACTATTTAATTTAAGAGAACACACTAAGAGGCTTCCATTAATGTCCCAAATCGGTCCGATCAGCTCTTGCTATGATGTATTGAAAGGCGTATCTTAGACTCCATGCAAGATCATTGCGAAAGTCACGAAGAAATAGCGCATCCAGAAAACCAATGCCGTCAGTAATAATGGCTAATTTGGAGCAACACGCTATCCATTAGCCACCCTGAAATGGGGGAACATATTGATTCCTTCAGCTGCTAGCCAGCGATTGTAAGAAAGTAACTCCATTCATTGTACTTTAATTACCGAAAGTCGGGGTTTTCATGACATACGAGCAAGACAATAGAATATCAGGTTCTTCTAGGTCATCTAAACCTTTGAAGCTTTTTGCCAGTCAGAATGTTTTAATTAGCAAAAGTCAGGACTTTTACTATCTCACGAGCTAGACAATATTCGGGTACTTTTAATACGTTTGATGCCATTTGCTTGAATAGTATATTAATTACCAAAAAATAGGTTCTTTAAAAGCTACATGTAACAAGCAAGACAATCAAGTTTGGGTACATCTAGGTCCTCTGAACGCTTGAAACCATTTGTCTGCCAGAATACTTGTTGTAACGTAATGCATACTAAACAGTCTATACGGATTGTCTACGGAGATGATTATGGTTTTACTTTCAGCTGAATGATCAGAAAAACGGTATATACGATCTCTATATGCAGACAGCAGTCAGTTAGTTGTTGATGGCGGATCTGTTGAGATGAATATGTAAGTTGACTCGTCCTAGACTGGGATTTCTTTGGTGAAATACATCAATTACGTAAATCGCCGGACCCCAAAGAACAATAAATTGCAATCTTGTTTCTATTCAATTTATGCTGCCGGAATTGTAAACATCCAAAAACAATCCATAACTTTGAAAAATGCCCTACTATTACCCAAAAGATTAACCGAGCCATTCACTGTCTAACCATAAAACAAACTGCGCCAAACATTGCACTTTTTGACACGGTGATTCATTTAACATATCAACTAAAGTCTCTGGGTAAAAAAATCCAGGGTTAGAATGGTAGCTGCGTCTATACAGTGTATACCTACATTTACTAAGCACGATCTCTATTTCTAAAGAAAACCGATTGTTATTCACAGCGCTGTTGATACTGACTGCGCAGAAACCTACACGATCCAGTTAATCCAGTTTATAGATCGGTCCAAACCTTCAACAACCTAAGAGAAATCAAGAGCTACACGAAATAGTCATGATGATGTCAGACTCAAATTCCCATATATGACAATTTGGCTATTTCTTTCATCTAACATACTGATGTACATTAACAATAATTTAGTAACATTTACTTAGTACTCTTTACGATCAATTCATTAATTTGTCAAAAGAAATACAGGTTAATACAAACAATAGATAAGAAAACCTTTTATTGCTCCAAAAAGGATATATAGATACATTGTATGTACTTTGCATGAATACAAACATGTTGGTAACTAGCACTCTATTGAATCATGGTATTACTTACATGTATGCATGGTAAAGATCTAGAAAACGGGCCGTTTATTTTAGCTATTCTATTACCAGCACATCCTGTCATATAACACGGGCACCTGTTGGGATGGCAGCTCATTCAACATCAATGAGCACAGCAGTTGGGCAAACACTGGCTTCAGTTATGTAACATTGAATGTATGACGAAGGCTAAAAATGCACGAGTTCTTTAACGCTCATCCGCATTAGAACCATTTTAACAAGACCTTGGACGTTCAGTATGGCGTAGCTATCTAATTCTTGCGTCAAAACAAGTTATAAATGACGCGGTTTCAAGCGAAATATACACCGATTGCATAGTCTAAGCTCAAAGGCCAGACAAATTTTGTTGATTTCAAAAAGCCATGGCTGGGTGGCTAGCAATGAAATAGACAGGCCTACGTCACATTGCTGTCTGACACAACTACCCAAAGTCCAAGCTCTTGTTAAAATAGTTCTAAGTGGGAAGAATTTTATTGATTTGAAATATATAAAATACAGAAAGATTTTTTACTTTAATGTCTCTTATTGTTAGGCCCATTTTTTTTCTTTTGTGACAATCTTAAATGTTGTAAAAAAGTGCGTTTCGAATGTGATCGAAAATCACAGTCCTAATGTAATCTGAGGATAAAATATAGCTATACTTTAATTACACACACACATACTCGTTTGTGTCACGACATTAGTATTTTTCAAAAGCATACAATATTCTACCAGAAAGAAGCTGAATTTATTTTACTGCACAACAAAGATAAATATTGGTCACAGGGACAAAGGTCTTGGTACACATGTACCAATAAGCATTCGACAGAACCACTGGAAGTGCACGTCTGTCCGACACAGAGCCAGACCGTCGCATTGGATTTTGATATACCGGTACATGTATTCACTCAGGCTGTTTCGGTGTACTTTACTTCATATGTATACACAATAAAACAGCTGTGTGTTGAACACATAAAACAAAACTCCCCCGGTTTTACTTTGAGCAAACGATATCCTTGTGTGACCTGATCTATACAGTTCTCGCTGACCTATTATTATTTATGTCTACATTTGTTTTAATGTTTATTATTAACGTCTTTAATATTATTAATGCTAAAATGATTTAAAACGCTTACATTAGTTGTGTCCTTATATCTGTGACCTTTTGACCTTACCTTTTACCTTGTTTTTAAGATAACTTAACGACATCTCCATGACCTTACCTTTGGCGTATTCATTGCTTCAGTTTTATTCACAACAACTTTCTCTTCCTCCTCCTCCTCAACACAAAATGGAAAACAACATGACCCCATTTCCAAATTGTCAGCAATCCGATGCAACACTATTTATCGTCAATTAATATTGACCAGCATAGGCCGTAATTACCTCCACAGAAATACATGTTTCGGCCTTCACTAAATATAGACGATATAGACGGGATCTCGCTATCCACTTCTTAGTAAAACTTTATTTAAACTTCCATGGAATTCATTTTTAAGCCTCCGATTTTTTTTTTACATCCCGTAGAACACTGGCACAATGATGCAGTCACAGTAACGTGGTCGCCAGGCCTATTTGTGTTTAGGGATAATAAGATTATAATTTTCTCTCGAGGCACGGGTAAATGGTCCTTTTTTACATCCAAATATTTTTAAAAATGAATGAACAATCTACACATTTGGCTACTCTTATTCAAATTCACAATCTGTCGTTAGAGACATACATCGAATAATATCTAATTAAAATCAAAATCTAAACCCCAGGTGGTCAGAGATTGCATAATTTATCAGAAATTCACAAGTTCTTGGCAAGTTGCGGCACCGGTCTCGAATATCCCTTTCAATAATTAACATATCTGTGCACTTTTATCTCAATATCGGAATATCGAAATATCCCGCAACAGGTGCTCGGATATGTCAACAAACACCGATCGTCCAAAAATAGTCAAAGGTCCATGTATCCAAAGAGTCATGGACGATATCCTACGGCCATGTATCGACACTTAACACAATTAATAATCAGATTCAAACCTGTCCTCTGGTGACTCGGGGCGGCGAAGGATAAAACTGCTGATCGGGCTGTTGTAGGCCCGAACGAGTGGTAATAACCTAGCATTTACATATCTCATATAGGTAACATATGGGAACGTCCCCTCTTTGTCGGAGATAAACTTGAGACGACGTCACTTGGGAGCGTTTACCCCTTTTATCAGTGCACGTCAAAAAGAGCAGTCACGCAGGACTTGCTCCAGTTAAGTTCCCTTTACTTTAATAGTTTTTTTTAATAATATAATATAGGGGACCTATTGTATTGACGCACTTTGATAATTAAAAATCGCCGTCTAGCGTGCTTTACACTATTAACAAAATACCTGCATTAAATTTCAGATAATTGTTGAAAATACAGAAGGATTTATGCAAGTATTAATTACACTACAGCTTATTTTCATGACGTCATGCATGAAAGTACATTCAACTTCGAGATGCAATGTTAAAGAACGCAACAGCTTGTCGCGAGGGGGCGCCATGTAAAAAAAAAAGATAATTACACGAATAAAAATAAAGTTTTTGCTCGCTATGAAATATTTGACATCAATAATGTGTCCAACTGTTAGAGGCGTACAATGTTGTCATTTCCCCTCACTGTTATATGAACTATATACGACTTGAATATATCGATTCGCTGGCTATTTACGGAGAGAACATTGCAGAGACCGAATAGGGCGAATAGATTAGTTTTGTGCATATTTTCATAGGTAACATCTGACGGGCTTGTTTGGACGAAATCGTTACAAATCTGTTTATTTCACGACAAAAGACTCATTTTCCTCATCAATAGGGCGCAAAAAAGATCATTGCGCTTCATATTATGTATACTTAAGTTGGATTCAAAATCTTTAAACCTTTAAAATCAAAATCTATAAACCTTAATACTAATACTCTCTCTCTCTCTCCTCTCTCTCTCTCTCTCTCTCTCTCTCTCTCTCTCTCTCTCTCTCTCTCTCGTAATGTAATGCAGGAAAATATAAATCCATTTTATTTTTTTTTAATTTATATCCCACCTTTTATACTTTAATGAAATCCAAGAAAGTTTTATCAAATCATTTTATACTAAAATATAATACCCCTCTTCTTTGTCTGTCTGTTTGTGATGATTACTCTCTCTCTCTCTCTCTCTCCTCTATTTCTCTCTCTCTCTCTCTCTCTCTCTCTCTCTCTCTCTCTGACCGCTTACCTTAGACATGATGATTACAAACAGCTTAACCAACACTATTGGCACCACCAAACAGAGCCACTTAGACACCACAGATCCACTCAAGACAGTACTGACAGCTGTTCCATGTACCAATAGTGGTCAAAGCACCAGCTCCGAAAAAAACCAACGGTCTGTCTGAGAGAATCAACGCACCCACAGAAAACAACTGAGGCAAGAGTGATGAAACAGGGACCATAAAACTCTATAGAGATATCCTGTTGAACGTCTAGGCAAAATGATCTGCCCACACCGAAAATAACTAAGCAGATAGTGCGATCCGGGCCGTAAATATTGACACCAGAAACTCATCTCCTGCCAGTTTTTCCGCTCCATCCCTACCCGTTCTATCCCTGTTCTGTCTAATAGCATGATACCCACAAATTGGCCTGATAATTCGACGAGCAGATGATAAACGCAAAAAATGTGGCGGACGGAGATCAAATCTACCGGTAGTTACGACATTTTATCCCTTTATCTGCATTTAATGCCACTGTTTTACTAACCTGCCCGCTGACATTCTGCGACTCCATTGTCAGATAATACTTCAGCAGAAATTATCGCAGGTTTCATTCAAAAAACGGTCGGAAATTAGAAAGTTCACGTTTATTGCTAGACTTTGCGGAGTTTTTAACGACAAGGTGCAAGCTGGAGATTAACGATTAATGTACAAAACTAGTTAGTACGGGGGTGAATCTCCTTCTATACATGCATGCTATCAAAAGCTTCCTAGATCTAAAAAAAAAAAAAAAAAAAAAAGGCCTATGCACTAAACCCCCGACTTTTAATGGATATTTGAACCCTAAATAAAACCACTTCACGTGATTTCTACTATTTTTCCAAATAAATAAATTAAATACAAAATCCCCTTTGGTATTCTCTGCCTTTTCAAAGCTACTTACATGCATACTCCCGATGCTTTAATTAAATCGTTTTAGAATCTGAAGCTCAAAAAGAGTCTTTCCAGGTGTGTCTAACTTTACAATGATGGAAGCCCACCGAACAGCGGTGAAGTTAATCTCCGTTAACACAATTGATTTCAGTTTTAGAGGAAATGTTATTTGACCAAATGTGTTTGATAGAATGCATGTCCTATGCAAATGATGCATTAGCAATTCATCAAGAATATGAATCAATATCCAGCGGGTCTAGGGAAAAGAACGTCATATAGGATTTCAGCCACAAAGTAGTTGCATAATAGTATGAGAGAGAGAGAGAGAGAGAGAGAGAGAGAGAGAGAGAACACTTTTTTTAAACTAAACGAAAAGTACACTGATCTAAAAATATAGAATGCATGCAAATTACCCGAATAAATTCTTTGAGCTTTACGTATGCATAACTCCACTTTTAATATAAATATATGGCGTGAATTTAGAAGATTTTCCGTGTAACTAGGATATAGTAAATGTAATCAGTAGATGGCTGGTTCTGGTCTACAAGTCAAACAAAAGTGATCGTCACAGCAACATCAAAGACACAAAAGTTATCACTTCACAACAGGGAAATGGGGCGCTTTAATCTCTGTCAACGAGAAGTTTGCAATAACATCCGTATAAACGCGGAAATGATCACCTTGAAATACCAAGAGAGAGAGAGAGATGGGGGCCAATTACACCTGAGTCAAATTCTAATGTATGTTTTATGTACGTGTGTTATATATATATATATATCTACACGGACATCTAAAACGATCACGATACCAGTCACGTGGGTTATAACAAATTGAAAGAGGACTGGGGTTATGAATAGAATACACGGCACAGTAAAAAATAATCACAGGATTGCGAAACGGTGATTCTTATAAAAATAAATTTATAATATGCTTAGTCTCTGAATGTATTATAATTATGCAGATACTAAAGTACATTGTTATTAAATAATCATCCACTTTATTGTTTGCATTTCTTCCATTGGAGAGTGACAATACGAATACGTCACGACACGAAAATCAAAGATTTTAACCAAGGTAAAATTTGATATTTTCAGAAATCATTTATCTACTTAAGGAGCATACTAGTATTCGAAAAAACAAACTTTATTTTAAATGCCATATATATAACGTACATTTGTAACTGAAACAGTACATGTATGACTAATTTCACTTTCAATTTAGAGGGTGGGATGGTCCTGGTCATTTTTGTAGACTATATTGATCTCCTCACACAAAAGAGCTCTATATACAAATATAGGAAAATGCTTAATTTGAAAGCTAAAATATAAGAAATGTTACTTTTAATTACTGAACAGTAGTTTAAGGCTTAAAAATATTATCTAAATATAAAGTAAAAGTCCAGAGAAGAGCTACCCTAAAATTTTTGTAGCAAAAAAAGTCACGTTCTAGGATAGATTAACTCACACATACAATGTACAACCAATGAGCTCACGGTTTGTCGTGAAAATGATATACATGTAAAAAAGAAAGAAGCGATCATGATCAAGTATTCTATAACTTCATGAAGATAGCATCGAATATAAATTGGATATATGATAACAGATCTCGACTTTTTACATTTCTCATTCGCTGTCATGCAAAACGTGACAAGTCGAACAGAATGGACATGTTTTTTGATGAAGTCTTAGGTGGCTTTAATTCCTTATCATAGATGTCTTACGGCACGTAACACGCTTACTGCGTCCTACATCAGACAATACTGTAATATTACTGATCTAGAAAAAAAACCCGCAGTGATGAGGGGTGGACAGAAGGTGCGGGAGGGTGGGGGGTTAATTACAAGAACACAAAAATGTTTGGGTTTTACCTTCGCCTGGTTTAGTTACAATGGAACAAACTACATGTAAATCGTCCGCTGATTAAAGGTATTTCTTATACGTATATACATTTACTTCACTTAATCGAACTGCAATCAGTTTCACAAACCTTAAAGGCGTTTCTTAAACATATATACATGTACTTCACTTAATAGAATTTTAATCAGTTTTGCAGTTCTATTCGATTTCTGTCCCTGATTTATTCAGCAAGCAGGTTATTTTGTTTTACATTTGAAGATCTCAAGACATTACTCCAGGATATTTTTCGCGCGAAGTATAACGGAATTATAATACCAAAGTTCCTGATTTCAGACACTTCACATCTCAGATTACTTGTAAATGATTATTAAGTTAAGAAACCAACGGGGTGAAATGAGAAAATTCATATGATATAAATCTAACATAGAAAAATAAGTCTTTAAAGACATTTTTGTGGTAAGAAATTATACAGTGCTGTTACTATTCTTATGTCCAAACTTTAACACAAGGACGGTGCCTTGTCCGTCCTACATGATAAAAGATCATTCAAAAAATCAAAGGAAACAGAATCAATTTTATAGTTGTTTCATACAGCTAATAAGAGTATACATGTATGTGTAACAATAACTGCGTGCACTTACCCTGTGAGTGGGGGTTCCGCCCATCGCTTGGTAGTTCCCATGGCCCCCCGCCCCGGCTCCATTCCTGACCCCCAAGCTCTCGTGGAGGGATGTGTGGGCATTAGGGGACGGTTGCACTTGCTCGGTAACCACTGGACTACGGCTTGCCGGACGTTCGAACCTAAAAAACGACAGAAGAATTCCAAAACAAGAGGAACACATTGGGCAGTTTTCATTCTCCATCAGTCGTAAACTAGCCATCCTGAACAGCCTCAACTTAAACAAGTAAGCTCCTTTGTATGAAGTTTTTTAATTCCAGTATATTCAAACACAATTCAAACATTGTTCAAAGTACAGACGTAAGATTGTTATATTCATAATTCTTAAAACAAGTGACGTAATCTTTTAATCCAATTTTACTTTTTGAAATTACAGAACTTCCTTTTCCGGTTTCACAAACAAGTTGAAAAACACTAAGTATATAACTTCCCTTGTAGGACAAAATAAATCTCAAGGTTATCGGCAAAACTTCATCTACTTATTTTACACGCACAAAGCCTCCATAGCCCGCTACATGTACAAGCTTCACGCACATCCCAAGCCTATTACATCTACAGCATCTATCCTAGCGCCGGTTAACGATTGTATTCGGCAAAACCATCCCCAAGTCGCACGCTCAAGACATCAATATGATTATTTAAGCACAATTAAAACAAAAATTGTCCATTTCCCCCACAGGAGCAGCAAAAAAAAAAAAATTATTCTCGAAGTAATCTTTTCCGATGAATTACAATAGCACAGACATCGGGTAACAATTATAATCCATTATCGGGATAACATACGGAACTCAAATGCTGCGCTTCATCAGAATGGGTTTTTTATATATATGTAAGCAGGCTTTGTGTAAAATCACCTGTCGTTACCCTCTCGGCAAAAACTCTATAAATATTGATACAGGGAGATCGAGGACTAGGGACTACCGTGTGTTCAACACAATACCCCATTAGTGCGCGCCTTCAGATCAATCTTCTGTTCGAGCTACTTTGGAATCGGCCGCAGAAGAGATTGAAGAAATCTCACCATTAAAAAAATTAAACCTTGGCAATACCCCGTGTGTCTGTAAAGTTTCAACCGTCTCGTTGTTAGTTTATATCACCTGGAAATTAATTAAAATAATTGCAATTGACCGTCGTTTTGTATGTAATATCACATAAATATAAAAATCGTTCCATCTACTCGTCTTAAAAGGCTGGGTATGTAAATAGAGAAAAAAACTGCATTAACAAAACGCATCCCGGAGAAACGTGGCCCGAACCAGTGGCTGATCTACATCAGCTGATCAGCAAACGTGATATTTCGGTTCAGATTTTATAGTGACATTATCCATGTTATCTCCTCCATTTATCTATACAATCTTGTCCATTACACTATATTCAATAATCAGCAACGTTAACTATTCTCACTAACACAATCTCCGTATGCTTTGGATCTGGAGGATCGACTTGGTTTATAAATCTTCAGTCCTTGATACCGTTATAAAGGCGACGGAGGAAGACCTTGCATTGTCAGAGTACTCCATCATGCGTCGGGTCTTTTAAAGAATGCAGAATAACGAAATAGACCGAAGTACGCAGTTTAATGCAATTGGTTACTGTAATTTATGTCTTCGATAATAAGATTCGTTACGTCTACCGGAAAAGTGGAAATGAAGCACGAATATACAAAGTAATTGAAAACTGTCCAAGCGTTTGTCGTTTATTATCAAAACCGCTTTGGTTTGAATTTTCCGATAGCGTCACGATCAATTCTGTCAGCTGCGTCAACCATAAACAATACACGCCGCCGGTGTAAAACCTTTATGATTGGTCAACTCCTTTTCCTAGGCGGAGTTATCAGTGCACGCTTATGCAATGCCAGAGCTGAAGGATTTTTTTCAGAACAGTTCATTTTTCCCCAATATGGAGTTATTATCGACTATCCTCTACAATGTATGTTTATAATAAATTCATGCAAATCTCTCTCTCTCTCTCTCTCTCTCTCTCTCTCTCTCTCTGTGTAAACGGGCGTTAAACCATAGTCTCAAGCTACGGTCTACAGTACGGCGTTAAACAAAATATAATACTTAAAAGTGCATGTGCTCCGCGTTCATTTCATGTACTAGTATATACCGTAAATGTATAATGTACATGTATTACCTACTAACTCACCAGACGAAGTGATAGAAATGAATTCCTCGATTACACCTTTCGATCGGCAATAAACGAATTGAACGATGATATGAAAGAACGAGACGGAAATGGAAAGTGCAACGGGGTATATACATGTATATGTGCGTCTTCACTAGGCAAGTGTCCGATTCGTTTCAATTCTTCTTCTGTTACCTTACCACATTCGGTGTAAATACATATACTTTATAAAAATATCCCCAAACAATTTACCGCAGATTTCATTATTTTACTTGTCTCTGAACCACCGATCACAAGCTCTGTACAGTGGCGTGGTTTCACTGGTTTGTTTACATATAAAAATGACAGCTCTTGATCCGCTTTCCGAGTAAGCCTAAAAGGTTGTTTAGTAGGAGAAAGTTTGGGGCAAGTAAAGCGACAATTATTAACAGTTACTGTAGTAAACTAAATGAAGAATTATTTAAATTGATTATTTGCACAAAATGTGGTATGATATGATGTTAATCTTTTCAAAACTAGCGTCATTTTCGTGCGCCGTAAATTGCAAGATTTTCGTAAGTATCGTATGCACTGTAGCTTTATATTTACTAACTCAAATTTTCCTCGAAGAGCTACAGCTATATGTACCGTATGTATGTTTTATTGCAAGTGTACACTTTCGAAAAATACCCCAATTTCGTCAATCACGAGTATCCCGGTGAATTTTCATTCTCCGAAAAGTTTTTGTTCTGTCCGTGCATAATTTAGTCTGAACCAGCAGCCAATCAGCGTTAAGCTGAATCCACCAATAAAAAAGTTTGTGGTTAAGGTACGGGTATTGTTTATGCATGACGTAGCTGATAGTATTGAACGCGACGCGATCCGAAAATTCATACCAAATCGGTTCTAATAATAAAATTCACGTTGGGATGTTTTATGACTCCAAAACCAGCGCATAAAAAGTAGTGGCGCAGTGTTTTCTTAAAGTCTCGCGAGAGTTCTTTAAAGTCTCGTGGATTCTCACGACCCGGACCGGCAGGTCTCGTGTCTGTTGCTGCAGTAAGATTTTATGAAATGATATGATAAATCTTTGTCGTCACAGGGCTTTTTACTGCCCCACTTGTCAATATTTGCCCGTGATTTCACCGCCAGCGAGTTGCATATATGTCCGTCTCTACAGAAACCAATTACAATGCTAAATCTTCGCGCGAGTCGACAATTCGACGGGGATGTACATAGAACTTGTTCATTAGCCGGATATTATTCGGCTAGTGGTGGCACGACCTGATTAACTTCGGTCCGCCATTTTGTCATCTGTGTATGATTAACTAAATTGATTGATTAATAAATTGAATTCATTAAGGATACATGATAAATAGAAAGAAGAAATTAAATAGTATTTTTTAGATTTTAAACATGAAATAAAACGCTGACATTTAATAAGAGTTAATGATTACAAACATGAAGGGATACCAGAATCTACTGGATATGTAAAAGTATACTGCGTATGCAAAAAAAAAAAAAAATACAAAAAAAACAAAAAAACAAAAAAAAACATACATTTCTGATATTTATAAACGCCAAAAACATATCCTACTTAATTCTAAATAATCTGCTTATGAAATCTCACTTATGAGATATCAAAAGAAAAATTTCTAAACATCAGTCTTTCCTAATAAAACCACGCCAGATGAACACAACTCTCGTGATAGAACTGATTAAGAAAAGCACGTGTTACACGTGGTGCACAAGCGTGCAGACGAAAGACAGATCAAGGAAACTAGAGTAATCGTGTTATTTCTCGGGTAAAATCAACCCAGTACAATTCTACGTATATCATTACGTTCCTAGCTAAGGCTACAATACAGTTGAAACTTTTTATCACGAAACCCGTGCAATTTGACTGCGTGTGCATTTTGATCTACAAAATTAGTTCAATATCAAATAAGCCAGACTTTGGCCTGCTTTCTTTGACAGACGGACACCGGTATCTATAATTGATATTCAGTGCCTTCACAGGGCGAAAAACAATCTTTAAGCAAGTCCTTAAAGGTGACTTAAAGGTGGCGTAAAGGTGGCTTAAAGGATATACAATCTTTAAGCCACCTTTAAGTCACCTTTAAGCTGAGCTTATAGGTCCTTAATGTCCAAACTTCTTTAAGTCACCTTTAAGCCATCTTTAAGCCACCTTTAAGCATCTTTAAGTTGCATTTACGCTCCCTTTAAGTTGTCTTTACACAATCTTTAAGTTCCCTTTAAGTCAGGTTTGATCAAGCTGAACAGATTCATCTTGAAAACATATATTAAATGCAAAAGCTATTTTATAGGGAGGGGGTGATTCGAGTGATGATATAATTTCCAAGGAAGGGGGGGGGGTGTTCTAGGCGGTTTTAATTGTCGCTCCATTAAACACAGATCGCTATCATCAACACTCTGTATCTAAATCTGCGCATGAAATTATATTAAAGTATGATTGTTTCCCATTATAAATTAATCGGTGAAATCTGTCTCTCTCTCTCTCTCTCTCTCTCTCTCTCTCTCTCATTCTCTCTCTCTCTCATTCTCTCTCTCTCTCTCTCTCTCTCTCTCTCTCTCTCTCTCTCTCTCTCTCTCTCTCTCTCTCTCTCTCTCTCTCTCTCTCTCTCTCTCTCTCTCTCTCTCTCTCTCTCTCTCTTAGTTCATCCCGATATTAAACAAAATAAAAAAATAAACCAACAATGCATGATTTAATTTAATCGGTTTAAGATATGTATTTTTTTTCAATTTTAATAATTTCTAGGTCTAACTCTAGATATGCTAGATACATGTTAAAGATGAAAAGACTCTCAACTGCCTTGGTTATATCGGGCGGGATATTACCGCTTTGTTTGTCTAGACATAGTTTTGTTCGTTTGTGTATATCTAATTAGAGTCTATTGTTTGTCCAAGTTAAGAAAACCCCTGGAACTAACACAGAATATACAAGATATACACAACAGGTGTGTCGTGTGCCCAGGTGCACGTCTGGGTTTCTAAAGGCGTTGAAATCTTAGTATATACGTGTATACGATAAGTCTAGTGAATGAAAGTTTATTTACATTTGTAATTCATTTTCAAAGTATTATTTCCTAACTATGGGTTTTAAAAATGTTACGTCTACAAATTAAAGATACATGTATGTAAGAGTAAAATCTAGATTCTAATTAATTACTATACCGGTGATCATAATTGGGGGTTAATTATTTAAATATATGTATAAGGGTAAAAATGTCACATACCCGGCCTGGTACATCATACAATTGTATGTACAAGTATATGCATACATCATTTGCAATTGCCACATGCAGTAAATACGTCACCGGTAATTGGTAATATTGTTTGTAATAGAATTGATAGTTTAAAAATCATGTATACAATTAAACATTTAAACATATATCATTTCATTTGTTATTCTAGATCTGTTGTAAATGTATAATAATCAATATTATTAAAATTATACATACTGGAACCGCGCCGTGATGAAATTGCGTAGAACTAATATCCTAGCTAACAGTTTCAATGCATATAATAAAAGAAATAGTTTCATCTTCTTTCTTGCATTTCATTTAGCTATGAACAAAGCCTATATCTACTTGGTTTAAATTTATTAGTTAAGTACTAGTAAGCCTAACGGTTTCCATTTAGGTATATTATATTTTTTTCATTGAAGACCAAGTTTCGTATTTCATTCTAAATACATGCATGCATGTAATTTATAAATTAGATTGATTGTTACAAACTGAATGGAAGTCAAAATCTTTTCAAGTAAAAAATAAACACTCAATACATTGATTCAATAGCCACTAATTTATAGGATATAAAATCCTCTTAATATATATAAGTTGCCGTGGCGCAGAGGGAGTGAGTTGATGCTGGTAAACGAAGGGTCCCGGGTTCAAACCTCGTCTTGGGCGTTTGATTTTTTTTTTCATTTTATTTTCTAGAACAAAAACCGTTTTTAATACCTCTTCTATCATAAAGTTAATACATTTTGTTGGTAAATTAATCACAATATTGAATTAAAAGATTTTTTAATGACTTAAAGGTGGCTTAAAGGTGGCTTAAAGGTAGCTTAAAGGTGGCTTAAAGAAGTTTGGACATTAAGGACCTATAAGTTGTCCTTAAAGGTAGCTTAAAGGTGGCTTAAAGATAGTCTTTAAGCTGCCTTTAAGCCATCTTTACGCTTTCTTTAAGCCACCTTTAAGCAACACATATAGCTTAAAGGTGGCTTAAAGATCGTCTTTAAGCTACCTTTAAACACCTTTAAGTTATCTTTAAGGAGAACTTTAAGATGGTCATTCATCCTGTGCTTGAGATTGTTTTTACGCTGAAAATTGAACCGTCGAATTTTTTTTTCATCCCCCATTGTGGCCCCACCCTACCACCGGGGACCATGACTTTTTACGGGTAAATAATCATAAACATTACTATACATGTTTTCCCGCAAGACAAGGGAACTAAGGAGAATAAACATTTTCAAGACATTCCGTCTGATAAAAAGCATGTCATCTTCATCTTTATAAACCGCTATTAATCATCTTTGTTTACAGCAACCAACTATTATCCTAACTAACAGCAACCAACCAATTTTACCAAAAGTAACCTATCATCATCTGTTTAATCATCAAACCCACCAATCAATGACATCCTCTTTATCAAAAGCAACCAATCACAATTTTTATTAAAAGTAACCAATAATCTTTCATTTTTCTTGGCTTGGTTTCGAACCCGGACCGACGAAACAGAGGGCGCAGGTGGTATTATTGATCAAACAACAGACGTGGTGCTTCCAATGATTGGGAAAATTGCTCTTTATGCATGCAATAAATGAAAATTACAATAAATTGCTCATGCATGGGACAAATTCGTGCTGTAATTGGACCACAACATCAAGGTTCTTACTGTTGTTTTATGGGTTAATTTTATTACACCATGTCAGAACACTCTACTGATGTTACAAAGTTAATCTTATTTAAAGCAATTCATTCCGGGTATTTCTGGACGTAGGAAAGATGGGGTTAAAGAGTATTTATGTGTATAAACGTACACAAAACCAGAGAAATATATTCTAATGAGAGAGAGAGAGAGAGAGAGAGAGAGAGAGAGAGAGAGAGAGAGAGAGAGAGAGAGAGAGAGAGACGTATATTCCCAAATCAACGGTTTCTGATCCGCTTTACTCTTCACAAATGACAAATGTATGTAGAGCGGAGCGGATCAGAACCCTTGACTTAAGAGGATGAGAGAGACGTTGATAATTGAATATATCAGGGTTCACGAACACTATAAATAGTGCATGTTTGGGAGGGTAACACCTCCCAAACAGGCACTATTTATTTTATTATACTGAATTTCTTGATTTTAAAGAAAATTTTATTGATTTTAAATAGAAATGACGCGAATTCTACGGCGAAACATACGCGCATAATTTACGCGCATGTAACGATTCTTTGTGTTACCCGTTGCCAAATGTGTTGCTAACGCTGAGGGTAATAGTACGGATTATCAACAGCGTCTAATTATAAACCAATCAGATTTCAGTATTTAACATGAAAGTATAATAAAATGCAATACTCTATTTATAGCTGTGAATTACATGTACCTGACATGTAATATATATCTTAATAAAAAGAGGGGACCTATTCACTAACACAATTTGAAATAACATTCTTTAATGTAACCCAATTGAAAGCTAGAAAAGCTAGAAAGTCAAATATGATCGTTAAAAAGGCTAGAAAATCAACTCGTAAGTTATATATTGACCTCGTTAGAAAGGTGCCTTTAAAGTGCTAACCTTGACCTTTCAAGTGAAAATATAAAGTGTAGACATTTATTATCTACATGTAACGAGAGCGCATGCGTGGATCCAGAAAATTTTTCCAGGAAGGGGATCCAAGGGATAATTGTGTTTGCCTGGGGAAGGGGGGGGGGGATTCGAGGCCTTTTTTCGGTAAATTTACTAAGTGAAATCAATAAATTTGAATTTATGACCCCCCCCCCCCCGCCCAAATCCTCCTCTAGATCCGCGCATTGAGCTGACAGAAGAACACGAAAGAACATACATATTGCCATATATACATGTAATACATGTTTCATAGCCGATGGTTAGGGCAAATTTAAAGACAACACATGCCGTATTAATAAACAATTTATCATGTAACTTGAACCATATTTCTGGAATCGTGAAAAAAAAAATCAGTGACAACTTTATGTTGATGTTTGTTCAATATGGTAAAAACCTGACGCGTTCGCACGAGTCGGTACTGTAATGGCGGCTAATTTATCGCGTTGATTACCCGCGAGACGAGAGACCCGGGCGCGACCTTTAGCAGACCGACGCCGGGACTTATCGTACAATGAAGTGATTGACTATTGGATGTAAATTTGCACACAACAAGACAGCACTGATTTCCTGAACTGATTATTTTTTCCCGTTGATATCTCGAACAATTGTCCTGAAAAGATCATTTTCCCATTGATTTTGGACATTTGCTACCTACTATAGGGCGGGGAAGGTATCCAAATGGACAAATATTATTTTTATTGTGAAGTAAAGGGGTACTCAACACTTAATACTATAAAGGGGGAAAATATATTCTAATATACCTATGTTTTATTCATCAAGTAAATTGATACTGTAACGGGAAAAGTATCCGAATTGACCTATATACTGGGTTCTTTTTTTCATAAATAAAAGGGATACTCTAAATGTAACTTTACAGAGGGGTGAGTATTCCGGTGGACCTATATTTTGATGTATTTCTCCTTGAAGTAAATGAACATTTTAAACGTGATTTGTGGTACTATCTGATATGATATGGTACAATGTACAATCTTATTTTTTTCTACACAAACTGTTTTCTTGCGACCTCGTCACAGTTACTAGTACTGTATACAGGGTTATTTTCGCCCCAGTGTAATTTTCGCCCTTCTATACTTTCAAACTGTTTCGCCCCGCCTTAATTAAATTCGCCCAGACACAGTTGTGTTTAAAGACAGATAATTTAAAACATTGAAATTCGCCCAGTCTTAAATTCGCCCGCCGACAACGAGGCCGAAAGGAGCGAAAATAAAATGGGGGGCGAATATTTCCCGGTATACAGTATATTATCGATGTCAAAATTATCGAATAGCAAAATAATTCATAACGGCATCAATGTAACGTGAACACGTCATTGTTTAAAAAATATAAACCACAAAAATGATTCACTGTTTCAATATTAATTCAAATATTGCTTTTTATATCTTAATGCCGATGTAACTCCCTCATCGCTGACAAGTATGAAGCCTTTAAGCCCCACGTAATATTTCAGGACCGGAGGAACAACTAGTGAAAAGGTCTAATAGCACAAACAATCAAGGTATCTGCTATTTCTTAGACTTCCTAAAATTAATTTGCAAAAAAAAACAAAAACAAAAAACAAAAAAAAATGTAATATCTGAAATTAGTATAAAATCATTTCTTAGAGATAAGAAATTCCGGCTTTAGATAGACTAGAAAAGTTAATGTTTTATAGAAGATTTCGTCCTCGAGACAATATTGTATTTTCTTCTCTATTTTAGCTTACAAATATAGCTTAGGTGAACGGCAAAATGCAATAAAACCTGAGACGAGACAAAGCTAGAAAGAACAACGATCGTGATTATTCCAATAGAGACAGCCTACCATCATTTATACATGTAGTACTGAACAAAAGAAAACAGACTAAATCATTGATGATTTTCTAATAAAAAAAATCCCCAAAACGTATTGTATAAGAGATAATCGCAAAAAACAATATTATATTACTCTGAATCATTATGATAACAGATATAATAGTCTAAGACAGTTTATTGATGACGCTATTAGTATAACCACAATGAAAGGTTTATTAAGTTTAGAAAAAAGAAAAGAACTTGACATCAAACAACACTAGAAAAAGAGTGAGGTAAATTAAAAGTAATGGCGGTAACAATTGACGTAATAGTGCATCACGGTCATCGGATGAGTGCAATTAAAGGCGGGAAATCTCGGGAGAAATCAGATGTTTTATATATAGCTAACAATAAATCTATGGTCCTGTAATGTAGTCTCAGCATCATTAAGATGAACGAGATGAAATCGTTTGCGTGTATTTCTACTGATCTTCTAGTAATAAACTTCATTTCTTACAAATTTGTCAAAGTTCAAAAAGAATGATATTACTGCGCCCTTTTATTCTTATTTTTTCTATGAATGTGACTTGTAATTTATTTTTATATAATGGCCTTTCAAGACTAATAGTACATGTACATTGAAACCATATCCAATTGTTATCAGTTGTCTAATGTATAGAAAATAGTAACTACATCAAAAGTTATATTATAAGGATTATATTACATGTATATAGTAGTGTAGTAAACATTAATACATACTTGTATATAGTAGTGTAGTACACATTAGTACATACTTGTATACAGTAGTGTAGTACACATTAGTACATACTTGTATATAGTAGTGTAGTACACATTAGTACATACTTGTATATAGTAGTGTACTACGCATTAGTACATACTTGTATATAGTAGTGTAGTACGCATTAGTACATACATGTATATAGTAGAGTAGTACACATTAGTATATACTTGTATATAGTAGTGTACTACGCATTAGTACATACTTGTATATAGTAGTGTAGTACACATTAGTACATACTTGTATATAGTAGTGTACTACGCATTAGTACATACTTGTATATAGTAGTGTAGTACACATTAGTACATACTTGTATATAGTAGTGTAGTAAACATTAATACATACTTGTATATAGTAGTGTAGTACACATTAGTACATACATGTATACAGTAGTGTAGTACGCATTAGTACATACTTGTATATAGTAGTGTAGTACGCATTAGTACATACATGTATATAGTAGAGTAGTACACATTAGTACGTACTTGTATATAGTAGTGTAGTACGCATTAGTACATACTTGTATGTAGTAGTGTAGTGCGCATTAGTACATACATGTATGTAGTAGAGTAGTACACATTAGTACATACTTGTATATAGTAGTGTAGTACGCATTAGTACATACTTGTATGTAGTAGTGTACTACGCATTAGTACATACATGTATATAGTAGAGTAGTATGCATTAGTACATACTTGTGTATAGTAGTGTAGTACTCATTAGTACATACTTTTATATAGTAGTGTACTACGCATTAGTACATACATGTATGTAGTAGAGTAGTACACATTAGTACATACTTGTATGTAGTAGTGTAGTACGCATTAGTACATACTTGTATGTAGTAGTGTAGTACGCATTAGTACATACATGTATAATGTAGTGTAGTACACATTAGTACATACTTGTATATAGTAGTGTACTACGCATTAGTACATACATGTATATAGTAGTGTACTACGCATTAGTAAATACATGTATATAGTAGTGTAGTACACATTAGTACATACATGTATAATGTAGTGTAGTACACATTAGTACATACATGTATAACGAGTGTAGTACACATTAGTACGTACTTGTATATAGTAGTGTAGTACACATTAGTACATACTAGTATATAGTAGTGTACTACGCATTAGTACATACTTGTATGTAGTAGTGTAGTACGCATTAGTACATACTTGTATATAGTAGTGTACTACGCATTAGTACATACATAAATAATGTAGTGTAGTACACATTAGTACGTACTTGTATATAGTAGTGTAGTACACATTAGTACGTACTTGTATATAGTAGTGTAGTACACATTAGTACATACTTGTATATAGTAGTGTAGTACGCATTAGTACATACATGTATATAGTAGTGTAGTACACATTAGTATGTACTTATATATAGTAGTGTAGTAAGCATTAGTACATACTTTTATGTAGTAGTGTAGTACACATTAGTACATACATGTATAAAGTAGTGTAGTACGCATTAGTACATACTTGTATATACTAGTGTAGTTGCAATACACATTATGCACACCGTCATTCAATGAGCATTAGTACATACTTGTATGTAGTAGTGTAGTACGCATTAGTACATACTTGTATGTAGTAGTGTAGTACACATTAGTACATACTTGTATATAGTAGTGTAGTACGCATTAGTACATACATGTATATAGTAGTGAAGTACACATAAGTACATACTTGTATATAGTAGTGTACTACGCATTAGTACGTACTTGTATGTAGTAGTGTAGTACGCATTAGTACATACTTGTATGTAGTAGTGTAGTACACATTAGTACATACTTGTATGTAGTTGTGTAGTACGCATTAGTATATACTTGTATATAGTAGAGTAGTACGCATTAGTACATACATGTATGTAGTAGAGTAGTACACATTAGTACATACTTGTATATAGTAGTGTAGTACGCATTAGTACATACTTGTATATAGTAGTGTAGTACACATTAGTACATACTTGTATATAGTAGTGTAGTACGCATTAGTACATACAGTCGCACCTGTTTTAAGCGGCCACCTGTGGGACAATGACAAACTGGCCGCTAAAGACAGGTGGCGTGGCCTCTTATTCCAGGTTTCATTTTAATAAAAAAAAAAACACCGAGTATTTTCATTTTGGCTCTATTGCACAGATTTATTAATAGCATATGTAATGGCGGCGTACACGGAGATGGTGCATGTACAGCTCGGATTGATGAATAAACAGTTTAAATTAATTTTAAACGACCGTTTTAATTCCATGTATCTATCAAAGGATTAAGAGCAAAACATTTTCTACTAAATACGCCCAAATAATAATTTTCAAGTGATTAAATGCGGTAAACAAACAGATGTAGCGTTTCCGTACACAGGGTATATGCTGAACTACGATAGCCAATGTTTTACCTCTTTAAAAAGTATCAAAATTCCATTGGGATATATAATAAACACCCTTTTATTCTATCAAAGAAATTTTATAGAAAAAAAGGTGCGTATTACCGGCTGTACATGCTGTTTAGCGCAAGACTGGCCATTTAATAACTTTGTAATGAAGTATATAAGTACGTGTAGATATATAAACAACACAAAACAGGTGTTATGATAATCAATTATCTCATTAAATCTCAGCAGTCTTCAAATTACCCACTTAATTATTTGTCATTAACTCATTATCAGCTTTCGAAGTTTGGCTACTTTCGATACGGAGTCACATGTCAGAGTTAAAAGTCATGTGACAAAACAGACGAAATGGCCGTTGAAAACAGGCATGTTGAAACCACGGGACCTAAAAACAGTGGCCGCTGGCCGCGTTACACAGGTGGCCGCTTAAATCAGTTAAAATATAGTGAAAAACTAAACGGGCGGGATTGAAACTGGCCGCTCATGGCGAGTGGCCGCTGATTAAAGGTGGCCGTAACAGCAGGTGCGACTGTACTTGTATATAGTAGTGTAGTACACATTAGTACATACATGTATATAGTAGTGTACACATTAGTACATACATGTATAAAGTAGTGTACTACGCATTAGAACATTCATGAGTATAGAAGTGTAGTCGCAATACACATTATGCACACCGTCATTCAATGAGCAGGGCGTTTGAAGCTAAAAATTATACGCTCAAATATTCCAATATTCCATAACATATCAAGGGTTGATATGCCGGTAGAAGAATTTGAGCTCTTTATATTTCATGTATGACAACGTATGACCATGTAAAATGTGGTTTAGAATTCAAAGAGCAAATTAATTTTTTTTTCTTTTGAGAGGACCAATGGCGTTTAGGGGTATCAAAACAACTTGAAGTTTATCGTTATTACTGGCAGATTTAATCAGGACAATCTGGCAAGTACTTTATCTCAGAGACAGAGGATAGAAAATCGGTCACCATCTCTAACAGTACGATAGGAAGTTACAGTAAAAACTGACAGCGGTTTGGTTACACTCTAAAGAAATCCAGACCTTAATCCAATCAGAAAGTAAACACATAGGCATCCATATTTTCCCTTTTAATAATATAAAAAAAAACTCAATCATATTGCATTAAGTGGAGAAGAGAGATTTCACAACAAGGAAAAAATAGTCCCTCCCGGCAGTGAAAGGCGATTCATCAAACGATTTACCGTCAGTGTTTATTTACATCCGCCTGCCTTCCTACGTGAACAAGAGAACAAATAGGGACCAATATATCGGAAATTAAAACTGTGTGCTCCTGGTTGAAAATGCTAATGGTTATATCGCCCACTTCATGGAGATAGGAATATCACCAAAAGGTCTTACACAAATACAGATTCGGGTTCTGGCATATGGATATTTATCGCATAATGTTGTTAACAAGTATTATACATGTAGTTATTCTCTTTCCAAACAACCAAGAACAAGAGCATATTAACCATTTCTTCAAGTAAAATTCAACAGAATACAATATAACTTGAAGGACAGGGACAGGGAACACAGTTATACTGTGTGAAAAATTACGAGTTAACTGAATGTTAACGAAATGGAGGTACAAAAAAAACGAAATGTATATATATTTTAGAGCCTAAGTTACAAGGTACGGAAACCCTCGTTGGTTTTTTGCAGCCTTTTACACATCTTTTTACGTTCTAAAAATGATTTGTTTGTTGCATGACAATAGGCGGCCATTTTATTGGCCAAGTTAAGAAAAGTACTCTACCTTTGAAAATTGGTTGTTGCATTCTGTTTAATACGATTTCCCATCGCCAGACTTGTACAGTAAAATACATACCCACTAGTTCGTCGGGTGAAAACTGGGATTTTGAATTAAGTGTTCACAATAGTAAAGCATGTTACTGACATAGTTTACGTTCATGCTAATTTTCTATTTTTAACTAAATAGATAATCATCTGAAAAGCAACAGTGACTAGATGGATTTTTTAATGAAATATAATGCTCTTTATAATATGAACTCCTGTCTATAAACTGGTAATGGAATATTATATTTCAACATATTGCCAACATGCTACATGTATTTTTTATCTTACAAAATTGTTCTACTTTTCAAATGAAATTCGCCAGATTTATGTTACAGAAAATTAAATTAATACTTTTTTATACAATGAACTGCTGTATACATGTACTAGTAATGGGGTTATATTTCAACAAATTGCCAATTTACTATTTTAACTTACAAAATTGTTCTACTTTTCAAATTAAATTCGTCAGATTTATGTTACAGATAATAAAATAATGCTGTTTTTAAACTAATTTTCGCCAGAGTCAGAACATTTAATACTTTGCAATTTATTACATGATTGTATTTCAACAAACACTAAACTGAAAAAAAAATGTCTGCATCTCTTATGCGTCCAAAATGACGTCAACAAAACAAAATAATAATTCAATTACTAGTATGTTAGATCGGGTACGGAATCCATATATAAATGATGTAAAAAAAAATTAAAAGTATCTTGGCAACAGAAATATGTCGGGTATACATTAAAATTCCAACGAAACAGCGTAACAAAAAATACATGCACAAACATGAATCAATATTCCAAATAACCCCTGATCAGCTAACACAACAAGAGGAATACTAAGGAGAGGGCGGGTTCATTACAAACACAGGCAAAACATGCATATAATGGAACCCTGATGCATTAAAATTACCTGTCTAGCAATCCATTCAGAATACTGTAATAAAAGAATATATCAGTAAGTTTTAGTATACTATATGCATCTGTCAACAACAGCTGAGTGCCAGATCTGTTAAGAATAACTTTTATAGATGTATAAAGATACCGCTAAAGAATAATAAGCATGACCTTCTCCATCAATCAATCATACTTAAAGAGAACGTTGTCCATGGTGTAAGTTTTATGTGAGTTATGGTCATTCGTCTCAAAGAGAGTTGTCTTTCTTATTATAAGGTGATTGGACCTTAAGTTTGTCGCGAACAATGATTGAAATTGGCCACCTTCACTACTTCATTACAAAAACATAGGTAATCACAGATTACAAAGCTCACCGAGACGAGGCATCAACTTTATGAGGAATCACCTTTATAAAACCACCTTTATCATATTATATGAAAATCATAGTTAATGATCTTGGATATTCATGGATACTGTTTTGACACAATATCGTATATCATATGTAAAAAACATTGTATGATAATCATATGTTCATTTCATACGTATTATAAGATACAATGTTTATCAATACAATAATATAAAATATGATATTGCATCCAATGATACTTACAATATATATCATTTAATACAATATAATACTGAAATAAATTTTGATGCAATATGATATTGTAACATATAAAATGACATTGTATCGTGTTATACATCATTGTATTTAATCACATAATACAATATCATTATACCTAATATAAATACAATAAAGCATTATTTGTTATTATATCATATTACATAATACATCACAATATTGTAACATATGATATTATATTGTATAATATAGAATCATATTGTATTGTATGATATTGTATCATATTTGATACACAATACTGTATCATATGATACAATATAAGTTGATAAAACATTGTATATCATATGGTACAATATCATCTGATATAGTAATATATTATTTTATACAATATTATACAATATCATATCATATGATACAATATCATAGTATTATACAAAATCATATTATATAATATCTTATAATATCATATAATACAATTTTATGTATTATATAACAATATATTATATAAACAAATATCATATTACACAATATTGTATCATATGATACGATATAATTATAATATACAATATTGTATCATATGATACAATATCATATATTGCAATATAATATGAAACAATATCATTCGATAGAATAATATATTATACAATATTATATTCTACAATATTGTATAATAATATACAATACTATACATAACAATATCATAATACAATATCAAATAATAATGTACAAAAAAAATTGATACAATATCATATCGTATCATATAACTTTTTACAATATAATGTATGATATTTCATTGTTTCATATAAAACAATAGTGTATCATATCATAGAATACTATATCATAGGAATCATGTTATATCATTTAACAACACATCTATCAAGCAGGTTTGAGTGTGATAGGAGAATTTTTAGCATCCTTGATAATGGAGATCAGGCTCTGCATCTGAAGCTACCTCTGCAATTCATTTATATTATAGTTAAATCAATTATGCAAGCTATTATCTATAAATCATGTAACCTGTTCCAAAAAACTAAACCTCATCCAGCATCCGAAACCTATGGCTCAGATTCAGCATTCAAGCCTGTCAGATGCATCAGTATCATGAGATGCATCATCCATGCAAGTTTGGTGATGTAAGGACCAGTAATAACTAAGATATAATCATCAGAGGGCACCTGCTCTAAAATCTTTAACCAGCTCTTAAAACCTTAACCTCATCCAGCATCCGAAACCTATGGCTCAGATTCAGCATTCATGCCTGTCAGGTGCATCAGTATCGTAAGATGCACCATCCATGCAAGTTTGGTGAAGTTAGGACCAGTAATAACTAAGATATATTTTTTAGCATCCTCGATAATGGAGATCAGGCTCTGTATCTGAAGCTACCTCTGCCATTCATTTATATTATAGTTAGATCATATATGCAAGTTTGAAATAGTGCTATTACCTACATGTATTAAACATGTGACCTGTTCCAAAAAAACTAAACCTCATCTAGCATCCAAAACCTATGGCTCAGATTCAGCATTCAAGTCTGTCAGGTGCATCAGTATAATAAGATGCATCATCCATGCAAGTTTGGTGAAGTTAGGACCAATTATAACTATGTTATAACCATCAGAGGGCACCTGTTTCAAAAACTTTAACCAGTTCTAAAAACCTTAACCTCATCCAGCATCCGAAACCTATGGCTCAGATTCAGCATTCAAGCCTGTCAGGTGCATCAGTATCATAAGACGCAACATCCATGCAAGTTTGGTGATGTAAGGACCAGTAAAAACTAAGATATAATCATCAGAGGGCACCTGCTCCAAGAACTTTAACCAGCTCTTAAAACCTTAACCTCATCCAGCAATTCCGAAACCTATGGCTCAGATTCAGCATTCAAGCCTGTCAGGTGCATCAGTATCATAAGACACACAATCTTTGCAAGTTTGGTGAAGTTTGGACCAGTAGTAACTTAGAAATGCCTATAAAACAGCACCTGCAATAAAAACTTAAACCTGCTCAAAAAACCTTAACTTCATCCAACATCCGAAACCTATGGCTCAGATTCAGCATTCAAGCCTGTCAGGTGCAACAGTATCATAAGACACACCATCCATGGAAGTTTGGTGAAGTTAGGACCAGTAGTAACTAAGATATAACCATCAGAGGGCACCTGCTCCAAAAACTTTAACCAGCTCTAAAAACCTTAACCTCATCCAGCATCCGAAACCTATGGCTCAGATTCAGCATACATGCCTATCAGGTGCATCAGTATCATAAGACACACCATCTATGCAAGTTTGGTGAAGTTAGGACCAGTAGTAACTTAGAAATGGCTATCAAATGGCACATGCAACAAAAACTTTAACCTGCTCCAAAAACCTTAACCTCCTCCAGCATCTGAAATTCATGGTCCAGATTCAGAATCCAAGTCTCTCTAGTCCATTAGTAGGTCCAGATGCATCATTCATGCAAGTTTGGTAAAGATAGGACAAGCAATAAGTTAGATACAGGACCTGCAACAAAAACTTTAACCAGGTCCGGACGCCGACGCCGACGCCACCGCCGACGCCGACGCCGAGGGTATAGCATAAGCTCCCCCCGACTTCGTCTCGGTGAGCTAAAAACCTTATCTTTCCACTCAACAAGCTCATACCTTTGTAACAATATTACAATTACGAGAGAAACAAGGACATGCGGTCATACTTTGATAATTGACACTACATATGTGCAGACATTTCTTTGAATCTTTATTCTGATTGACTGAACTCGCTGCTATTGTGAATATTGCCATCACAGCTCAACAATTAAGCAATTGGAAAGTAATCTCACAGTGACGTAATATACACTGTTCAAGATTATTTGGTGAAAAAGCTTGCCTTTATGATTATTATGCAATATAACTAACAAGAGGCCCATGGGCCACATCGCTCACCTGAACAACAGTTTCTTGTAACATTCTATTTCGTAGAATATGCTATTTCTATTTCAAACTTTTAACCCCTTTCTGGGGCCCCAGTACTGGTCCGAGGTTTATGGTTGGCTTTAACAATTTAGAATTTGCACTATTTGAGGATCCTTGCATAGTAATCTCACAAACTGTAACATAATAGTTCTCGAGAAAAACGTTTTGAAAACATTTTCCATATATATTTCTATGTTAAACTTTGAACCCCTCTTATGGCCCCAGTATTAGTCCAGTGGTCACAGCTTTATTAATTTAGTATTTACATTATTCAAGGATGCTTGCATAGTAATCTCACAAGTTGAAGCATTGTAGTTCTCTAGAAAAAGATTTTTAAACATTTTCCCTCTATATTTCTATGTTAAACTTTGAACCCTTCTTGGGGCCCCAGTATTAGATCAAGGGTCACAGCTTTTATAACTTCGAATCTACACCATATAAGGATGCTTACGTAGTAATCTGACAAATTGAAGCATTGTAGTTCGCGTGAAAAAGGTTTTTAAACATTTTCCATATATACTTCTACATTAAATTTTGAACCCATCTTGGGTCCCCAGTATTAGTCCAGGGGTCACTAATTTAAAAATATCGAATCTAAATTATCCAAGGTTGAATGCATAGTAATCTCACAACTTGTAGCATTGTAGTTGTCAAGAAGAAGATTTTTTAACATGTTACCTACATATTTCTATATTAAACTTTGACCCCTCTTGGGTCCCCAGTATTAGTCCAGGGGTCACTTATTTAAAAATATCGAATCTACATTATCCAAGGTTGCATGCATAGTAATCTCACAACTTGTAGCATTGTAGTTCTCAAGAAGAAGATTTTTAAAAACATTTTACCTATATATTTCTATATTAAACTTTGACCCCTCTTGGGGCCCCAGTATTAGTCCGGGGGTCACGATTTTACCAATTAAGAATCTACATAAGCCAGAGATGCATGTATAGTGATTCCACAAACTGTAACATTGTAGTTCTCAAGAAGAACATTTTTAAACGTTTTCTATATATTTTTTAAAATGTTTAATTTTGAACCCCTCTTGGTGCCCCAGTATTAGTCCGGGAGTCACGATTTTTACAAATTAGAATCTACATTATTTAAGGATGTATGCATAGTAATATCCCAAACTGTTGCATTATAGGTATTGAGATGAAGATTTTTAAACATTTTCCTACATATGTTAAACTTTGAACCCCGCCTAGGGCCCCACTTTTTGTCCGGGGCTCACAATTTTTACAATTTAGAATCTTCACTATATATACAAGCTTTTTTGTAAATATTGGCATTTCTAGTGCAGTGGTTCTTGAGAAGAAAATTTTAAAACATTTTTCCTATGTATTTCTATGTTAAACTTTGAACCCCGCCTGGGGCCCCAGTTTTGGTCCGAGGGTCACGATTTTTACAATTTAGAATCTTCCCTATACATATCAAAGGCCGGAACGGCCACAAAGGCGTCGAGCTGACATTTTCTTTAATATAGATATCATTAATTTAAATTTCTGTACCAATAGTCGTATATCAAATAATATCAGTATAAAAATGGTTTGTGTAACTAAATTCGCACATATGCAACTTTATTTTTATTTGCAATTTTAACATCACCATGTGATTGTATACTCAGTATATTTCCTTATAAAATACGTAGTGATGCATTTGTAATTCAATGAATCATAACTCAACATGGTTACAAAAATCGAAGAAATTTCATATAGTTTAAAAATAAATTATATTCTTTCTGCTTTAAACAGTCTTTGAACAAATTTCACGGGTTCATCATTAGTATACGAGTGTAACACATTAACAGTGTTTCCCTAATTATAATAAAACATACTTTTATTTATTTCAATTTCCGTGTGAAACAAGATTACCTATGGTAGTGTTGTTTACAAATAAATCTACACCACGTGCGTTGATCTGCCGTATCTTAGACTGGATAGCCTGCCCTTGATTCCACACGCTGCCGCTGGAAATTCAAGGACAGGTAACCACCACCGCCGTGACAGTAGGAAAACTCACTGCAGCTTCGCGCACACTTAAAATAAATCGGAAAGAAGATTGAGGCGGATCAAAGAAAGAAGGTTTAAGAAGAACTAAACATGAATTTGACAATAAATATCAAATTAACAAGAACAAATTAATATTGACACCGTTGACAATACATTGTTTATGTGGGTATTGTAAATATTAATTTACATCGGAAATGTATTATACCAATTATAACTTACTCAACAATGAAAATATTTATAATAAATATTTTCATTGTTGAGTAAGTTATAATTGGCACTCGACTGCTCGTAGCATTCCAATCCATGCCCATTATAACTTGATTTAAGGGGCTGCTGAGGATGGTAACGATCTGATTTAGCTCCGTTTTCTCGTAAAGGTCCGATAAGAATAAGTAAGCACATATAAATTGAAGCACACAGGCTACACACAATTAGCACATGGTCTGTACATATTATCTTATGTGTTTATAAAATATGGAGTTATTAACTTAGAGAGTGTGATCGTGTCAGTGTAGAAATTGGTTTTTTTTAAGCTAAGGACTTTTCATAACCAGTAAGTAAAATAAATATACAGTTGCCTGGCTTCCAGAGATTTCTTCAGGCTAACACTTTGTAGCGGTTTTACTTAATCGAAAGATGTTTCTCTTTTTTTGATTATAACTTTTAAAGCCGTTTTACTTTTAAAATAAATCTATTGACTCTCCGAAAGATTTTTTCGGCATTCCATCGCAACTTGTGGGCCTAAAAATAATTTTTTCTCGTCACTGCTATTTCCTGTGACGCGTAATCATGGCTGGCGAACCAGTCTATGCCGTATCTATAATGCTAAACCAATATATTGCAACAATATCACAAGATACATTTATCGCTTACATTCATTTTGGAGACCGTGCCCGACAACAAATAAATTTACATATTAATTTTTATTTTTATCGGGCACGGTCTCTAAATAAACTGTAAGCGATAAACGAAAATAATGTTTAGTGAATTTTTACACCTTATCGTATTCATCCGTCATTTCTTGATTAAACAAACTTATATACTTATGCCATGAGTTGTCAATAATCAGGGAGACACAGTTGGGTTTTTTGGTGCACAATTTATTTGAATAAATGGAACAAAAATCTTGTAAATCTTGTTAACGTTTTTCTATGTATATTTCTATGTTAAACTTTGAACCCCGCCTAGGGCCTTAGTTTTGGTCCGAGGGTCACGATTTTTACAATTTAGAATCTTCATTATATACACTAGCTTTTGTGTAAATATTGGCATTTCTGGTGCAGTGGTTCTTGAGAAGAAGATTTTTAAAGACACACACCCTATACTCACTGTTTCGCAATTATCTCCCTTTTAAAAAGGGCTGTGCCCTTTATTTTAACAATTTATAATCCCCTTTCCATAAGGATGCTTTGTACCAAATTTGGTTAAATTTGGTCCAGTGGTTTTAGAGAAGAAGTCGAAAATGTGAAAAGTTTACAGACGGACGGACGGACGGACGGACGGACGACGGACAACGGGTGATCAGAAAAGCTCACTTGAACCTTCGGTTCAGGTGAGCTAAAAAGGAAATCCCCTTCATGTTATACATGTATGTCCTTAGTAGTTACTGTCCGTACTGACAACATATACAGACAGTTATACACGTCAGATAATATTCAGGAGGCGCTGTCTTTTTAACGCCTTTCGCAAAAAAAAGCGATTTACTGTATGACACGCTCCACGCAGATAACAAAAGCACAGACTCCATCTTTCAGTAAGAAACAAGAATCGCTGCACAATCGATCTTTGCTTGCTCAGAGAGTAGTGCAAGGGACGAAACTGAAGCTAGAGTACAGAATGGGACTCTGATTTTATAGGAGTTGTCGCTCCTTGGTCGGGATCGCTAGCTATCAAAATCAATTGCGATTCAGTGCATGGTTGATGCTCGACACTATGGTCTAAATTACTTTTTTCATAATCTAAATCGTATGTTTCTTTAATACTTAAAGATATAAAACATTTAAACACTTCATAAGAATGTTCAGCAAATTCTCGTTATCACGAACTGGGTGGATCGGAGAAATAAATGGCTGAATTAGTAAGATATTTAAGTGGTAAAAGTTACCAACTAGTTTTGCCATATCAATCTCATTTTAAATCAAATTGAAAAGGCATTTTTACGAATAAGAACAGATTAAGGACCAAGTAATTATTCTGATCATGATGTAGAACAAAAGGTCTCGTTTTAATCAAATAAACAGTGAAGAAAATAGTGAAACCAATATAGTGTCAATACGTGTTTTTGTAAGAATTAACAGCTGAAATAAAAAGGTAATTTTGACTGAACTTGAAATATTATCTAGCAATTTACTCATGATTTTCCAATGACAAAGTCGTCATGTATGACTTGCATATTTGTATACACCCGAAGTTAAAACACAAACGTGAATGCTGTATGAAAAATTGACATTGTATGACAAACCGTCAACCATCTCAAAAATCCATAAAACGAAATACAAATTCACAGCAGAGCAACACGGACCTCCAAAAAGATAGAGGTACGATCAGGTGCCTAGGAGGATTGAGCATCTGTATATATCATAATCATATGATAAACCAAACTTAATATCTAAACTTAATAACTTAACAAAGTAGACATATCTAATACACTCGCAATATCTGCAAGGAGAATTTGTCAAAAAGCAAATCTAGTACTTTGATTTCAGAGTATGCGATCATAACAATTTTAATTACTACTGTGGCTCTAATTCACTGAATAAAACAAGTGAAAAACTAAAAATAACGAACTAATCAAAACACATATAACAAGTGCTTCTGGTACAAAATCTATCTGAGTGCCGAGTTCTGTCGAAAGGGTATCACTTTCCTTCCCCAATAACAGGAATGAGTTCGCAAGGGCTCTAAAGCAGCAATTATCAGAGAAGGTCCTTTCCTTCCTTTTGGATTCAGACTATTGTAGGAACCAAAAGAGTGGCATATATTTCTCCGGAGCCTGGAGACAGGCACGGCTGAGACAAATGGATTTTGCATCTGTTGTATTTTGATTACAGATGACGGTAGTTAGGAGCAGACATTAGTCGATTCAGTGGTGCTTAATTCTACGTTCACACGGAAACAGAACATGGTACATGACACAGCTTGTACTCAGGAGAGTGACGATACAGACCTCTAAATGAGAGACAGACAGACAGACAGAGACAGAGAGAGAGACAGACAGACACAGATATGTGAGATGTCAACCACAATATTCTGAGAACCTATTGCCAACGCGATGCGCCATTGCATATATCAAGCATTTCTAGCCATATGGACATTTTTTGCCAAATGCAATGCAATCGACATTAAGAATTGTCATTGACTTTTAAATTAAGTAATCAATCCCTTTGTAATGAAAAAAAGTTTCATACTTAAAAATAAGATATAGATTTCATGCTCAAATATTTTAGTCTTTCCCATTAACAGATATATTAATCGTGCAACAAAGGAAAGGTTGGGAAATAGATATAGGCCATTAGGCTCTGCGTCTGTGTAAATGCAATTTCAAGTATATAGAAGATGCATATATACTTTTGTTTTACATTATGTCTTGTAATCTTAGATCAAATATTGTTCCACATGCAAAGCAAGCCTCCCACGAGAAAAACAAACATGGTCCAAGATGTCTGTAGAGTGATGGTTTGATCGTCTACTCAATCAGCAATCACAATTTACATTCATACAATATGGGTTTTTTGTGTATCTCATTATTTTGAGAATCACATTCATTTATGAAAGGCCAAAAGTAGACAAGACATTTCTAGGCAATCGTCCAAAATCTCCCAGCAAAACATAAACAAATGTCCAACTTTTCCCCGTATTTTACCTTTTCAGTACTTCAAGCAGCGATTTGTCAAAGCCAACATTGTTCTGTAGAGAGCAAACGATATTAAACTTGGAGTCTTTTGTGCAATTGTACAGAGTATTGAGATACTTACAAAATAAAAACATTTGTTAAAGCAATCATACACAAGCAATACGTCAATATTCGTTTGGTTTGTATGGGACACTAGTCTAAAAACCAGGAAATACTTTATTTCTTTCAAATACAAGAAAAATACAAATCCAGCATCTATAAAAATAAACGATTTATATTAAACTAAACTTTCAAGACTTTTATCAGCAAGCGGTAACAATTGTGACTGGAAACAGAACACGAGTCACATGTATTAACTCTTTAACTTTTTTAATTTTTTTTTTAAATCATTTCGCTCCGTCATCATTACAGTATATAACACCAGATACCGTCAACCAATAATAAAATCCGGAGATCTTAATTTCCAATCAAGTGAAAGTAATTACAAAAAAGCCATAAAGTGGCACGACTTCTTGTGACAGGGTCTAACCTTGGGCGCTTATTGTCGCTGGTGTCTGCTCGAATAAACCGAAATTGTCCCTCTAATGAAGGGAGGTGTCAATTAACAAGAAATCAAGCAGGGAGCTGGTGATAATGCCGGGGGGGTGTAGAGGCAGCCATGTGTACTTAACGGTGTGTCTCGGCTAATGCTGCATACAGGTAGAGGTTTGTGTGTACTTAACGGTGTGTCTCGGCTAATGCTGCATCCAGGTAGAGGTTTGTGTGTACTTAACGGTGTGTCTCGGCTAATGCTGCATCCAGGTAGAGGTTTGTGTGTACTTAACGGTGTGTCTCGGCTAATGCTGCATCCAGGTAGAGGTTTGTGTGTACTTAACGGTGTGTCTCGGCTAATGCTGCATACAGATAGAGGTTTTGTCACCAAACTGCCGACATTAGTGGTTAAAACGACACAATAAATCGTTGGTTGATAATGGATTGATTGAAAAATTTATTGATTGATAAGATGTTATTTGACGTGTCATCGAGAATATTTCTTGATGATGATATCGAAGAAATGCTCCTATATACTAATATCTTTCAAATGGTTAGCACCCTCGTAAATTAAACAGAGATGGGTTGTATCGTTCGACTTTTATATTTTTATTTTTTACTAAAACTTTTAGGAAGGCCCAAAAATGCCAAAACATTGTAAAACGCATCGATATCATTTATTTTTATTCATTTTTTAAATGTGAAGAACAGATGCCATTTTAAGGATGATAGCAATACCTCGAGTCTGAGGACTGGGGAACTTTAATAAATAAAATGTCAAACACCATTAATGACATTTACTGGTTGTAATTATAAACTTTCACGCAAATGATAGTCTAATATCGCAACATAAAGTTTAATGCCATGTGCATCAAAATTAAGAATATCTGCCTCTTTTGCAGATGAAGGTTCATCTTAATGAGCTTAACATTAACAAAAAGAGTTATCATCTGATATATCCTATACATGCATTTCGGTCAGGAAATAGCAAGTAAAAGTGAAATGAGCTATACATTTATAAGGTGCATTTAGAACTAAATAAAAATAACGGAAAATGTGATGGTAAGAGAAAGCAATTTGAGGATAATTAAATGTCAAAATTCGTCTGTTCTTTGGTAAAGATGATAAAATGAAACATACATTTTTTATTTACCTTAAAACATCACTTGCTGATTATTACTATCCTTGTTCAAACAGACATTGTTTACGTATCGATTGCAAAAAATGAATATTTCTAACCTGCAGTATCTATTTATTCATTATTCAGATCAACTGATGAAAGAAACCAAATTGGGTAAAATAATATCGAAGATAATGTAAGATCTTGAGTTTGTTGACTTATTTCCTCCATGAGTAGATACTGAAATACTGCTCTCTCCTCTTTCCCTCTTCATTCACACAAACAGATAAAGCCCTCTAAATGAATAAATAAATAATGTTTCCTCTTAAAAATTAAGCTTACTGCGTTTCTTGTTAGTTCTCTTTGATTGTAAGACCTCTTTGATTAGCACAAGGTATTGGTTTATTAGCTCCTTGGAAAAACAGGTTTTCTTTTACAGAAAACATAAAAGGGGGATGCAATTTGTCATCGGATTGTCCTTCAACTTAATTCAGTCGATTGGAGAGATGGTCAATAACAATCAACCTTCGATTTACATGTACAAATGATTTTTGGTTTCAACGGTAAATATTATTTTGTTTGATAATGGTATGACACCAGTTGGAATTCGTTCGCGATCTAACCGATTTTGATTTTGGTTATCGGCTGGTTCTAACCGATCTTATCGATTTTGATTTTAGTTATCGGCTGGTTCTAACCGATCTAGCCGATTTGATTGTGGTTATCGGCTGGTACGATTTTACTCGAAACAATACGACGATAAAGAAAGATGAGCAATGGCAACAAGTTATCAGTCTTATCTATAACACCTAAATACAGTATCTGGTCGATCAACTAAACTAAGGTAGAGATCAGTAGTTTACAGCCATAACATACGACGAGGCTAAGCTGCAACACTTTAAGTCTGAAACAGGATGATAAATTTTGACTAAATGATGAAAAATGACAATAACAAACTGTCAAGTGTCAACCATCTCAAAAATCCATTAAGCGAAATACGAATTTAAGGCAGAGCAACACGGACTAAAGTCAAACCAAGCAAAGCTATTGTACAGTAGTACACACTAATAAAGTTATTAAAGTAATTCGAATCAGACAAATCTATTGCAAAGTCGTTCAAAGTTATAAAGTCAAACCATACTAAGATATCACACTGTAGTTCAAAGTCATAAAGTCAAACGATACTAAGATATTACAATGTAGTTAAAAGTCATAACGTCAAACCAGACTAGGATATTGCAAAATAATTAAATTCTGGTTGTTACGCGGCATTTGATTGGATAGAAAAAATTAGTTTTTGTATAACCTGGTTTAATTTGCTTGTCACAAGACACGTCACAATGCACAACCGTCAAAAACGTACTAATCTGCATGACGTTACGTTTGAATTTTGAACAGATTAATATCATTTTTAAAAGTAAAACGCACTCAATTCGTATAATTAATTACAGAAAATTAAATTATAAGGAATGAACTCATTATCTACCCAAGTTATACTCGTATAACCTGGGTTGGAGCAATTTACGCTTTTTTATAATCCACTTCGCGGATTATAAAGCGTAAACTGCCCCAACCCAGGTTATACTCGTATAACGTGGGTAGATATTGAGTTTATTTCTTAAATACACGTAGCAGCGTATACTAGTACTTATGAAGTTAAACCTGAAAAATCACGGCTAAATAGTACACTCAAATAGTTAAACCTGATAAATTCATGCCTAAATAGTACATTAAAATAGTCAAACCTGACATTGTCATGTTTTAAAGTAGTGAAATGCCTTGTATAGCGATTTTCTCTGATATGGAGGAAGATTAATTATTTGAACAACTTTTTGAGTGTGTTGTACATGACAAAAAGTTGTTCAAATAATCAATCTTCCTCCATATCAGATAAAATCGCTGTACAAGGCATTTCACTACTTTAGTTGTACATAATTTAACTGCATGTAAACATTACTATTTTAATATTTCTAAACATTAATCTTTGTGATATTATATGGGGAGAATAGTTAATCAGAAATAAATTCACCAATGACTTCTTTCAAAATAATCATTGTGACTTGTCGCAAGTAAGAAAATGTACGCCTCTAAATTTTATCTTTTAGAAGTATAGCAAAGAAATACATATTCTGTCTTAAAGCTTTACGTCAAGGGATTCATTGAAGAACCATTAAATATTCAACAAGTTTTTGGGGAGAAGAGTAAGCTTAAACGTTTATTTCCTGATTCTTCGAACCAATTAGCAAGAATACGTATTGAGACAACTTGATGTAAGATGAAGGTAACGTAATACAGTAACGTCTTCTATTTTCAATTAGGAAGGCCTTACGACAATGGCTTCCAAGAGCCTGGGGACAGACTGGGGGTGCCACATTGCACACTGTCTTTCTTCATTTAAGTAATTGCCATTAACACTCAAGTCTTTTCTTTCTAGGTCGGTTGCAGTGATTGGATTTTTTATGATTTCCCGCGGGAGCAAAAATGAGTACGGTCGCACCCATTTTGCCGCCAAAGTTTACAGGTAGCTGTTTCTGTGTTGGCATAGTACAGGTTCGAATCCAGTCAACATATTACCATTACATCTGATAGAAAGTTGATTTATTTGAATTAAGGTCAGATGCGAACTATCTTATATTATTTTCATTAATTTTTTTCTATTTCCGCAATGTGAAGATTTCCACTTCGTAATTCCCAAATTATATTTTTATGTTATTTGATATTTCTCTATTTGGAAAATAGTTTCAATTGAAAATATATACTATGAATTTTAAGCATTCTATAGCATTTTGCGTTCTATTATAAGGAACATTCAAAATGTTCCAAATATAAGCTGGTAATATACCCTGAAATTGTTTTGGTATTAACAGGTTTAAATGTTAATAAATAAGGAATGATTTATCAAGGATCTAAAACTGAGGAAGGTCTCGTGTGTCATTAAGGTTAATATGTCTAAGTTATAAATGAGCTGAATTTTGATCAAGTCTTCACGCATTATTTGGAAAACCTGTACATGTTAGCACGATAAAAACCTTTATTTCATTTTGTCGAACGTCTTTTATATACTACACATCTGTAATCATTGGACCTCAGGTGCCTTCATTCTAAAATCCGACTCATTTTTAGAGATGGATAAAAAATAAAATAAAAGAACGTTGTAATAAATATTCTGTATAATTTTGTAATCAACGTGTATTTGTATTGAACTTTTGTCCCATTAAGAAAATTTACTGCATATTTCTGTACCATTTCTGCATGCATCTACCCCCGGGGGAAACTATGCTCAGCAATGTTTCGACCGTGATTAAAATGATATATCCTTTTCCAGATTTTTCTGAATGCAATCGTTGTTATCATAAAGAGAAGTTTTATGGATTAACCGGTACAAAAGATATCCGAAAAAATCCGGAAACCGAGTTTGCAACTTTTTAACTAGGTTCAACCCCCTCAGGTTCGACAAAATTCACAACATTTATAGTGTTATATTTTATTTTTTGTACAGACAAAGAATTATTGAAGGCCACGATAAGCACAATTTCGTTCAGAAGATAACAGAGAATAGAATGTCCTTGGTTAGAATCAGACATAATTGAGTTTCTGCTTTCCAAATCCTTGCAGTTGGTTGAAAATGCGTAGGTGAGACAAACCAATTAGGAAATTTATAATTCGCTAATTTTTCTGCATTCATTTATCATTTTAAAAGCAATTTGACGAAGTAGTCAGTTTTTAAGAGAGATATGCCCGAAACGAATAACGATTCCTTTGAATTAGCCATATTTTCCTTTCACTGATACAGGGCAATGGTAATATGAGTATCATGACAAATGGACTCCAGACCGATCAATGGAAATCCAGCAAGGACAGTGCCTTAGTCTTGATAAATCATGATCGATTGTGAACTGCTCGTAAATTCCTTCATTTGATCCTTTATCAACTGCATGTAATGAAACTGAGAGGTAGTGATTTCAACTAATATCCTCATCCAGCCAGCGTTATGGCTTTGATACAACTAAATAATGATTAGAAGCACCTTTGTCATGAAAGGAATATCGTCAGCAAACATTACATAATGCAAAACGGAAACGTTGTACCGGTTTATAAAAATCAAAGTACTGTAAGTATTTAAAGTATGATTCACATAGTGCAATACTTACAGGTATACTAAAACGTTAACATGACATTTTCATTACGATTGGACTAGGGATTAATGTATCAAGGAACACTATCTGGCACTAATTCATTATTTGATATCAAGCTGATACGTATATAAAGTTGTCATTGTACAGTTGGCATGCTGATTAGCGTTTGGTCAAAGTATCTTATCTTCTGCAACCTCTTTGTGTGACAGAGTTGATTCTTTGTGCGCCAGTTAATTGTCAATAAATAGAATCCAGTTGTTAGTTAAAAATTTTCGGAGAGGAAGAGGCAGGTGGCTTTGAAAAAAAATGCAAATATGAAAATAATGTACATGTATAGTATACGTTGATACGACAAAAATAAAGTAACATTGGACCTCCTCATCCGCATATAAAGATAGATGTTTATCTTAATATATTTACATCTACCAAGTATTATTCCCTCTATTTCTTACGGAGACTCATAGTTAATTCATAGTTCTATAGAAACAGCCAGACTGAAATCTACACGCCCCGTTTATCGATTGGTCGAAATCTACAGCGGCTGAAACTGACAAGAAATTGACAGGACTGAAATTGACACGCCCAGTTTATCGATTGGTCGAGACCTACAACTACCTAAGAAAAATCACGGACTGCACGAAATAACCATGATGATGTCAGACTCAAGGTTTCACAGGAGACAATTTGGTTGTTTCTTTTAGCTAACGTACTTATGTACATTAACAGTAATTTAGTGAATTTTACTTATTTTTTACGCTCAATTTATTAATTAGTTAAAAGAAAGATGTTAATATAAACAATAAAATGCTTTCTTTGGTGATTTATTCGGGTTATGAAGGTAGCGATCATTGCAGAAAAAATTTACATAACCCGCTAACGGGGGTTATGTATTTATTCTGCAATGTCGCTACCTTCATATCCCGAATGAATCACCAAAGAAAGCATTTTATTGTTTAAATGAGTACAGATAGTCATAGCAACGGTTTACAATTAGGCAGGTATTCTTTCAGAAATTCAGTATTCATACTTCAAATAACCTTAATGACCATGTTTCTTGCTTGTTTTCTATTTGTCGAGATATATGATTTAATCCAGAATGTCACATTATGAAGACTTCACTCCCCCCACACCTTCCTTGTTTGCGACTTACCATAACACTCGATAGGAATCTAAAGAACAAATTGGCAAGTTTAACACGTTCGGTCACTGACAATGATTTACCAAAGTGCGAGCACGTATATTTAATGAAATATGTTCATTGACATCGAGAAAGCGATATAAATGATAAGTAAAGTACTTGGCGAAATACGGTGATATGTATGATTCACTCATCCTTTTTAGTGCAATAAACATATCCAAAACATTATTATTACTTGGATATCTTTTTAAGACAGAATACTAAAAACACATTAATAAAAGGGTTCGTCGGCCTTACCAAAAGGATGTAAGGTTGTTAACGGTCTTATTTATACATTAATTCACAAGCTGGCACAAACATCATACCGCCATAGCTCTTCTGCAAATAGTCCTCGAAAATTTATGCAACTTGAAATTTTTTTATATTTCATTCTTTTAATTCACATCACATTACCTCAACCAATTAACTGAAAAGCTATCGTCATCTATATGAATAATGCATCATTAAATTATAATTCATTATGCAATTTATTACAACGGCAAAATATACAATACCAATAAATCAAAACCAACCAACATCCCGGAATGCACACGAGAGAGTAACCGTCCCTGAGAATTTTTGAATTATTGATACATTGCTTTTTTAACTATTATTAAAGTTCATCAACAATTTTTGCGCTTATAAAATGCCAACACCAATCATAAAACGTTACTATCCGCTTCAAATATTTATCACCAGCGATCGATTGATTTCTATCAACGTGTAAATTTAGTCTTGATTTGTATCCTATTAACATCTCTCTCTCTCTCTCTCTCTCTCTCTCTCTCTCTCTCTCTCTCTCTCTCTCTCCAAGTTAAAACACGTTAGAATAAAAACAATAGTTTTCTAGAAACAAATTACGTCTAATAAAACATTTTTTAAAATAAAAACTACCCACTCACCTATGATAATAACGGTTATACATGCCACGAACACAGTCTAACGATCCCTTTATATGTGAGGTGGATATCAACAGGTTGCTGAGATATATGCTGACTATCAATTATTTATAGCTAAATAAAATGAAGTATACAGAGAAAGAGTTCGATTCAAGCATTCCACCCGACAACGGTATTGGGGTCAACTGATACACTGTCCTAACTTAAAGTTCACGCATGTTAAAAAGGATCAAAATAGGTTTACATTTTCGTATGATTTGAAAGGATCTTAATGATTTTAGGGTACCTGTTTAGTAGGAAGAGTGATATGAAATTTGATGCAAAGCTTAACAAAATTCAATCTACAGTGTATTTCTTATTTTCAAATCATTAAATGTAATCTAGAAGTCGTATGTATGTATTTCCGCAACTTTTAAAGCCTTTCTTATCTTCAAACAATAACTTATTCTGGGTTAAAAAGTAAGATGTTTTGTTAAAAATAAAGCTAGAATACCTCAAAATACACACATTTATGTAATACATGTATCATTTTTCCAAATTCTTAAAAAAGAAAACTATTTTTTTATTTGTTGATCCTGAAATGAATTCAATCATGGTTGATCAAAAGACTGGAAAACATATACAATCAAACACACCAATGCTAATGGAAAAAAACACTTTCCAATGGATATACATCGGCAACAGACAACAACCGATAGGTTTTCCTTTCATTTTCGTTGAAAAAAAATAAAACACTTAGTAGAAACCAATATAAGGTATATGGCGATAAAGGGAACCACTTGAAGCATCAGCAGGGAGAATTTCTTAGTCCTTCCTTCAATCTCATCGTTAACCTTTAATGTTCTTTCTACCTTTTGCTGATTTGTTTTTGCAAATTGCAAATTGCGAACTGCACTTCAAAAGTACAGATTCTGAATTAAAACCTTTTGAATGTGCAAACCAAACGCATTGTTTCTCGAAATCCTGGCGTTTCATATTTTCGACTGATGTCAATTTCACATAATAAAGTTACAAAGTGCAACGATACAATCGACACCTCTAATGTCTATCCGCAGAGTAATACAGCTGCTGTAAAAAAAGGAACGAAAAAGTCCCCATGACGGTTACGTTAATACCAAGCCGTGACGTGCTATTCCATTTACCGGTTTCATACATGTAATATTGTTTCATGTTGCTGTATTATTATAATGTAATAATATCACCGATTACAAAACGTGTTGGTTCCTTCATAAAACCATAATGTTCCAAATCTCGAAGGCCAAAGGGTTTTCATTTCATACGACAAATCAGTGTTTTATCAATATATCGGTTTTCGTTCTAAACACCCCAATTACATAATTACATGATACATATATACGATGAATTCATACGTCATGTTAAAAACATCAAAATAAGATTTGTTAAATCTAAAAATATGGACAAAGTACATTTGTACATGAATGCCCTGCCTAACTGTATACTTTAATTGCAACTTTGAAAACAACATGTTTTTTCTGCAAAAGTCCGAGTTTTCAGTAAAACAACGAGACATATTGCTTTTTCCCACTTGATGCTTGTGTATAAGAAAAGAATTTTTAGAAATAAAGGGCAAGTGTATCATACAATAAAATATGGTGAAAGTATATTCATTTGTACATTTTTCGCTGTCACTTAAGAAATAAATAGCAAGTTAAAACGTTCACCGGAATATGAACTTGGTTGGTCACGTGATCAAATCCTGCGAAGCCCAAAGGGCTTCTCAGAAGATTTGATCACGTACCAACCAAGTTTATCTCTCCATGAAAATCTTTTAAAAATTAAGAATGAAAATTAAAGGATCAATGAATTAGAAAAACTCCACACTTTGTTCTATCTTGCTTGGCTTGCAGTAAGGCCCTGGACTCTTTTGGAACAAAGTAGAACAGCTGGCATTGCTATACCTATTTGAATATGGCAATTCCAGATTCTGGAGACGTTGCCTACAAATGCTTGATGAATATTTCAAAGTCTGTGTTAGATTCAAGACAAGTATTTCTATACAACAGGCGTTAAATTCACAGCAGATACCAATGATATTTTTCCATGCTTTCCAAAAAGAACTCTCAAAAGCAAGAAGTATCGCCGTTGCTATTCTATGAAAATCATTAATATTGGTTATCTCTTTTATATTTGCCGCAATCAATCAGATCACCCTGTCAGATATATCATGAAACCACGGACAACCACAATGGCCAAGGAAAGCCAATTTGTAGTTTTTTTCTTCTCATAAATTGTGAGGCATGCGCTACTAGGATGTGCGAGAAATGGACGGCAATATACAAGACCTAAATGACATCATCAATCATGCACCTAATGGAACTACTCAGCACAAAGTTTGGCGGGGAATGCTTAAAAACGATTCCAAAGAAGGAAAATATGGACAGAGATGCATAAAGATAATCTTAGAAGTTAGAAACCAATCTATCACCTAAGTTATGCATGATTTGGTTGCCTTATGCAGAAACATGACAAACATTTGTAAAATAATCATAGACTTCATCACAAGCTTTTCTGCATATATAAGTCCTTCTCCCTAAACGTTTCCTCCGAGTTCTAATCATAAAACGATCTAAGGATGTAAGCCCTGCACACAACAGCTATGAATACGAAGAGTGGCTACATCGATTCTGGTCACACAATGTCGACACTACCGGCCGTGTCCCCAAGGGAGGACAGAGCGGTCAGTGACACGGGGAGACATGGTGCTCAGATTACGCGATTTGCATTCAGTTACTTATGATAGGAAAAGAAGTTGTTAATTTGATCAAGTCTGATTTATGCTCTCTCTCTCTCTCTCTCTCTCTCTCTCTCTCTCTCTCTCTCTCTCTCTGAGCTATACTAGGAATTTTAAATTCATTTTATTCTTAATTTCTTTCATGAAAACGTTAATGAACCTTAAAATGGGACAGTCTACAATACTATGGTTTTAATATACTACACAAAAAACCTTTCGAATCTTAAATTTTTCGAGCCATTATTAAGTTACATAATCAGTGTAGGCCATGTACAAATATTTTCAAAATAAACGTGCCATACAAAATAATCAGCGATCTGATAACCGATTTTTTCATAAATATGTCTGCGATTTTCTGGGGTTTTTTTTGGCAGTACTTTGGAGACAACAGAAACTGAAATTATATATAATGACAAAGCAATGTATAATATATCGTTATATCATATCGTTGCTTGATCATATCAGACTCTAAATATCGTCTCGATTCAGAGAGCTACAATTCTACAAGACAACGAAGCACGTGCAATTACACGAATTGCAAAACGATTCTCATTGCATCGATTCTGCTTCACTACAGATGGATGTAGAAACTCAATTTGACAATATTTACACAACGCTTCTGAACATGACAAATCCTTTTAGTTTGATTTTAATGACTCGTTATGAAATGCAATCATACTATGCGCACTGTTGCATCTAGCCTATAACAAATGAAATCAAAAGAGAGAAACTAAAATCGATAGCAGTTTGCAACTTTGTTTTCCGGACGAAAACCGATAACACTCAGTTTATTGTTTTGAGAACTGGTTGGAATTCCAGAAAAATATTTAGATTAAATCACAGTTCTCAATTAGTTTAAAAATCCCCAACGAGTTGGTATCGATTGCCTGGCTTACATGTAATAGCGATTGAGATCAATAATTGATCCCGATTTTTACCTGGAGGTTCCCGTATTGATGCAGGACCATGCCATCTCTAAATCCTTCAGTAATCCAACATGATCACCGTCAGAATATAAAAAAAGGAAACCTGATAACGGAGATTAACTCGGAATCACCCCACTGTCCTCTGATTGTCACTGATCTGTGCAGACAACAACACCAATATCTGTTCCATGTCGTGTGTTCTCATGGATGTCAACGTAACACATTGAGGAATTTAATGCTACCACATTGCCAAGAGAATCAAAGCAATGAATTATGCATCAGTGATTGCCAAGTACGTACAATACATCATGATATCGTCATCATCATCTGATGTCACCTAGGTTATCCATGGGAATAAAATCAGAATTAACAAATGTATATCTCTAGTATCTGACTCCAGATCGAAAAAAGCAGTCGCGATGCTTTGAATACAAATCCCTGTTGATAAGTTTTTTCTTCTTCTATTTCTTGCGTGATCCAAGTCGTGACAAATTAGAAGACAATTGCAATATATCTTATTTTTTCACTTTTAAATCCCTATCTGCTCATTTTCCGTATAACTGCTGCAGAACTCAACAAAGATAAACCGTGATCTATATTGTCTAGAGTCCTTCAGTGTTTAAATTTTTAGTAATATTTGGAAACATGATTAGGTTGGCGACACTTAAAGGCACTTTCCCAATAATAGCTGGAATTTCAGAACATTTAGCCTCTGCCTCTTTTAGGCATTCCAATCGAAGTCCGTAACATGCGATTCATGTCTAAAATTTCACATTCACCAAATGGCTTTTAATTTGTCTGCAAATCAGCATATGAAAACAGTAAAAAACAACGGAATCCGCAACAGATTAATCCCAGAACAAACAAAGAATCCAGTGGACAAGTCAATGAAATAAAAAAAAATAACCTACCGAACTTCTTTTTGAATGCAATTATAAAACTCGCTGCCTAAAATGTAAAAGCCAAATCGCTCCAATCAGTTTTGAGGAGTCATCGGGGCTTACTGCTTCGTCTAATTGGCACGATGTAAAACTAAAACGAAAATCTCTATTCCATCAACTCTTCTACAAGTTCCCAAGCACGTCTTATTGATTAGAGCTTTCCTTCCTGGATCTTTATATAGATCGGTAGCATTCGACATGGAACAGGCCCAGCGGACAGAAGAAACAACGCCATTATAAAAAAGGAAATTTAAACTGGCAACAAAATGCAAAGTTCGTGCGGCAATGATTTATCTTCGTAAGCGCATCTTTGCCAGCTAATCGTATAAGAGTCTTACATCTCAGTATGAACTAAAATATCGTCATTATCGTCCAACATGTCTTATTATGAGGCAGCGAACACCAAATTGATATGACAACGTTGTTGGTTAATGTGTGTGTGTGTCGTTTAATTTTTACCTTTTCAAGAATCGTACACATACAAGTCACTAATTTTCACTAGAACATTCAGACTTTCGCTCTTAAATTGAGACTAGCACTTTCTACGTCACACGACCGGTAGTACGCTTGCTACATATTCAACAACGTGATTCGAACCAGAATCAAAAATAAATAACTTCATGCAACTTTAGATCAGGAGGGAAACCTCTAGTATGTAACATTTCATTAAGTGACAAAGTTCGCTGTTTACTGTAATTAAAAAGTCTTAAATAAGAAACTGAAATGAAAGCTACAGAATTAGCATTACGAAACTAAGAATGTTCATATTTAGCCATATATGCTTTCCATATTTTCCCTGCTGTCTTTTGTAATAAAATCAGTAATCAAAGCAACACATCTTTCAGACGTCTCCGATATCATTCCTTGGCTTGGATACGATTATATTACAATAAAACGTTAAACAGCTTCCTGAACCTAAGAAATGACGTATGAGGCTAGAGATATTTCTGCAATGTTTTATTAGTTTAATCCTTTGCGCATACGGCAGTAAAACCAAAAAACTCATAAAGCTTACATAACCGTCTCATTGTCGATATATCAAGCAGAAAATACGAAGTTGACAAAATTTAACAATATAGGGAAAAATCCAACGTTACTTTTCCTGGATCTTTAGACAGAACATGTGTGAGAAGATTGTTGGTAAAATTTGACAAACGCAATTTCATTTGAATTGCTTCTTTGCATAGTAAACCTTTGTTTCATATTAAGGCAACTCCAGTGTTTTAGAAATTTGTGTCAAACCAAACTTTTCTTAATTTGAACAGTTAAAACAACTTATAAACTTACTAACGAGGCCAAAATATTTATACCTTTGCACGTTTGTTTTCCTACAGTGAGCTTCAGCTCACAAGGTCCAAAAAATTCAACAGCCAAAATTTAACATGATTAAGCATGACCTCATAATTTATTAAATTATATATCAAAATACATCATGTTAGGTTATAATTTAAGAAAATGTATTGGTGTCACTGACTGTCACATGTCATCTGCAAACAAAGTCAAATATTGGATATTTTTTCTATTTTTAAACAATATTTTATTCAGTGTAACTTAATTTGTCAATTAATTATTAAAAAAAAAGTCTTATTGATTTTCTAGAGAAAATTAAAAAAAATACATTTACTTTCACACGACTGTCCAAAAAATTCACAAATATTCATTTTTTTGGAAATTTCTAAATTATTATTCAGTTTACAAAATATTTTTATTTAACATTTATTTAGAGTTGTATATTTTGTTAACAAAAAACCATAGTTTATTGAAAATAACCATCTTATTTTTTCCTGATAGTCTCTTGAACATGTATACCCCCATAATATTATTGGAAATAATTTTCAGAGTAGTTTTTTAAAAACATTAAAATAAATCAAAATGTACCCAATAGACACAATCGAACAGTCACTAAAAATAATATACTCAATCAAATTGTATTATACTTATTAAAATTCTGGTCCTTTTGGCAAAACAAAGAAACGAGTGTAGTAGCCCCTCCCCCTTTTCTGTCAAGTAATTTTCTCCAAGTTTTTTTAATACATATTTATGGTTTTTCTCTCCTTTTGAAAAAATATGTACTGAAGCCACTGAACCATACTTAAACAATACTTTAAATCAATTACATGTCATCTTAAATGATTATTGATTTAAGCAAAACTATAACCGGAAATTCATCACGTCGTGTAAAAAAAGAACCGGACACGAAAGACACTGGAGTTACCTTAAATCGGGAAAAGAAAATTTGTCAGTGAGTAATATCACGAAAATGTAGCCACCACCATTAGGTTCTTTTCCCCAAAGCCTTCATTTCTAGGTGTGACAGTGTGGTTTATCTTTTTAGCACCTAAATTTTCTTATTTTTTCTGACAACTGCTTAATGCTGGTGTATCCCGAAGGAATCAATTCTCACCACACAGTTTCCCTCGGTAGTTACCCATCTTCATCAAGAAGACAAGGGATATGCAAAAATGGGATTATCTTTCCAAACCACTGTCGGTTGTGAACCAGCAAGCAATTAAGAAAATAATGAATCAAACCTATTGCCTTTAAATCAATAAATTAAAGATTCATCAAATAATCACGTCAACTTGATTATTTGATGCATTTTCAGATTATACATGTAGGTGTCACCTTAGGAAAGATAGTCAGCCGTAGTAAAAGTATTACTCATATATGTAATATAGTATAATTGAAGTCTTCGAAGTTATAGCAGACAGAAGAACATATACATGTATTTATAGCATAGTAGTAAAAGTAGTAATTGATGTTCTTTTGGGGTGTTTTTTTTAATTCGTTTGTCGTTTTGGCGTCGGTATTTTGCAGTTAAGTGCATTTTATGTACAGTATTTATATTGCAATAGCGACACAGTTTCTTTTTTTTAAATCTTTGACCCAATATACCTTTATATGTAGCAATGATACATGTATTTGTAACCTTAAGATAATGGCGATTGTAATATAAACTTGTACCACTGTCTGTACAATTGTGATCCTTTGATCCCAATACTCTCTCTCTCTCTCTCTCTCTCTCTCTCTCTCTCTCTCTCTCTCTCTCTCTCTCTCTCTCTCTCTCATAAATTGCATATAGAAATTCAAATATATCGTAAACTTGATTATCTTTACATGTACAACGTATCAACGTACGGAAAACGAGCGGTCTCTAGAAGGTAAACATCCATGATACTTCGCCGCTCTGATCACGGTATCCCATGCTGACAGCGTTGACGGAAAATTTCGGTTAATTCAATTAGTTGTCGGCTGTATAGATCAACACACTTAGGTTTGTTGACTATAATTTGTCGTTAAGGGACAATTTCTTCCTAAGTTTGAACAAATGGCCTTGGCTGAAATGTTAATCTATCTGAGCATGAAATCTGGTTTCAGAAGTTCGAATTCTATCATGTTAAAAAAAAAATAGCACAAAAAAAATCTAAAAAAAATATATATATACCATGGAAATGGAATAAGTGGGTATTTCATATTAATCAAGCAAATTTAAAAGAAAATAATAGGAATGTGTCAATAAGAAAAGAATTCTCACCCAAATGGTTTAATTTCATTGCAAATCAAGGTTGAACGCGTCTAATATCTTTTATCTGTGCGAGATCATGTAATGAAAAATATCGATAATAAAATTAACACTATGTAGATGAAGTTTGTTGAAAAAAAATATTGAACACTGTCTTTGATATAAATGCAGATGCAAAAAGAATAATAAAGTCAAGGTCAAAAGGAAGTTCAAGGTCAAAAAGTATTACCAAAAGAAAACAATTGATTTTATAATCTACATACGTTCAGATATTTTTTATATAGACAAATGTAAGTTACAGCTATTGTGAAACAGTATAACATGACGTTACATTACGACTGCTTAAACCAGTTTCTGGAATCCATTTTTTGTTACTCTGGTTATCGATTTCTAATTAATCGCAATCATTAAAATTCATTGTGCGTCCGTAAGATCTAAGCCAAATGAATTTCCCTTTGAACAAAGCAAACGACTTCGCCAATTTGTACTGCAGCTCAAGTTAATGGCTATCTAATTAGGTCTGTTCGACTACGAGAAAGTTAACGAGACCACGTAAATGTCGGCCTTTCCCTGAGATAGTACCTAGTACTTCTCATGCTACCTACTGGTACTAGCTTGTACAAGTGTACTAATCACACACAAAAAACCGGGTTCTTTGTGAAACAATGTGTTTTGCAGACTTTAAAAAATCTTACAAACGAAAGTGCGTATTCTTATTCATAACTGTACATGTACGATACATATAATTATATTCTTACGTTGAATTAACGTTAAAGACAATTTATGGAATATTTGCACTTGTAGTACACTGTTGGTGTATTTTTTGTCTAAAGTTACTTAAAAATAAATCTCTGGTTGTATTTTAAGCCAATCAAATATTAGTCTGATATTCGTACACGTCTTAAAACTGTCTTCAAAGTTGCTTCATATATTTTGACCGAATACTCTAGGTTCTATACCGAGTACTGTAGGCATAATTTTCTCCAGACGAAAACTCTGTCCGTTTATGTATGCAGAGCTCTGCCTCTTGTTACAAATTAAAGCTACTGGTCATGAGATATATTTTTTTTAGACTTTTGTTGAATTTACATGCACAAGTCCACTGTTGGGTCCTCTTGGTGCTCGACCTCAAACCACAAAGATACCCTGATATCAATTTGGAGTAATACTGTAGTTAAAGTATAATTATCTAATTCTCTCCTCTCGGCAAGCGAGATAAATATGTATTCTTTAGATTTTTTCTACAGACTTAAAAGGTGGTGAATATCGATATAACCACTACCTACCATCCATCAGGATAATAATCATGAACAGGAGACATGCATACTTCTAATATCGACGATGTGGGATAATGAAAACATCAGGTCCTCATCTGTTACTGCTACAAGGTTGATCGCCATAGTCTCAGTTTTGTGATTGGTTTACAAAATGATAGGTGAAAGGTCACACAGATGCATAGAATTAGGAGGGCGACGTGGTCACCGTTTGACCAATAAGGCTCTTATTTAAAACGCGTCTGCTATTTTGCTTTGGCATAGGCATAAGAAATGACGACCTTATACTTATTTACTGACATTCATTCTCTTTTGAAATATTTTAAAAAGCGTTCAACAAACTTATTTTTTCAAGAACTTATAAACCTGTTGTCTTTACGTAATTCTTGTTAACATATAAATTAACTGTAGCCAATACAGGCGCTCAAACAGCATCTTATACTACGATAAATCAAAATTAACCAAACTTTGCTTGGACGTCGTCTTCAGTCCCGCTTAGTTCGTCAACAGTTGTATCTATCATTTAATCATTGATTTAGTGTATATAAAATTAATACAAAAATGACATGAAACCAAATCTTTCCAATCAACATAGATTTTTTTTTCCGAAGTCCTCCAACCAATGAAATGACAAATATGAAGTAAAAACCGTTATTTTCATATACCGGGAAGTGGTTCTTGTTTGATTTTTTTTTTCGATTCCTCTCACTTCACATTGTTCAAAGCAACTATGAACATCATACAGAACTTCCTGATCAGGGTCAACATATGATTATATTATCTGTAAATTGACCATAAAAAATGTTCTTACTTGTATATAAAAGCAATGAGAAATGATAATAAAAAGACTGTAATTTGCGATTTTTTACCAAATTGCTAGGTCAAAAATGAATCTTGGGCTCATTATAACAGAAACTTTATATGCAAGAAACATATACTGGAGACACGCGGACGTGGAAGACAGCACTGTCGTTATTAGAGTTTTATTTCCCTTTCCTCATTGATTAAATAAAGAGAGAACAAGTCTTTTCAGCAGAGGAGAAGAGTCAAAGTCACTTTCGACCTAAATAGATAAGTTACATCATTTGTAACATAAATGACCTGTTTCTAAATTGCCCCCCAACAAAAATAGTCTTTTCTTGCAAGAAAAAACATTTGCAAAGATCTTCATCAACCGCACAGCTTCTTATCTTACTCCCTTATAAACCCGTTATTACTAGAACTACTCTAGTAGAGACGTAAATGTCGATATCATGTTCGCAATGAATATTTCCCCCTCGTCTTGCCGTGGAGTATTGGAGTTGGTAGACACAATACCAGTAAGTGTTTAGTACAGCGGCCCCAGCCGACATTGACAATCAGAAGAACTTAATCCCCTCTTATCCACAAATTCCGCACGCCTTGGCCTAATGATCAAACAAAGGCATTATCGAAGAAAAAACCACTTATTGGCGCGAGTCAGATACTAAACACTGTAAGGGCGTGACATTAGGAATGCACAACAATACACATGCTTGAAAGGAATGAATATTTGGGTCAAGAATAATTTTGTGATATAAAAACGCTACTTAATTATATCTAAGAAAAGATAAACTAATGTCATTATTGTAACTGCATGATTGGATGTAATGTCCAGAATTTGATGTTCTCTGTTTAATCCAAAGTTATTGTTTTAAGATAAGCTTTGATAAGAATGAAAGTAGAGGCTGATTTAATAAAAAAAATCTTTACTTTTTTTTATTAAGCGTTTCAATGATCACTTTAAGGATCCTCGACACCCCGTGACTTCTACTTTTTATGACAGTACGTCACAACATGGCGATTTAAGCGCATTGTTAAACAGTTTATACCACTAATATTTGTTGGCTATCCCTGTGGCGCTGTGGGTGTTGCTTCGGTCTACCAGCCCGCATGTCCCAGTTCGAATACTGCAGGGATTTTTATTTTCATAAATAGCGGTAAAATTTAAAAAGTAGATTTTTTTCCCAAAAAGTGAAATTTTTGGGTTCATTTTCAAGTCGAACACATGCTAAAAATCCACATCTTTAAGTATAATTTAGAAGAATGGGCTTGTAGACAAAACTTTTCCCAGGTGTGTGTAGGACCCTTAATGAAACTTTAAAAAAAATAGTCAACCAAGTGGTTGTCAAGATATACAAACAAACTATCTAAATAACTACAAAACGGTTTTTGATTAAAAAACGTAGATGTATCAACAGAAAATGGATAGTGGATTCACAGCAACTGTTCATTACTGATATTGGTGCGATGTGCTTTACTTTATCTAATTAGATACATGTAAATGAGATTGGAATTTGCCATGATTAGGTTTCATACACAACCACCGTGTCATAAAAAAGATTGATATATTAGTGATTAAAAATTATCGATATTTCATAGCCCGGGAGTTGTACAGTCACCAGTGTTAGTGATATGACAAAATCATTGTTCAAGTTTCCATACCGAAGACTTTTCTAAATAAGCGGGTTTCTTTTCCTACCAAGTTACGTTTTCTCTTCGTGGGTCTTGGAAAAAGGACATAAAATAAAATAAATTGGATACATGTTTGATAATATCAATGCAACCACAAATAGTGGCCAACATTCCTCTAAACATATATTACTTTTGGTTGTGTATTCTATTTAGCTATTGTTGGCGGATATCAGCTTCCGCTTTGCATGTTTATGTATAAATATATTTTTTCAGAAATGCGCTAAATCAAATCTACGCTACGAAAATCCATATTTCGCCTTACATCGCAACTATTAATTTTAAAATATATTACGTTTACAACATATTGCCAGTATTATAATCACTTCGCTAGATATTCTCCGTTCCATTTATATAAAAATTATATACATTTGAAGAAAAAAAATAATTACATCAATAACAAAAGTAATTACTAACAAGAGGCCCATGGGCCACATCGCTCAACTGAGCAACAACAGACATAATAAAATCAGCTTTATGGAGTCATATACAAAATATCTGAACAATGTCGTATAATAGATCCTGTATATAAAAAAATTCCCCTGCATATTCTTATGTTTATTATTGAGCCCCTTTGTAACAGGGTGATTTTACAGTCATATCACATATTGAGCATTGCAGTTCTCGAGAAGATGATCAGACTTAAACAACTGTTTATATATGGATTTTAAACCTACATCAAACTTTGAACCCCTTGTGAGGTCTAGGAATTGTCCAGGGGCCAGATTCTAAACAATTATAAAGAATCAACAATATATGAAAATGCTTGCATATAAGTAAAACCATATATAAAAACATTTAAGTTTTTGTGAACAATTTAAATGTTTTCCTTTGTAAAATTAGACCCCTCCCCCACCATGTGGCCCAACCCTACTCCTGAAAAATCATTATCCCTGGGGGTAGGGTGGGCCACAATTGGAAGGGGGGTGTCAAATTTTTACATAGGAATATATAGGGAAAAAGCTTCTAAAACACAAATTGTCTAGAAGAGCTCTAACTTTAGTCAATTCAGTCTTCAAATAGTCTAGATTAAAATTTGTCAAAATCATATTCGAACAGTTTGAATCTTCCCTACTTGAGGATGCCTCCACACAAGTTGCAGCTTTTCTGCCCAATCGGTTTCTGAGAAGAAGATTTTTTAAAGATTTTTCTCTATATATTCTAATGAGAAAATTCGACCCCCCTCCCCCACTGTGGCCCCACCCTACCCCTCGGGATCATGATTTTATCCAACTTGAATCTACTCTAACCGAGAATGCTTTCAAACAAGTTAAAGCTTTTCTGGCCGATCGGTTTCTGTGAAGAAGATTTTTTAAAGATTTTTCTCTATATATTCCTATGTAAAATTTCGACCCCCCCCCCCCATTGTGGCCCCACCCTACCCCTGGGAATCATCATTTGAACAAAACTTGAACCTACACTACCTGAGGATGCTTCCACACAAGTTACAGCTTTTCTGGCTGATTAGTTTCAGAGAAGAAGATTTTTAAAGATTTACTCTTAATATATTCCTATGTAAAAATTCGACCCCCCCCCCATTCTGGCCCCACCCTACCCCTGGGGATCATGATTTGAACAAACTTGAATCTACACTACCTGAGGATGCTTCCACACAAGTTACAGCTTTTCCGGCTGATCAGTTTCAGAGAAGAAGATTTTTAAAGATTTACTCTTTATATTCCTATGTAAAAATTTGACCCCCCCCCCCCCATTGTGGCCCCACCGTACCCCCGGGGGTCATGATTTGAACAAACTTGAATCTACGCTACTTGAGATGCTTCCACACAAGTTTCAGCTTTTCTGGCCGAATGGTTTTTGAGAAGAAGATTTTTGAAAAATACCAACAAATTTTCAATGATTTTTAATTATCTCCCCTTGAAAGAGGGCGTGGCCCTTCATTTTAACAAACTTGAATCTCCTTAACCTAAGGATGCGTTGTGCCAAGTTTGGTTCAAATCGGCCAAGTGGTTGTGGAGAAGAAGTCGAAAATGTAAAAAGTTTACGGACAGACAGACGGACAGACAGACGGACGCCGGACAAAAAGTGATCAGAAAAGCTCACTTGAGCTTTCAGCTCAGGTGAGCTGAAAACCTTGTTAATCAAAGTAAACTAACGAGACTGAAAGAAGGAAAACGCAGTAACTAGTTATTCATGTTTCCAATCTATCAGTCTAATATGAGAGTGATGTTTATCAATAATTGCTATTTGACTATGTCCCTGTCGCAATTAACAAGAATATACATTCACATCTCATATTTCTGATCAGTTGTACGCATGCATTGCACTGATCTACAGGAAGATAATGTGTCAAGCTTTGACTTCAGCTAACGAGCTACATCGATTTACTTCATAGCAAAGGAGAGACAACTCTTGAACTTTCTGTGTACTACCAGTATGTATGTACAGTGTTACGTACATTGATCTGATGCAGCCTTCTGGGAAACATATCGAGTTTTTACATCGAAAATACACAATTAGTACAAAATTCTTTTAGCAACAGGTCAGACGTTCTTAAAAAGGCGGAAAAGTTTGCAGACGACACAAGTTTGCAAATTAGAACAGAAGCGCAAATTTCAATTATCATGCATTTACCTCAAATTATTACAAACTTTAGCTGAAGTTTTCCGGTACACACATACTCTTACTTAGCAATGGTATTATAAACAAACCTAATTGAAACATTAGCAAAAGTACTCAAAATAGTATTTACATCTTTAACATTTCATACGCAACACCGTATGTTGTGTAGAGAACGTTTTTGTGGTGTGTAATCAACGCAATGGCAGACTTTGTACATGTACATTGATAGGCCAGGGTCAATCGTACGACTCCAAGAACTACTGTATAGAGGGAAATATTCGCCCCGTTTTATTTTCGCTCCATTCGCCCTCGTTGTCAGCGGGCGAATTTAAGACTGGGCGAATTTTATGCCGCAAATAATCTCTGTTAACACACCTGCACATATATAGGCGAATTCAAGACGGGGCGAAACCGTTTGCAAGTGATGAAAGGCGAAAATAACACGGGGCGAAAATAACCCTGTATACAGTATTCCTACACGCATTCATTGCTTTGAGTTACTAGTTTACTAGTATCACGCCAAAAGGACACCATTGGAAATAAGCTTCCGAGCTGTCGTGGGTTATCCTGGTGTCATATTATATTATTATTGCAATATATATGTTTATATATATGATGGCAGTATACCAAATGAATCTATCCTTTTGACAGTCATTTGTGTACTAGCAAGTAAAGCAATTGGCAAATGATCGTGAAATCCAAGTACAAATATCAATAGTTTCAATGTCTGTCGGAGTTATCTACCTTAATGCATATTTCACACATAAGTCGTTTCGCCGAGCATAAAAATCCATGTATATTTACATAGTGAAAAGTTTAAAAAAGAAATACCCTCAAAGAGAGATAGATTGGCTTTGAAATGCAATCTTATGCATGCGCACATGTATTTTTTCCTGGACATGGCTTTTAATTTTATCATAAAAAACCCATTTAACACGCACTGAACTCATACATCAACCTTCTTAATACAATATAAATTGCAAGTCTTAATTATAAAGAAAAATAAAGTCTTTTAGATCTTTTATATCAAATAAATTACTGTCTTAAAATCCTCTTCTTCCAGAAAATTGATATTCTATTGAAGTAGATGCAATTACACTGTGCGTGCAAGTTCCAACTTTTCCTCCCTTCTTCCGATTGAGATCACACGAAACTCAAAAAATGCTGTATAAATCGCCCAGTGCCACGCAAGGAATAGATAAAGCAAAGGATTTCAAAATCCACCACACTGCAGGCAAAACAAACGAAAGCCTAATTGTAGGTGTGAATCGGTGAAGGAAGTGAAAATATTTGTTTCCCATTGAAATTGTCTCTTTGCATGACGTGACACTCTTTTTTTAACAGTTTTCAGTGATTTATATCATAAAAATGTAATTATTCAATGGTTTTGATAAAAAAATCATTTTCTTGACTATTTACTCTAGCCTAAAAGTCGTACTTTTTTAATAAATAACGAGTTCTTCCTCAAAGTCGAAATGAACAACTGCACGCTATGATGAGAGATCGGGACAAAGGTTATGAGCTCACCTCCGAATGATTGACAGCTCACTGTTCTCGCTCCTCTCGAGATTCTACCTCTCACATGGAGGCATCAAGAACTACCTTAAAAAGTTAAGCAAGGACGTTCAAGTTATGCATTGTTCCAATTCAAACAGCAACATGGGCCTTGCATTCATGAAATATTTCCAAAATTACACGCGCGACTTTCATCAAGGGACAAATTAAAAGAAAGTTTGTTTTTCCAGTTAACTGAAAGGAAATGAAGTAAAATTAAACTTTGTTAAATGAAATACTGCTGCACGCTCCTCTCGAGATTAAACCTTTCACATGGAGGCATTAAGAACTACCTTAAAAAGTTGAGAAAGTCAGGTTCGAGTTATGCACTGTTCCAACTCAAACAGCAACATGGGCCTTGCCATCACGAAATATTTCCAAAATTACACGCGCGACTTTCATCAAGGGACAAATTAAAAGGGAGTTTGTCTTATAGATCTTGTTGGCTGAATGAAAACGAAGTGAAATGAAAATCGGTTAAATTAAATTTTTTGAAAGGTTACTGCATAGCAGAGATATGCAATAATGTGTATCTTTTAATTTTCAGTAGAGAGATTTATCCTCTGGCATACGAGTATCTATTGTCATGCGTTTGTAAAAGCCGGGAATCTAACACTCAACCTCAAGTCACTCTCAATTACTTCATGCAAGTCTGAATCCAAACCTTATAACAAATCTAAACTTTCATCAAAATAATAGCTAGGTACACCTAAGAGCAATTATCGCCATGTGCAGTGTACATGTACTTAGGTCGCTGGGTTGCTTTCTTCAACCTTTGACCACTTGTAGTTGTATCAGTACGAAGTATTGTATGAATATATTTTCAAAATCAGACTAGCTCCTCTGTTAACTTATGAAAGTTCTCAAAGAAAACTGGCTCCTGCATTTGTAGCACATATGTAAGAAACCCGGCCCTCAAGATAATTTAGCAGACAAACAAAAAATCAATCAAGACAAATTTATTACATCAATTATAATGTAAGAATTTATCATCATCTGTAAAGCAATCTTCAACACTAAAGCCTTTAAACGCATAGATTCTCAAATGTGCATGTACTCCGACTTCTATAAATTGCCGTGATCTCTAATCACAGTGGGAACTTAAAGATCCCTTCAGTTGGAAACAATACATGACACTGTATAGAATTCAATGATTGATCTCTGACGATCTCGGTAACTGCCGTTAAGGCAGTCATCAAATCAAAGTAACGCATTGCTGTAAATGTATTGCTCAGTGTTTTTGTCCCATCGCCATCAACATTTTGTTTATGCAAAGCTTTAAAAAGATTTTTATTAAGTTTGAAATTTTGATTTTAGATTTTCAGTCAAATCTCAGATTAAATGCAAGTCTTTATTTGGTGTGATCAATTACCCTAACCTATATACATGTACATAAACAGAATTTTTTTTTCGTGAAGATGCACATTTCTAGATATTTAGTTCAAGAGAAATTCAGATTGTTTACAAATATGTCTGAAAATAATTCAATCTGTTTCTCACCCGAGAACAGAACATCTCTAAGTGTGGTCCTGAATAAGATCTTACCTATTTATTAAGATGCAGTGTAATTGCCCATATTATGCATCAGTAACTATTCTTAATTCCCTCTATTTATTAAAATCGCTTTATGTTTCTTTTATGTTTCTTTTATTTTTTTTTTGAAATAACAAATTCTTAAAATATGTCCTTCTCTTATCCATTCATGCATGTCCAAAGTCTACCATTCTGATGTGGTAGTAACTCTTTTCTTCTCTTTTTTTCATTCTGAACTCAAACACTAAAACATTCAACACAGATGAAAATCACAACATTGAATGTTAGAGCAACTTGTGTAAAACCTTATACATGAATAGTAAAATCAAGGACCCCACCATGCATATGCAGCTATAACAAAACAGGCCTCACAGGTGAGAAGTAAAGGTATGATCTACCTGTAAGACCATTAAGTCTAGCTTAAAGCTATTTGTCATGGATTTTCATATGCTGGGTCTTTTGTTTGTTTTTTTTTTTTTTGGGGGGGGGGGCAGGGGGTTGGAGGCATTGAAATCATAAAATTTTCACTATAATTATGGTACAATTTAACTTAGAGTTAACAGTACATGTGGACTGCAATGACTGTATAATTATATATACACCAATTTGACACGTTCTGTCCAGTTTCAACTTACAAAAACACAGAAGGTTATTAATAATTGATACAATAGAAAAACTTTCACGTGCTCTTAACACGTCCAGTTCAATTTAAGTATAATCAATGTTATCCGAAGCCTGTTATATTGTCTGCCTTAAATGTAATAGACTCGGAGTACTATTACTGAAAATCCAGGGGCTGAGTCTGAGGAGAAAGAGCATCCTGAAACTGTGGCACTTAATGGATGTGCGTCCATCATTATTGTTCTTTTATGGCATTACCTCCTTAGAGGAATATATTGACGGTATGGCAGGTGCCTGTATATATACCTAATATGATGCTTCCATGAAAATTCCCCAGCTTTGGTCATTATAGATCTGACTATAAAAAAAACTAATCTTGTTACCATTTCCTCACTATGGTACCACAATAAATGCACACTTCTGGTTCCCCCTTAATACCCTTTCCATTGTTTCTACATGTACATGTTTTAGTGCACTTCCTACTCTACCATAAACTTACCAATGCACTCAATAAGTGATAATAATATTAGTAAATGGCCTTAACATAACCAATTCTGCTTTTCACTGAATAATAATAATTAGAGAAGGGCCTTGACATATTCTGCTTTTCAATGAATAGTCCACTTCTCACGAGGACATAGCAGTCTGCTTTTCACTAAATAACCGGAATAACTTACTTGACACTTTCTCTTCGTAGTATGGGTGTGTTATGCATGGACGATCTTGCCTCCCATGACCGCTTGTTCAGAACGCGGACACCATCGTTTTCGTCCGAGTCCTGAGGGGCCACAGCGGTGTACTTTTGAGCCAACAAGTCGGGGCTGTCCATTTCATCTCCGTCATCGTCCGTCTTACTGAAGCACCACCCACACAGTAGGACCGCCACCACCAGCACCACCAATGACCCTATTGCACTGATGACTGCCAAAAAGACCTGGCTGGATTCTTCCATGTCTGTGAAAACATTAATAATTATCAAACATAAGTAATTCAAGCATACATTTTATGAAAATGCATTATCATCATTGTCACTGTCTGATAATATTATAAGTTCACATAAAATAATGGCTTTAACAAGGGCATTGAGCTAAAACTAATATCCAAATGGACAGTGTCTCAGCAAGGAAACTGCAATAATAATACTCATATTAATGGCCATAATCCAAACAGGATAATAACAACTAACATCAATGGGGTTCATCATCAAAACATTGGCATTGAACAATATGACCAAGTTAACAATTCATACATGTACTGTGCAATGGCCAGAATGTCAAATTTGATATGTACCAGTTGCTACATGTAGCATACATGGTAATAAGGTTCATTTGAGTTTGGACACATTTCATATATAGCATATAAATTTTGAAAAATATAACTTTGTTTGATATGGCAGCTGAGAGTTATGGCACAATGTTCTTGACAATGTGAAGTTGCTTTGGAACAAATGAAAGAAAATAAGTTGGGAATCAAGTGGATCTCCAGGCCAGGGTCAGAGGTCACACATATTGATAATTCTCATAATGTCCACCAAGTTTAATTGGTTTTGTAGTTTTGGAGAAAAAATGAAGACATATTTTCTGGAATGCATCATGTCAACTGCATAATAATAGACAATTTTTTATCAGCAAAGCTCAGTTTACCCAAGCTGAAGGTTAAAGTGACTTTAACCTTCAGCTTGGGTAAACTATTAACATCCAGAATGCCATGTTAATGATAATTTGAGCTTAATTTGGTCCTTGTATTACAATAGACACAATGAAGGAAAATGGATAAACAAACATGTGATCAAATTGCTTCCGGCATTCACCCCTTCCCCCCAAAAAATTGACAAAATTTGGCGAGAAATTGAGAATAAAGGGTAAATCATATAAATGTATTAACAGTGTTTAATACTTTAAAGATATAGAGACACTGGGTGGGTCATTGTTATAAAAAAAATCCATAATTACAAAAAATGTGGCAGATCTAAAAACACTGGTCATCATTAAAATTTAACCAAATTGCGTCTCAGACAAAAACTGTCATGATGGTTTTTCTCTATAATGACTCTAACAATTATTTATTTTCACATTCTCATAATGAACCTTGCTAAAATAAGTGATGATAATCAAAGAGTAAAGGGGGAAAAAACATTTTGAGATCAAGCCATAATGAATCCCCAACAGAACGGGATCATTACCATGGTTCCTTGGAGTCCCAGGGCCATCTATCAGAGAAGGCCTGCCAACAAAATCATCACCACTTTAAACCTCAAAACACCCTAGGCGGCAAAACTGCCACATATACAAACACAACTGAAATCAATTTTTGTTCTTCTGTGATTTGGATGCACTTTAGTATTCAAAGCTATTTACTGAATTTATGAGTAAAAGTTGTTTCTGGAGTAGACTTGTAGCACTGGATCTTCTACTTCCATTTGGATTAAATCAATTTTTATAAGTGGTGTTATGATCATGTTGAAATGGCCAGGGCAAATATTAAGCTGAAAATGTATGTCCCAACATATGTATACAGGGAAATATTCGCCCCCGTTTTATGTTCACCCCTTTCGCCCTTGTTGTCAGTGGGCAAATTTAAGACTGGGCGAATTCTAATGTCTTAACGTATCTCTTTAAACACAACTATGTCTGGGCGAATTCAAGAAAGGGTGAATTAACAGTTTGCAAATCAAGAATGGGGCAAAAATAACCCTGTATACAGTAATCAGATGAAAACACCAAAAAATAAATTAATTTAGAAGTATATGTATCTCTATAGCATTAAAGTCTGCACAAAATATATATATTATCTCCAGCAATTAAGATTGTCAAAATCTGTACTGTCAAGAAACAATTACTGCATCATGAGGATCATGTCTGGCATGATGGCAGAATTTCAAACTTATTCACAGTACAGCATCAACATTTGTTTTACTTTAAAAAAAAATGTTTTGCAAAACACAAGTAAATTAAATTTTATATAATTTTCCAATATATGTAAATTTATACATTCAAGCAGGTCATGCAGTTCTGATAAGTTTATCAGTGGACCATTAATTTTACAAACTTAAGGCATTTACATTTTGAATCATATGAAAACATATGCATGCATCATAAACATCATAATCTTTTTTTCTGCAATAATTTTATTAATTTATAAGTAAATTATAAGTAGCTACAAGGGCAGAATGACCATGTCAAACACTCTCAATAGTATTTGCCATCTGACTGACTGAAATGAAATTGAAATGCGAAAGATGCTGAATCAATCAGTAGTAATTACAGTAATTTAAGTCATGTAGATATAGACAATCAAACACAACTATTTAAGAACTCATTAAGCATGTCTCCACAATGATATGAATTAGGCATTGAAGAAGCTAAACGCATTCAATTTATAAGCTAAAATTTACCTTTCTTAAATCACTTCAGACTCCACAATGTCAACACACAACTGTGTTAATTAATTGTTGGTTGTATTTGGTTGTGTCAGACGGAACTTAATTAACACCTTATCACATGATATTCACCATCCTTAAAAACTCACATTTATAATCCTACAAGACCTTTACTTTTAAATTAAATCGTTTAGATGTAGTTAATACATATCTCATGCATGTATATATTTTTCAAATCAGAAAATTATATCAGCTAGATCCTTACTTTAAATCTTTGATACAATTTAAGATCCAGTTGTATGAATTTATTTTCAAAATCAGACTAGCTCCTCTGTTAACTTATGAAAGTTCTCGAAGAAAACTGGCTCCTGCATTTGTAGCACATCTGTAAGAAACCTGGCCCTCAAGAAAATTTAGCAGACAAACAAAAAATCAATCAAGACAAATTTATTACATCAATTATAATGTAAGAATTTATCATCAATTAGAAATTTCATTAAGCAGTTAAAAAAATACATGATGGAGGAATGCAGTCTCTAAGAAAATTAAGTACAGAAAATTATCCAGAGAGGAAATTCTTGTTCTTTGCAAAGACCTTTGGGGTATAGTAATTTTAACTTTACTAACCCAGGCAGTATACTGTGGAATCATCATTGTTCATGGGGGACCAATGTTCGACGTAGCTTTCGTGGGTAACCTTTGACCACGAATTTACATCCACACGAACCTCTACACAAACATTTGTTTCATATTTATTAAAATTATCCTCATTACACTACCAACGAAATATCATCCCAACGAACCAGAAAATTTTGGTTACCCACGAACATTAACCCCCACGAATAAAAATGATTCCACAGTACCCTAAGCCATCAGGGAGGAGCAGCCTGGTAAAGCAATCTAACAAACAGAGGAGGCAATTATCATTACCAAATCCTTTAGGGATTCATAAAGATGTACATGTATACATGGAGACTCTCAATCATATGATACAGTCATATAGATGAACCTCAGCTGAATTCTTGTCTAACTATAAATTTATTACATTTTCCATGCACAGTTATGATGTAGATTCAGGAGACCACCTTGCAGCCATTTATATACAATTTAAATGAAGTCTACATTGTAAATAAGACATAAACCATTAATATAAACAACCTCATGATTTTGTAATAGAAGTTGCAATTTGCGGAATTATTGATCAATGACATATAATTATGAAAAAATCATTTACTATACGCTGTGTGTCCTATTTTATGTGTTGCTGTAAAGTAAAAAAAAAAACATTAGCATTTATTGATGGGTCATGGGTCAAGGTCAGTATGGAATACCTTTTAAGGTTTTTCAGTTAGAGATATGAAATTCTAGCATGCTTCAAACTTTAAAATGACAGGAAAAAAGTTCAATTTGGAGGAGGGGGGGGGGCAATTAACTTTTAAATTTAGAAAATGTATCACTACTCAATGATACTTGTCTTATTAAATAATTTGAAGAACACATTTAAAAGAAATTCTTCAAAGAAAATTAATTTGATAATCAATGAATAACTTTAAAGAAATAATTTTAAAGTTCACCATCCAGTTATTTTTTAATTGTTTCCAAATACTGAAGATTAGCTTGTGTAAGGGTGGGTTCCAGGAATCGGGTAATCAGAATCGCTAAGTGTCATACAGCAAAATACGTCCACTTGGATTTTGGCTCAATCAATTTTACATCCCGTTAGTCTAACAATGACTATAGATAACAAAACAGAAATCATCAACAAAAACACCAATGACCTGTTGATCCATTATTACAGATACAATGAAGGCTTCATCGGTTTATCAATAAAGCCTTAAATCTCATTAGATCATTATACAGTTGTATTACAAACAACATTTGTAATGTATAACACACTAATATATACACAAAGCAATGAAAGAAATGATGCCTTAAATTTAAACTTACTGGCGGCCGGTTTTCAAAAAAAAATCTGTCAACAATGGACTTGATCTCAGAGCAGATGCATGCTGGCAGGTTATATAAGAATAATTCATGTTTATCACTCAACCAATTCATCATGGCAATTTTAGCTCAAGGATTTTTAAAAAACCTGGGAGGTAATAACATACATTTATATATTTATTAACTTAATTTAAGACTCATTGTATGAAGGCATTTAATTTAACCTCTCAATAAAATTGTATATGATATCTTATCTTGAATACCTACATGTATAGACTGGAGTTTTTTAACTTATTATTAATATATAATACAACTAGAGCCGAGCTCGTTGCAAGCAACGAGAAGGTCTTCCGTTACAGCTTCAAGTCGAGACAATCTGATTAAAATCATATCCTTGATCCCCTCCTTGTTTTTCTATTTTCGCTACAAGAGGATCTGAAGAAACCCCTCTTGAGGTCACCCCCTGTTGAAGGTTTGTTTATAAATATACATGAGTTATTCTAGCAATCAGAGCAAGTGTTAGAAACGGTAATTTCGGGTTACAAACAAAAATGGAGTTGTACGACGAAATGATGCCACATGTTCGTGAATCTTTCGGTATCAGCAAGTAAGAGATGGAGCATAAGTTGATATTAGACGCCCTTAGGGAATCTAAAGAATGTATTGGCATAAATTCCAAATCATGTAACTGAGGAATGGAACCGACGATTTCATTGGTCAAAGCAAAGTTCACCAGGAGGTGACCTCAAGTGGGGTTTCTTCAAATCATCGTATAGCGACTATAGAAATTTTAATCCGATTGCAAGTCAAGAAAGGATTGTCATTCAGTCCTAATAAAACCACCCCTCTTCTTCTTACACTTGTCAGGGTCTGACAGTTATTGATAGGAGGTCATCTTCACACTTCCTTAACTTCTGACCAATCAGGGCTTTAGAAAATCAATTTGAACTCTTCAAAAGGAGACAGAAAAATTAATTCATGCCTAATTTCTATATATTACTGCAACCTCCAGACTGCATAGTATTGAAGAGTTACACTTCTCATAAAACAGATAAAGGCATGTCTGTGATAAGCTAGGGGTATATATTTAGATTGTATGCAAATTTAAAGGTCATAGAAAGGTGACCTCTTATTGATACCTATCCGACCCCGTTGAGTGTAAGGAGAAAAGGGTGGGCTGTCATTAAACTGGATTGTCAATATGATAATAGTAAGTTCAGAAAACGAGGCTCACTTTCAAAGTATTATTTTCCTACCAGACAAACTCTCCTTTTAACTTATTTCACGGTTATATCAATTTATGATAACTTAAAAAACACATCTCTTATATGTACATGTATTTAATTATTCCAACCAGAAAATCGATAAATACGTTTACATGTATGTACAACTGATGACAGGATTCAAACTACTGGTATGCCTATATCATAGTGTAATAAACACAAAATCCACTGCGCTGATGCATGGAAAAAAGTGTTATGTTTCATAAACATTTTGATTCCCTATATTCATACTTAAACCTTTACCGCTAAAACATGGAATAGTTTATGTAAAGTGCAGTGTTAAAATTAGAGATTGAAAAGAACACCAGTTGTAAATAAACAATAATGCCTTCTCCCATCTGAGGGTACGCTATTAGTATGCGAGACTGAGGTGCTCAGTGGTAGGGATAACTATCCGTATAATGTTTGGCCATACAGGCCTCAGTATTGTTTTTGAAAGGATGAGCATATTTGTCTGAAATCTTCACAAGCAAGTAAAAGAAATTCACAAATCTTCAAAATCATAATCCGCGGCAGTGGTAGGGGTTGTGATGCATCTTTAACTTCATTTTTTTCAAATAGGATTTTGTTTTAAATATCCCAATATTTTTTTTTTTTGCCTTGAGCGCTCATCTAGAAAGTGTGTGGGGGTGGGGGTGTCAATACCCCATAATGTAAATTTCAGAAAATGTTGGCAGGGGTGGGGGCAGAACTCAAACTGAATCAAAAATCCTTTTTGTCACTTTTGTGCGACAGGAAGAGAGACCTCTGGTTTACAATTATTTCTATCATGTCACATATACATGTTTTAGTTTTAATATTTTGAAATTTTTAAAGATACAATGCCATTTATTTGATAAAAACCATATATTTATGCATACATGTATTAACATGTGACGTGTGAACCTAAAAGTAATCAATTTTGTTCAGTTTTTTACTTGAGTAACAGAAAGGCATAAACCAGCGTTTTGTTCAGAGCACTGTGTACATTGTATATTTAAACCAAACCAAAAGAGATGGTGTGACGTCAAAACAATTTGTTTTTGTTTTTTAAACAAAAGAGTTCTACATAATGTCAACCTCCAGAAAATACGATTTCTCTAACTTTAACATTTACAACAATTAATAAAATCCGTTGAACAACACATATCTATACCATTTAATTGTAACTTTGAGAAGTGCATACATTTTTGGGAGGCAACTGTGTCGCTAGTCTGTAAGTCAAGTGAATTATGTTCAAAGGTCTTTTAAAGAAATAAGAAACTGTCAACACTTGCAGTATTCTGATGATTTCTATGGCGACCGACTGCATTGAATAACGTATTTCATAACTTCTAAACGTGAGAACAAATATTTATTATTTAACATCTTTGACTTAAAACTTTAAACTTGTATTCAACAATTGACAACTAAAGTGATAGTTCACTTCCAAGTGTATTTTAATTTACATAACAATTGATGATCTGCATCCATAAATTACCTATGGCTATCAGTGTCCAGGGTTGTGTGCACTTAAGCCGAGGTTTTTAAACGGTCAGTTTACCTTAGGTAAGTTCAGGAGCCTATATTGAAAGAGGTGTGAAACCCCGAGGGAAACACGCTCGCTTGTGTATACATGTCTATATACACGGAGTATTAAAATGCTCTCAAAAGAGTTTTTCCGTTTATTTAAAAAGAATATCGTATTTATATGTACTTATAAAACAAATTGTTCTTCGTTGAAATGAATATAAACCGCGTGCGACATGTGCAAAATCTTTCGTTTGATTGAACAAGTTTCTGTCGGGATTAACTGAGAATATATCCTGATGTTTTGTGAAATATACAATCACCCCACCGTACTCAAATACTAATGCAACTTTGCAACCAATGCTTGTAAATCTTTTCCGATCAGCTGCTAAATTAAAGTGCACAATAACTGTACCAGCTGCGCATGGACCAGAGCTGTCTGTACTTGTTTCTCTTCCGGTTTCAGCTCGTGAAATTTCTCAAAGAAATGTGATAACTAACGATATATATCGTGAACGCAATATTTGATTTCATTTAATTATTTATTCTCAATTATTCACAAAAATCTTTATTGATAAACGACGTCTTTCATGGATACATGATCGGCACCAAATGATTTTGACAGACTATAGGTGATCAGCGCATTTAGTGTGGTACATTACCAAGTACGAGTAAATTTTTAATTCATATCTTTTAATATTTCTTTTGTTTAAAGTGCTAAAAGATAGCGATTTATCGTCACGGTATGCAATCAAATCAAACGAAAAAAGTTTATTGCACCGTCGTCGCGAGCGCTGGGCATGGTATACACAGGACGAGTAAACAAATGCCAATCATTTTCTAACATCCAAACTGGGGCCTCGATTTAGTTGATTAAAAAGGGTTACACTGACCAGGTAAATTTGAAGGCGGTGCTTATTTTCTCCGTCTTAAAGGGACACGAGATTTTCGGTCGCACGGGGTGATTGAATTAACACGCAGACTGACCGAATAAACACACAGATTGCAAAGTGAAACACATTAGGAAGAACGTTAACAAATAAGAAGTCACCAAAAATTGATTTTCGACAAATTAAAATTAAAACAGTTCCTGTATTTGCGGCTATATAAACTCAAAACATGTACATGAAAGACGCGAATCTGGTGTAATAAATAACCGCTGACCGCTTGGTAGTGCACCCGCGGCCGATCTCCTCGGCCGCGGGCGAGGAATAGGTTACGTAAAGTTACAACACACACAGCTCAGAACCCAGGAAGATTTGAAATGTTTGCAGTATAATAATGACTAAAATCTACCAAATAGAAGTTATTATTTTTTTTACTTAACACCCACAATTGAACTATGCCTGATATTACTTCCGATTGAGAATGACATTTCTTTTATTAATTAACAGAACGTTTTCTTAATTGACACTCTATCATTTAATTCAATTTGAGAAGAATAAACGTCTATGTGTGATCAAAATTAAAACAATTCTTGTTTTCGGCTAAATGAACTCATAAATTGAGAGACGTGACTCCGGTGTATTAGGTAATCGCTGACCGCTAGGTAGTCCAGCCGCGACCATGGTGACCGACCTTCTCGGCCGCAAGCGAGGGATAGCTTACGTAATGGTTCACACACACAGCTCTGATTCCAGATATATTTTAAATGCACGCAGCATGATAACTAAAATGTATCACATAGATTTATTTTTTTCCGGTAGTTTGTGTGATTTACTAGAAAAGAAAAGAATGTTTATATTTTCTGTTTCTCGTTTTTTAGGATTGTGCAGAATTTACAAAGATGACTTAAACTCCTCACATAAAAGCATGTATCCTAAAAAAAATATTTTTTTCTTATGAATTAAAGCCTCCTTTTTAAACAGGCTTATTGTCTGTCGTAACTTAATGTCAGTTGTACGCACAATGACTTTCGTTAACTTGCCAAATGAACACAGGTACATGTTAAGATGTAAAGCTTTTTACACTCATACTACACAACTCACCAACAAAATAACATTGTAACGACATTTATAGGATCTCAACAAACAACTTTTCCAGCGACAGCCATATCAAGATCCTAGCCGTTTTTTAGTTATTTAGCAAAAACTTTCAAGGGCCCTTGGCCCTTAATTTAAGGGGCCAGCCCTTTTTTATTGGTGTCAAATGAAAGTCCTTGACATTCTGCACAACTTTTATTCTACATGTCTTAACAAAATATTTTTTGTTTAAAAGATACAAAGGAAAATATGTCTAAATTTTCGCACTTTTTGGAACCCTGTTTTTTGACCCCCTACCTTTTTCTAAATAAAGAAAGTAATCCAAAAACAAAAACCGATGTGCAAAACTTCAATGTCTCTGTTATTCAAATTCGTTGGATTCCCATTCCCTGCTATCATAGTCTCGGAGCCTTTGTCTGGAAACGAAAGGCCCTAAATTTTTTAAAAAGGGCAATAACTCGTTAACGAAAGAGGATTTTTAAAATTTATGAAAAGGTTTAGATAGTGTTTTGTAAAGTCTATAAGCCCTGAAAATTTGAGCAAAAACCGTTCAGAAATGAGCAAGATATGAAGCCTCAAAGTTCGCGTCTAGGAAGAAAAAAAAAAAAAAGAAAAATAAGAATAATCTTAATCTGCACAATAATATAAAGGTCTTCCGTTGGAAACGGAAGACCTTAATAATTACAAATCATTGTTGCAAGAGTGTGAAGTACTTAAAATTAATGAATACTATGTTATTTACTACTATATAATACCAGTAACACTCATTACACTAAGATAAATACAAATCTGATTACATATAGTACATTGTATGCAGTTACCAATCCCTCTTTCACATTAATATTCTCATAATAAGACAATTGAAAGAATAAAGATTTCATACCTTTTTCAGTAAGGACCTATCCTGTTGAAATATAATATGGGTGTCAGAAATCATGTCGGATAATTTGTTATGTAAAATGTCAGTCACTTATTTCTGCTGTAGCTTATAAGCTATTAACACAGTGAATACTCCATGAGGGCTGATTTGTTTTGCAATTTCAATATCATCAGGGCTAAATTATAAGGACTTACACTCAAATGAAAACTTTTAATAACAATTACTGTAAAAAGTGTTTATTCACCTGGGCATGCGTGGGAGAAATTTACACTAGTTATGCGGTAAGCTTAAAACTGTGTGAAATACCCCCGCGCAATATGGTAAAAAATTCACGACTTTAGTTTGGTAATTCACGCATCCGCGTATTTACGGTTCTTCGACCCTAGATCAGCCTCAAAATATTATTTTCATCATAAAAATGTTATTCATCCTCCAAACTTTATAAATAAAAATTGAAATGAAAAGAAAATTATTGATGGTATCCATGCATTTTACAAAGTTATTGCAAAGAACTATATATGATATGAGTCAAATTTGGCCCTCATAATTTGCTATTTTTTAAAGTAATCCTGATATAACTTTCATCCATATTGAAATATCTGTCCCATGATACCAAAAAAACTCCCAATGGCATGAATTGATAAACATGTATAGTTTATCATTATGTTAATATAAGGATTAAATCAAACAAATGTTTGACATAAAAATGGAAAATTAGCCAAATGAATGCAACACTGCATGAAATAAAACAATATTGCAGTCGATTATTAAAAAAAGACTTTCCCCATTGACTATGAAGTCTGTCAGATATATGGGACATAAGATGAGCATGCATGCATTAAATAAAAGAATTTTTTTACAGAAAAAAATCATAAACACCATATATAATGGTACTTTAAATGGCAAATTGAGACTAATCCTTAATTTGGACCTCTCAGTTTTCTCTAATTTCTAACACCCCCGACTACTTTATGCCTCTTCAGACCCATATATAGAACAAATTACCTAATAATGTTTCTTCTGGTAAACGCAATACTTCTGCCAAATAACCACAAAATCACACGATGTAAAAGCTAACAAGCAACAATACAGCCACTTGGTCATTAGAGACTTTTATTAACACCTGCATCCTCTAAATTATTGATGACATTGATATTTTCTTGCAAAATGCATACATCACAAAACTATATAGCGCTTGACTATGCTTAATTAAGGTCATGCAGACGCGACCTATCTTCCATTTTTTTTCTATTTTTCCATCTCCACAATGTGAAGATTTCCACTAAGTAATTCCATAATTATATTTTCATGTTATATGATACTTTTTTTATTTAGATATAAAGTGTTCAATTGAAAATATTTACTATGACTTTATTCATAAGCATTCAAATGTATTTTGCATGCTATTTTAAGGAATATTCTAAATATTCTAGTTCCAAAAACAGCCTGGTAATGTACCCTGAATTTTTGAGAATTAACAGGTTTAAATGTTAATAAATTAGGAATAATATATCAAGGAAAATTATATAAAATTGAGGAACGTCTTGTGTGTCCTTAAAGACATCAATTATTTAACTGAACATAAAGTAAAGCAAACTTTGTAAATTTTACAGGTCACTCTGAGATGACCCCGTAAGGGATGTTGTTAGATCTTGTATAGCGTATCGTAGAAGAGCAATTTTACAAGTCTAATTTTAAATTAAATTAGATTTATAGCTTCAAAATCACTGTGCATTCCTAGTCAAGAAATGACTTAAATGAAATCAAGATCAATTGTCATCTCCATTTCATTAATGTATCAAAATTGGGATCTTTTTGACTAGAAAATTGGGGAAAAGTTTGGTTGTTTTCCAATTAGGGGAGGTTCCCTTTATCACACCTAAATCATGTAGATAAAATGTCAGCCCTCCGCTCGTTGATGCTAAACCTGCAATCATCACAACATTGGCTCTATTACCATTAAACAACAAAGATCATACAATTACATAATGAATGTGAATGTTGTATTTTTCCAATGTTTAGTTATATGGAAAGATGGGTTTTGATATTGAGATATGCAGTTAATGATCAACCCTCCACACTGATTTCTATAGGGACAGGCAGCTGTATAGGTTTCTCTGAACCTTAATAGCTTAGTACCATGAATCATGGCATTGAGTCTGTCCAATACTCCCTTTGATGTGGTTGAGATTATATCAAAGAGATACATGTCAGAATGTGAATCATTATATGAGATACAGTAAAACTTGGTAATTATACACAAACACGCTTATGATGAAGTCGATCATGCTTACAGCAGCTTGAGTCTGTTTCATTACCCTTTATCTTTCAAAATTGCTTGAGAAATTTACCTTGTATATTTAGCAAATTACATGTACACAAACGAGACATTTATTATAATTATATAAAAACATGTTAATTTTATAGATTCGTAAACCAGCAGTCACCTGCAGTCTAGTTCAGTCTATCGTATGGTGTCCAGATAGGGCCATATGCAAAGCTTTACAGCACATTGTGGAAAAACCATCACGTTGCTCCGCTGTCACACTCCTTGGCGCTAATACGTATACAACCTTTCTGACTACTTGCCTTTGCTTTGTCACAAACTGGCCGTCATGCTAATGGAACATCACACAACTCCCGGTTGCATTAACACAACATTGAACAATATTCTTTTGCACTAACACAACTTTGCACAACGCACCATTGCTCTAATGCAATTTTACACAACGTACTTGCTATTGCACCGTCAAACAACACGCCAAATCGCTTACATGATAGCACAATGGCTGTGATGTTGTGTGACAGTGCTGTGATGTTGTGTGACAGTACAACAGCGTGTTGTGCTATGTTGTGTGACAGCATGTTGTTCTATGTTGTGTTAGAGCAATGGCTACATGTACCTGGGGTATGTTAACAAAGTTGCAAAAGGGCCACGGCGAGTTCAGGCGATGGAACTCATTTTGAATGCACTGGCTTTTGCAATGGCCCTATCCAAACACCATACTATCCTCGTATACATGTAATGGTACTTTAAACTATAATAAATATGGAAATTTACTGAATACACAATACCATCTTCGCTAGCCAAGGGTGACGATCCACTGTGTTTCGGGTGAATAGAGAAACACCGTGGATCGTCACCCTTGGCTAGCGAAGATGACACAATACACACTTGGGTAATTACCTTTCACTACAGACTAATCCTTACTTTGGTCCCATCAGTTTTCTCTATAATTTCTAACACCCCCAACTACTTTATGCCTCTTCAGACCCATATATAGAATTTAACAGACTACCTAATATTAAATGCTGCCTTGTGGTAAATGTAACTAACTTCTCCTCAAAAAACACAAAATCACACAATTTGAAAGCTATAACAAGAAACAATTCAGCGCATTGGTCATTAGAGACCTTTATTAGCACCTGCATCCTCTAAATTATTCATAGATTTGATATTTTCTTACAAATTACACACGTGATAACATCATTAAACCAAAGCATGCTCCTAGAAGTGCATCCATTATGTGCTGTAATGTACATATTAAATATTAAAGCTGCAGGGTCTAAGTTTTTGGATGTTACACAGTATCATATAATTTCCATACAAACCAATTATCTTGGAAAGTTATAGACTTCCACCTATTTACACGAGCAAAATTGGACTCCTTTCGAAGTTAGAAATACTCAAAGTTAGTAAATGAAAATAATTTATTTATGGGAACACCAAAATGTGCATCATGGAAATGTTTAGAAAAAGAAACTCTTTGATTTCATCCCCCGTTTGATTGGGTTAATTTAACCTGAATATTATGCATCAATTTAAGACAAAACAAGCTTCAGAAAATATAGCCAAAAAAAGTACACTATACAATACTGGGACATGTGGGTTAAATTACAAATGTTTGATTAGGTAATTACAAGTAGTGTATATATACATGTACGTAATACATTCGTACGCACTGGTACAGCCACAGTTAGAATATACCAGTATTACAGTAACCTGCAGATCAGGCATTACATGTATGTTTGGTACATGTATATGTTATACTCCTTGCAGAAAGATGTTTAATATGACATTATTGGTCCTTTTGACATTAACATGTACATATCATTTATAAATGATTATACTTATTTTTGTGGTCATGCAAATATTACCCAAATTACTTATTAATTCTCAATATGCAATTACAAACATTATGAACTTCAAACAAATTCTTAATTCTGGCAAAGAGATGTTTTTATATAGTATAACATGGCCACATTCATTGCATAATACATGTATTCCCAATTGAAACCAAAATCTGACAGAATGATCTCCAGTTCTGTTTTTTTTTTTATGTACTGCATGGAACTAAAAAGTACAGTTAAAACTTAATTTCTGCAAACGTGAGAGTGAAATCTTTAAATTTCAAAATATTATCCCAGTCTATCTCAGGGGAAAGAGATCTTGGCAATCATTATGTTTCACATACTTAAGTAACTATTTCCATCCATTCATCTGTTTCAAACAAAACAAAAAAACACTCTAGTCTTTACACATTGCATGATTACCCAGAATTCCAGTGTTATTTAGTAATACCTGCATTCATTGCGGTTGCAATAAAAAGTTAATACCCATCAATAACTAATTTAAAAGTAACTTCTGATTCTCCGTAAACATTCGTAATTTAATTACCTTGCTTTCCATCTAAACAGGTATGAAGCACTTTCAACAGTATGCTATTAATTTGATTTAATAAATAAATGTAAACTGAAGGCAAGAAAAGCCTTGGTAGTTCATGTAAAAAGCCTATTTGTGACCCTGCAAGATCTATTACGGTAAATAACCGTAATGGCTATGGCTTCATGGGTATATGATCCAACAAAAAACTTCTAGATCGATGCAAGAAACAAAACCTACTGTTAATATCAATTATTAATACAGTTTGTCTCACCCAGTTTTGAATCAATTTCAATTTTAATTAAATTGCTTAGTATACCTGTGCATGCAATAAAAAAATCTTGTGACAGAAGTCAATAAATAATTAATTTCTGTGTATACCTGTGCATGCAAAAAAAAAGCAATTGTCACAGAAGTCAATTAATAATAAAATGTTTGATAAATATACTTACAAGGTTGGTGGTTAAATTTTTTGACTTCAATCGGCATTTGAGTTCTGGAGAGAGCCTCAGCACTGGCCCCCACCTCACTGAAGGGGGTCGAATTTAACATCATATTTGTATTTTACCTCCGAAGCCTTTGGTGTATTTTTTTTTATTCTGTTATAAATGATAGATGTTGTTGACCTTTAGTCACTAAAAAGTCACTGATCTCAATAAAATCTTCACAGTTTAATGGATCCCAGAGAAAAATATGAGTGCTGGCGTTATCTAAACTTGCATTGTGAACTTTATCGCCGAGTACTGCTAATGCTGTGTTGATCTCAGTGATAAATAATTCATTTTCACAAAGTTTTGGCCTCCGATCCGATTTCAGCAGACGACACAGAATTTAAGCAATAATCAACTATTACCCTTATCTCCAACTCCATCAGTTTGACCAAAAAAAAGAGAAAAAAAAAGAACTATATACTTAATAATATCAATAATCAATTTCCCTGCCTTTTTAGAATAATATCCGATTTCTGATCCACTTTAAAACAACAGATTTCTAGAATGGAAATTAATTTCTGCCAGTCAGAGAATCCAATCAGTTGATTACTATGTTAGATCTGTTATCACATTATAAGCTAGGTGTAAAAACTTTGAGAATATAGAATCCAAATAAAATTTTAATCCAGATTAGTAGATTAATCCTTTTTATAAGTTTTATCATCAGCCATACAAAGTTTAAGGGATGCAAACAACAGGGATAAAGAATATTCCGTCTTGGTCCAACAATTTCTACAACACGTCGCAACAATCAGAACTCACAAAATCATAATTAGTGCCGTATGAATTTTTTTCCCATAATGCACTTATAGCAAGCACTGCCTGCGGATAAGCCCAATCACCAGGAGCCCAAATTGTCAATTAATCCATTAGAGGGTTTTAGAGCTGGATGTCTGCCTGCTATTCAATAATGTCCACTTGTTTTCAACATGTACAAGGTGAAGCAATCAACAAGCTATAAATGTTTCACAGGTATCCGTATCTGTCTGCTCCATTAAGGAGTAAATCAACATGAATCCATATATCATTTTTTTTTTCTGGGTCGAATCAAGTCGCAATTTTTAATCTTTCCCCAAGGGATGTTTTATTACTCGCATATTGTTCCATGTTTGTATTGCAAACAAAATTATTATTAGGGAGATAAAATTTTGCACCATCAAATTTTAGCACTTCCTAACAACTACATGCACCATCATTCTTTAAGCATCAAAACACCTTTTTAAACTTCAATTAAAAAAATCAATTCAGTGACAGAAAACCTTATGATAATTGTAAAATCACATCAATTCTGTAAACTTGTCGAATGAAAAAAAAAAATTGAAATCATTATCATGCTTATTAAGAGATGAAGTTAATTAAAAATTTAAAACAAATTTTAAGCATAGATTCAATAGTTTTAGAAGAGCACTCTTCAGGTTAACTTATCACTTATCCAGTAAAGTACCTGAGAACTTTGAGGATGGTGATTTGTCTCTCTACGGAGACCTTGAACTTTAATATAGACAAATAATTCCTCTATAATTAAATTATGCCAGTGCAATACTTTAACTCATTTCTCTTCCTGGAGAAGAAACAAATTTAACCCAGTCTCCTCCAGAAATAATTTAAAAGAATAAACTGCAGAAGATCAATTTCCACTCCCACTTCAACGAATATTACCGTTTCAAGGCAAAGAGTTATGTTCCTTAATCCTAAAGAAATTGAGATTTATCTCCCTTTTCTCAGCTTTATTTTTCTTGTCCTGACTCTATATAATCACAGTGTAACCATGGTAACTGTTCTAAATGGTCAATGCTAGTCCTTAATTATCATCAAATGTAGATTACTTCTTGACACTTCCCAGCATCTCTGGACTATATAAGCTTCACATTAAAATCATCCCTCCATATATTCCTTCTCTACATGTACCAGTATTTCCCTGTGTCAGACTGCTCTCACTATCTTGCTACAGTGTATATACCTTTAGTATAAGCTTGCCTGCCACCTCTTTGATGATATTTTCCATCCTCAGTTGTGTAACTCCGGGGACCGTTTCATCAAATATTCATTCAGCAATGAAGGAACTGTTTGTACAGATTCCAAACAACAGGCTATTGAAACTCCCTGTCTGCCAACAATGGCGGCATACCCTTTTTTTAATTATTCAAAAAAATGAACCAATGAACCAAGGTTCAAATTCTTCACATCATGGCTGATTACAGTTTAAATTTTGAAGGTGAGCCTCAATATCACTAAAGATTGTGTTATAATATTTGCTTGGTTTAGGTATTATTACAGGACACCATCCCCCCCCCCCACCCCCAATCTGATTACGGTACTCCTCCCCCCTCCCACCCCTCCAACAATGAAAGTCAATTGATGTTTTTCTTAGGCTCCATTGCATCACATATAACTATTATTAGGCTTCACTCATGTGTTACCATATATCAAATTGCCTATATAATGACTGTGAGAATACTATTTGCTTTACATGTATTTTCCTTAAGTTAACTTTAACACAATATAAACCAGTATTACACCGTGACGGTGTAATTATAGATTAAATATACTATAATGCTTCTGAGCTGAATTAGAATATCTTTGGTATCGTATATATATTACAATGATCAATCAACACAAAATCATAAATGAATAATTTTTAAAACTTAATTGATAAAAAACCATTAGGGATTTAATAAATCAAAATGGTACGATGCTGGTAACAGTCTGCTGCAAACAATATAATGATCTTATAGCTTATACATAACACTTCATCCTCGGGTTTAGAAAAATATCATTGCGAAGAGTAATCGTTACAAATTCAATTGTTGACATAACACAGAATACTTCTGGGGTTTTTCAAATTACAAATATATATACAGTTTGTGGTTCCCAAAGCTCAGGGGCACACTATTTTTTACCATAACAAAAACAGAATCCCCTCAAGGGCACACTCTTTTTTACCATAACGAAAACAGAATCCCACTGCAGTTCAACTCTTTGATTGAAATATTTAATTAATCTATAACCAATTTATAGCCAGACACATACATGTACATGTATCCTATCAGCATTTCCAAATAATAACTTTTGTAAACTGCACACACAAACAATTTAAGATATATGAAAATAAAATCAATAAAGATTGTAAAATATTTATGTGCTCTGGTTTCCAGATCACAGGACTTCACATAGAAATATCTGTTTACGCTCCTTGAGAATCATCTATGATCTATGTGAAAACATTTCTATATTGTCATTATGACCGCGTAAATATAATTATATAGGGTTGTTGAGACTATCACCAATATCTAGGGTTCTCTTCCCCATCAAGCTCCAAATGGAGGTCATAAAATACATTTACTTTCATACTAGAGGCGAGATCAAAAGTTAATTTAGCCGATTTTCACTAATTTAAATCTGAATTCACATAGCAATTCCCTTCCACATCTTCACCAAGAATATTAACATTGTGTATAACTTACAATTAACTTGGCTTTCATAAAAAGTAATTTGATTAATTCCAACTTTTAATTAAAACTCAATCATATCAAAGTAAGCCATACCATTGGCAAGAAATATTGAGTATTTCAATATCAGAAACTTGCAATCATTTTGATCCCATCCTTAAATGCACAACATTTTTTATTTAAACTTAAGTTCAAATGTACTATATATATAGCCATTGTTCTAGCCCCTTATAAAAAGAATTCATGACTATTACAATTATCTGTCCATCTGTTTCTGACCAATCAATAGAGCATATAAAATTACTACAGGCAGTTGGACTAGTACTATTTCATTTTTGCATAAATCACAAGGTCCAGGGTATTTAATGAGGTCTAGGTCCCTTAGAGCAATGTTCTGAAATACTTTATATTTTGGTACATTGTATAAGCTAAATCAGGCAGTATTTCACAAAAATGTTCAGGAATACAAGTATATTCTGACTACAAAGTATTTCATCCACCAAATTCCAGGTATAAAAATTTTAAGTGCACCTGAAGGACATTAATTAAAGTTACATGTGACAAATTACACATGTACAGTGAAAATATTACCGATCAGAATTTTTTCTTTTTTTTTTGGCAGGGGCATAAATGTTTTGATTGTTTCCTAAAATTCACATTATTTTTATGATTTTACCCTTAAATTTGCAATTTTTGATATTGATATGATTAGAATCAATTTGCAAATAAAGATAAATTCAAACAATTTTTTTTTCTGTATACAAAATCAAAGAAACACATGTCAAAACCTACTGTACAGATTACTGTAAAAGTGTATTCATATACCACACAGATTGATTTCGAATCACAAAAACTTTAATTTGAATATTGAAGTAATTAAAATAAAACTTTATTCTATTAATACTTTAAATCTATAACAAAAGCACACCAGTTGTATACGATGATGCACTCAGTGCAATGAAAAAACTTGCCAGCTACACAAACACTCTCAGAATTCTATAGAATTGCACCGAATGCCCTCTGGCTGGATAAAGCTTTGGCTCTCACTGGTGTGCGATATGAATGCTATTTGTGCCCCTGGGAATTTCTCCTTTTGGTCTACAATTATTCGGCACTCTACCATGCCGATTAATTGGGTATAAATCAATAGCATCCCGGATCAGGCACCGAGCCAGGACCACAGTTTATAGAACCATGCAGAATGGGAATTGTATATTATACAGATATATATATTCCTTGTCTCGCACATCAGTGGTTATTACATCAATATCCAGTGTACTATTGGGTCAAGTAAAAGATGATGAGACGGTGAGACCTCAACCTGTAATGTAAGTTGCTGGACCACGGGGTCCATTGCAAAGGTCAAAACAAGGTTTCTGCCATTTGGTCTCTTTGATATCACTGTATCTGGTCTTTTAAATATACCATACACTTAATTAATATAGTTTAATATTCATCATCATATTATCGTTCCAATGGGCTGATCTAAGGGGATAGAGGATGGGACAGGGATAGAGGGGGGGATCCCCCCCCCCTGATCTAGGGGAGATAGAGGGGGGGAACCCTCCTTCCCTACCCTCCCTCCCTGGAAAATTCAAACTTTTTAATTCACATTGTGATATTTTCAAAAATGTAGCTTACCGGGTAATTGGACCCTTCCTGACAAACAATATTACCCCACAAGCCCTCCCTGAAAATTTTCTGGATCCAAGGAAGTCGGTTAATTAACGTATGTTATCAAAAAATGCTATTTAAAAAATGTCATGTGTATGTCACTAAACAACTTAGTTTTTCCTGGCATGTAAAATATCAAAATCGTTAAAAAGGCCAGGAAAGCGTCAGATATTTCGGACTATAAACAACTGTGATAAACTTTGATTTTTAGTATGATTAAAGGTGATCTATTATATCAGGGACAGATATACTAAGTATATACCGCCCTGATTATATAGGTCCAATTAATGCTAGCAATATACAGTTTTTGTAGTGATTTGTCTTGTGGGGGGGGGTGCGAGAGTCAATCATGCATCTAACGAATTCTTCTTTATAGTTCTTCAAGTATAGTGCATTTGAAAAAGTAGACAATGGTGCACTAGGCCTAGTCCGTGGATACTTTAGGCAAAAAGCCTTACCATAATAAACCGTGGAGTTAACGCACGAACGTCAGCCAACGTTTACCCGGAGAGAAAATTCGGGATATATACTCTGTTCGGTCTCTTCCTTTACATTCAACAGGTTCAAGAAAAAAAGTTCAATTAATCAACTTACCATTTATAACAGCCATGGTTTCATTCAAAACGCAGTACAATTTGGATGGCAAATAGGCCTAACTGCAATATTCAGTTTCTCTCTTTTTGTTTACATCGTGTCGAAATCCTCAGTTGACGGGTTGGTGCGAATTTTTTTTACACCCTTGTGCTTTTCGGGTGACGTCACACCGCCCCCGCGGGTGTGAAGCAAGGATGTGTAATTATAATGGGATTTAAAAATAAACCCGGGACGTGTACCTGTATACAAAAGTCGCGGTTTGATTGTCACAATTTTATCTGTAATTTAAAACCCACTGCAGGAAACATTGAAAACCAACGTGCAAATTAGACTGGATGTATTCTGATCCAATCCATGCAGTTCCGTGTGTTTGAATTTAAATAACTTAGAAACAGAACACATAACACAAATTGTTTATTGCTCAGAATAAAACCTTTTTTTTTTACTTCTTTATAACTCTTAATTTCAAATTGTTGATTTTATTTATGATCGTTTCACACTGCTCGAAATAATTATACATCCTTGAAATTTATCCGTAAAATTCACGCGAGTATAAAAGTTAGTCGAATTCCTATAAAAAAAAAAAAAAAAAGGAATACGTGCAGCTTGAATGGTTTCGCCAAAAATTATTTATTTGATTTTAATTTTTACAATGCTTCAGTGAGACATTTTTAAAAGGCAGCCAAAATTTTAGTGTCATTCATTGAGTTATAGAAGCATTTTAACAAGACCTTGGACTTTCGGTAGGATGTAACTCATTTTTCTTGCGTCAAAACAAGTTAAAAATGACGCTTGATTCAAGTGAAATATACACAAATTGCGTAGTCTTATGTCTAGTCTAGTAGGAATTCGTGTCCGGAAATATTAGACTGCGCATGCTGAAATTTGTAGGTGGATGAAAAATAAATAAAATGAATAAAATAAAAGTGTTAGCGCGACGGCGTGTTGTGTGTTAGCGCTACGGCGCGTTGTGCAAAGTTGTGTTAACGCGACGGCGTGTTGTGTAAAGTGGCGTTAGCGCGACGGCGTGTTATGCAAAGTTGCGTTAGCGCGACGGCGTGTTGTGTGTTAGCGCGACGGCGTGTTGTGTGTTAGCGCGATGTCTCGTTTATCTGAACGCGATGTCGCGCTAACGCAAATGGCCCTATCCGGACACCATACAAAAGCCAGACAAATCTTATGTTGATTTCAAAGATCCATAGATGAGTGGCCAACAATGAAGTAAACAGGCCTACGTCACATTGCGGTTTGACACAACTACCCAAAGTCCAAGCTCTTGTTAAAATGGTTCTATATAAGCGAGTTACAAAGCTACATTGTAACAATTTTTGCTACATGTATGTAATCCCCGAGTACCCAAACTCCGTCACCATAAGCAGAAAACACCCTGCGTTACTCTGTAAATTATTTTTTGCGGTTTTTGTCCCTTGATCTCTCACCAGAGGTCGTGCTACATCTGGTGAGAGAACGGTTTTTGTCATGTGCAATCACTAAATATGACATGAAACAATAAATTTATCAACAAAAATATTTTTATTATTTAAAGGTACATAGTCACGATTTTAGTCAAAAAATATTTTTCTGATTTTAATGTTTACAAAGCTTCAGTGAGGCATTTTTTATAGTCATCCAAAATTTGAGTGTCATTTGTTGAGTTATATATGCGAGTTACAGAGCTTGCAGTTCATTGCAATGTAAACAAAGCTTTTGTTTACATTTTGAATGTTGAAGTGAAAATTCCATTTCTAGACCTAAAATGAATGTTTTAAACGTAAGGAACTGTTTTTTAATGCTTGAAATGAATAAAATGATAGACAAATCAGCTTAAAAAGATATTTCATTGGTAAATTGAACCTATGTTAACAAAAACAGGGCACGAGCCTTGTTTACATGACAAAGAATTGAGAGTTCTGTATCTTGCTTGAAACCTTAAGACAGGCTCTCAAATTTAATTTGATCATTAGAAGTACATTCCTAAAGCATTGCAAATAATAAAAATAGAAAAATAGAATTTGACCAAAATTGTGACCATGCCCCTTTAAGGAATAAGGAATCATTCTTTGACCACGCTCCGATCGAAATTATCACCTCATAATATTCAAAGAATGATTCCTTATAACTGATATTTATATTATTTCCAAATAATTTTAAAACAATATTTTAACGCGCGGTATTCAATTTGTCTGGACCGCATTGGTGTGTCATAGGACCGACGACATCCAAAAATAAGCATTCAATGCTTAAATAAATTCTTACATCTCTATCTCCCTTGTAACTTGACTTCCAACCGTCAAGTGTTGGTCAATCGTTCAAAATGCACAAGTGAACCATTTTTAAAATTAAAATACATGTACATAAAAAGTAAAAAATAAAATGTTGATCTCAAATTGTGTCTAGGTCCCTTTTAAATATATAGAAGTTGCATTCCAACTAAGCGGGCCGCTCAACGAACAATAACCTCCCATATATATACAGAATGACGACGGTTGTCAAATGTATAGAAGCATAATATTAACCCAGTTCCGAGAACCAACTAATTATTATATATTCATTGACGAGTAGGATCCTTTTCCGACCTGCAGTTTCTTTTCGAGGAAAATAACCCATATATTAAATATACTCCACCCTCCCCAATTTCTCCTCTTTTTCAATCAGGCCTCAGGTGAGCTAAAACCGGGAGACAAATAATTATACATTTCCTGTGGTATCATGATTCCGCCAGCCGAAGTGGTAACTACAGAATGACACACTGCATGGCAAATATTCTATGGAATATTGTCATCATACATGTACATGTATTATATAGGCGTCCATGATCCCCCTAGCCCCTCTTTTCATTTTATTTATCAAACTTCATATAAATTCGAGACAATGTAACTTTCTGTTGATATTTCATCTTAACTTGCTTTAAATTAAACTACATAAGAGACTTTGAAGCTCGTCTAGACATTACTTAAATTGCATAGAGAGCGACACTTTGTTGAATAAAATTCTAAAATATCCGGGGTCTTTTTTTCTCCAAGGCTCGCTTCCTTCATACCAAAGAAAATATTATGAATTCTATTGTTTTTATGATGCATTAGTATGTTTAACATCAAAAAGATCGGAATGCAATGTCCGACACCAGACATAAAAGTTTTAGTAAATTCCATGCATGGAAGATACATGGATTAATTAAAGAATTGGTTCTTCCCTGTAATTGATATACAATGATCGATAGTGTCAATAATTTACGTACATGTACTTTTATTCAGTTAAAATTTCTGAATAATTCAAAGGGATTTTAGATTATTAGGGAGAGAACCAATCTAATTAAAATTAGACACAAAGTAAACCCCCTCTTCTACGATTCGATACACTGTATAATATGAGCATGTTTACGCATCGTTGAGGAGTGGGGATTTTAATTAGATTGAATATATATATATATATATATATATATATATAGAGAGAGAGAGAGAGAGAGAGAGAGAGAGAGAGAGAGAGAGAGAGAGAGAGAGAGAGAGAGAGAGAGAGAGAGAGAGATGTAGGGGTACATGTATATTCAGTAAATGCATGCTTTCTTTTCTCTTTTCTCGAAATGAAAATATTTTGTTATGTGCCATTATTCGTCTTTTGTAGTTTATAGCTTACGACATAAAATCTGAAAATGTAAGGCACATGTAGATCTGATGACCACGCGATTGTTCCCATACAACAGGATTGAAATAAACTAGATTTAATACAATATATATTTTTCAAGCAATATATATATATATATATATATATATATATATATATATATATATATATATATATAGCAAGTACAATCAATTACTATAATAAGTTGGTATAGCAATAAACAAAGGAGTTCAGCGACTATAGAGCATGCATGAAATTAAATTGCTTTGAATTGTCATTCACGTACATATGTACATATTCGCCACGGTATGTGTACAGCTGTATATATCTTAAACTTTTGGAACACCGATCAATTCAGATGTTTCTAATCAATATCACCCCTCAAACTGCACTGATCTACATATTGAAACTTACCTACGTGTACACATTGTACATTGTAGCAATTAACAGGCACGTACATGTAGCATCGTTCATGAAAGTTGGGGGGGGGGGCAGACTGATAAAAAAAAACTTTGACAAGCAAGAAAAAATATAAAATCATGAAAATTCTAATCCGGGGATGGGAGGGAGAGGGGGACTAGGGCCTATTATACCGACTATAACTTCACGTCACAATTAAAAATACCGCGGGTTATGTATTTATTTTAATATATTAATTCATATCTAATAACGCGGGTTATGTATTTTTCTGCAATGTCGCTACGTTCATATCCCGCATGAATCACCAAAGAGAGCATTTTATTGTTTAAATATTATACTCTCGACCTGCCCTGGGCATATGTACATGTAACTCGGTAACAAATTAAGTATTTTATTTTGTAAATTAACGTACCGGTATGATGGTTATCATTCGAACGGCGGTCCCCTACTTTTTAGGGACTATATATATATATAGTGCAAAAAATTGTACAATGGAAAATTCACAGTGGCAAACAATACAAGCCAAGACTGTGATTTTGATGATTAGCGATGAGTTTGTTGTGTTTTGGTTTTTATTTTTCTTTGGTTTCTTTTTTGGTTTTTGTTTTCTTCTTCTTCTTCTTCTTCTTCTTCTTCTTCTTCTTCTTCTTCTTCTTCTTCTTCTTCTGGGTTAATTTTTTGGGTTTGGGGACATACATGTATGAAAGTACCCCCCCCCCCTCTACACAAACACACGCACACACTTTCATGAATGATGGCACGTCGTGCCTGTTAGATTTCATATACAGGGAAGGCCCTATGATAATCTCAAATCAATTGGGGGTATCTATAACAACTTAACAAGTATACGGGAACGAATTTTAACCCCCCCCCCCACTTCTCAGATTAAGAACGAATCGGGTTCGAAATACAAAATATTTGACCGGAAGTTTCTTTAGTTAAACAAGGGAAGCTTCGAGACTAATATATTTATTTCTGGTTTACTGGGATTATTTAGAAAGAAGGACACCTCATTCAACATAAAAATGGTTTGTCTTATTTGTTTAGATATTATGATTATGAGAACAATACAAATAGAAGTAAAAATTGTGAAATTATTTATTTTAACGAACGATAAACTCATAAGCATGGTAACCATGTGCTTTTCATGAATTAAAAACATGATGTCACACGCTCACTAGCTTTATCGAAAGGAATTCCTAAATCGTGATTTGCTATAAAAATTTGGTTATATTTTTGTCGTTGGTTTATGAAATGGGATAAAATCTGAATTTCAAATGTTTTATTTTAAGAATTCTTACAAGTCATGTCTAATAATTGTTGAACACCCCCCCCCCCCCCCACCGGTTAAAAATGTCAGACAGGCAACGTCTCCAGTCTTCACCGTGGACGTTTTCTGTTAAAGTTAAAACGTATTCGGAGATAAAAAAAGTCTTAAAATGCAAATATTTAATTTAAAACACAAATTACTTATAAGTGTTTAAATAATACAACATTCTTATTACTGAACATGATGAAATATGATCTTAATTTTAATTCAGTTTCTTCAATTCTCAATAGATATTAGCTGAAGAACAACTGTGGAAATTGAAAACTTAAGAGAATGTTATCTTATTTTAGGTGTCACTAAATCCAGTACAGATCTTTAATGCAGGAGCAGAGGAGGAAAAGGCAGAAACTGCTCGATTGGTAAGTGATAATTATTTAATCGAAGCTTCTAAAAATCAATTTCAATGATTCTGTCATTCATTAACACTACTCCTTTAGAAGAGGTTAATGTCCATTGATCAATGATGTAGTAGACCTTTTTCCATGTACAGTGATTTGATTTTGACCATATACAAATATAACTCTACTACTTTAATGAATTTATTGTCATTTTGTACTAGACTTTGTACATCCGCAGCCAATTGTGCATATTCCTATTGGTTGGGCAAACCCACTGAAATTTTCAATATTCAGTATTATTAACCCACAATTGAGAGAGGAAAAACAATTTTTTCGATATATTAATCATTTGAATGGGATTGATAATGAAACTTCATTGAGTTTGCCCATGGTCACTTGTGAGATTGGCTGTCTGTTTATGACAATGTTTTGGTTCATAATTTTGATAGTTACCTTATAAACCTTCTTATTAACCTTTACTTTCACTTCATCTTGTAGTCCTCCTTTGTTGGAGCCATTGCTATTGGAGATCTGGTTAAAAGCACACTTGGCCCAAAAGGGATGGTAAGTTAGACTTTCTTTTATTTGGCGTGTTTGAAAATAAAGTAACACCATATTTATCTAACAAAGATAAGAGTATAAAAAAATTCCCTGCTAACTTAATAAAGAAAATTGTCTTTTAATGAAAGTAAAATTGTGAATGTTTTTGTATTGAATTCATAGTTTTTATCCTCTACATATGAATTTTTGGTCCTAAATGCTCAGGAGTAATTCATTTTTTAAAAGAGTTAACCCGGTAAATGCTTTTCGTTAAAAATTATTTAAATGTATTTTTGTTTGACACCAGGACAAAATTTTACAAAGCTCTAGTGGAATACAAGTAACTAATGATGGAGCCACTATCCTGAAATCCATCGGAATCGACAACCCAGCAGCAAAAATCTTAGTCGGTAAGTAGAGAAGCAAATATAAACATATAAAATAAGCAGTTTAATTTTTTAAATAGATTTTCAAAAAGTGTTTGAAGAGAGAGAGAGAGAGAGATAGAGAGAGAGAGAGAGAGAGAGAGGAGAGAGAGATTTCCTTACCATAGTTCTGAGCAACTTAGAACCATTTTAACATGGCCTTGGACTTTCAGAAGGATTTAACAATCTATTTCTTGCATCAGAAAAAGTTAAGACGCTGTTTTCAAGTGAATTAAACACTGATTGCATAGTCTTAACTCAAAAGCCAGACAAATCGTGTTGATTTCAAAGAGGCATGGCTGAATGGCCAGCAATGAAATAGACAAGCCTACGTCACAATGCTGTTTGACACAACTACCCAAAGTCCAAGCTCTTGTTAAAATGGTTCTAATTGAATATCAGTTGATGATTCTTACGATCATATTATTTATCAGTTGATGATTCTTACAATCATATTATATAATCATGCAGTCTGTGCATTGAGAGAGAAGAAGGATTAACAATGAACTGAGTTTGATTTTCAGACATCTCCAAAGTCCAAGATGATGAAGTAGGGGATGGGACCACATCAGTCGTAGTGCTGGCCAGTGAACTGCTGAGGGTAAGTTACTAGTTCTTGGAATATAAGGACTATAAATACAAACATGCATGTTCACAAAAAAGTACAACTGTAGATGAGATTTTGTTGTGTTGAAGTGTAAGCAAACACATGCATATGTATGTTATGAAGTTTGGATGATCAAAATCAGCAATCAATAGAAGAATTATAATGATGAGATTGTTGGAAATTTACAGGAGTCCGAGGCGTTGATTTCCCAGAAGATCCATCCCCAGACAATCATCACAGGCTGGAGGAAGGCCACAGACGAGGCCCGGCGGGCTCTACAGAGCTTTGCTAGGGACAATGGGTAAGTGCTGAGGGTATCCATGTAGTGTATGTTTTTTTTACACTATGGGTAGTTAACATATATCCATGCTTTCTTTTACACATTGGGTAGGTCACACAAATGCTGTATGTGTTATCTTTACTACAGTATGGGTAAGTGAATGGTATCCATTCTGTACCATGTATCACTTGCAAAAGTGCTTCATGAATTTTCACTTTTTTTTTTTATATGATGCATAAATTAATGTTCAGTATTGTCAAAAATATTTTAAAAAGGCAGTAAACTAGAGGTCAGATAGAACAATAAAGGAACTCTAAAGCCTTTAATGTTTTGCTGATAAAGAATATGTATTTTGGAGGGGAGCAATGTTCTAATGCAACAAAAGGGATAAGATGTACTGTAAAATGTCGTTGTTTTTCAGAAACAACGAGGTCAAGTTCCGAGAAGATCTGATGAACATTGCCCGCACCACCCTCAGCTCCAAGATCCTGACCCAGTACAAGGACTATTTCTCCAAGCTAGCCGTGGACGCAGTTCTCAGGCTAAAGGTGAGACAAAGTGCAGATTGTTGATCTATTTACCATAGATGATTCTGTAAGTGTTATGAGCTGTTTGAGCTTGGCTTTAGCTCTTATAATTTTGCTTCTGCAATAGATGTTTTAAGAAATGTCTTTTTAAATCTGATCAGTGAATAAGTGACATAGTTTACACACTGTCAAAGTTTTTTTCCAGTAGAAAGACAATATACCATATTTGACAATCAACTTTAAAGGTTGATACACATTTTGTTGAATGTATCAACTCCTAGCTGTACTTTGAGTATTTGAGTACCTTGTGTGGCTTTGTGTTGTAAGTAGTTTAACTTGTTTCATCATTATAGTTAATTGTTGTTTGTTAACAGGGCAGTGGCAATCTAGATGCAATTCACTTAATCAAGAAATCAGGAGGAGGGTTACAAGACTCATACTTAGATGAAGGTAAGATTGAAAGATACAGTTACACTCATCTACAGTTGTAAAATGGTGATAGCTTTTCAGTGTGCAATACTCAATGTAGTCAAGACATTAACCTAAACTGATGTGTAGCTGTGAACAAGTTAGAGTTAGAACCGTTTTAACAAGAGCTTGGACTTTGGGTAGTACGTGACAAACTCCGATTTGATGAAGGCGGGGTCTACTCGTTGTTTACTGTCCAGTCATTGGCTAATATATATGAATACATTGAACGCAGTGACACTCGTCCGACCTTATCCAGGGATGTATATTTCGCTGAAACAGCGTCAATTTCACACAGCAGAGCAGATCTCTTGGCAAACAGCTTTCCGGTTTTGACAGTCTATGAATATTAATGAGCTTCTCTTAGCGAATTAGAAGAAAGGAGGTCAATATTTGAAAGCTTGTTTTGATGAGTAAACTAGATAGTAACATCCCACCGAAAGTCCAAGCTCTTGTTAAAACGGTTCTATTACCCAATGCTACCTAATTGATGCTGACTGTTTTAATGACAGGTTTCTTGTTGGATAAGAAAATTGGCGTGAACCAACCTAAAAGAATCGAAAATGCCAAGATCTTAATCGCCAATACACCCATGGACACAGACAAAATTAAGGTAATGAGTGTTTAGTATTTTAGAGTTTGTATGAACACACACTGCAGGCTGGGTCATTAAGCTTGTAATATATTCAGCCTTGACTGTAATCCAGATAGACTTAGTTTAAAGATGTGAAAAAATCTTCTGGTTGAATCTGATTTGCATCACTTTAGTTTATAGTATTTATCTTCAATGGTAATGTGGAATAAGACTTAGCTTCCCCTTTGTAGCTTTTCTCTGGAAATATCTAAGTTTTAATCCTTGTAATCTGAAAAATTATATTTCATATTGTGTTGTTGTTAAACTACTTGGACATGCAACATTAAGAAAGATTTTTTAAAAAGGTGTTTGGAAGCAAAGTGAAAGTAGATGCTGTCTCAAAAGTGGCTGAGCTAGAACTAGCAGAAAAGGAGAAGATGAGAGACAAAGTCAACAAAATCATCAAGCACGACTGTAATGTGTTCATCAATAGGTGAGTGTTAACCAATTTGAAAAAAAAAATCATAAATTTTGACAATATTTTTTCAGTTTTTCTACATCATTAGTATTTATCAGCTATATTTAGATTTTCATAGTATCTCTTGTACAAAAACATAGACAACACTCTAGTAAATAATATGATTTATCATTGAAACTGTATTTATGTTTCCAGGCAATTAATCTATAACTACCCTGAGCAGTTGTTTGCTGATGCCGGGGTGATGGCCATTGAACATGCAGACTTTGAAGGAGTGGAGAGATTGGCATTGGTGACAGGTCTGTACAGTTCACACTGAATACCATCCTTATTGAAAATCATCTCAACTGAATTGTTGTACAGATTTCAGAGTTATCTCCATATTCTTGCATATTTGCTTGTAGATTTGTTTAGAGTTGTCCTTTGAATTTAAAAAAGAATCTGATATTGTTGTACTATAAAATTGGTCACAATTAATCTAAGGTTGGTGACAATAAATAAAATTGTGATGTAGAGGATAATGAAAATGATATTTGTAAAAAAGATTAATTTCGAAAGAGAAAATATATTTTTTTTAAATGACAATATCCATAAGTTTTGCCCTTTGGCTCCCACGATATTGTTTTACAGTCAAACGGAAGTCTCACAATCATTCTAATAAACAGATTTTCTAAATACAACCATTTTTAAATGTATTGCCGTTGTGCAAATGTTTGCTGAAGACCTGTGTACTTTTAAGGGTCACCAAATTGACTGGCATGTATGCATATCTCAAATATTTTAAACCAATACCTTAAAAACCATTTATTTCTACATTTTATAGTTTGATGGTCCACTTAATACCGTTATACATGTAATAAGGGAATAAGACATGATTGTTGATATTCAGGTCATAGGTTTACAGGTTAATCTGTCATATTAAGTTATAAATGACCTGGATGTATTCTTGTTTTTAAGGTGGTGAAATTGTTTCCACATTTGATGCCCCCGAGAGTGTTCGTCTAGGAAAATGTAAGCTGATTGAAGAAGTCATGATTGGCGAGGACAAACTCATCAAGTTCTCAGGTATGTTTGTGCTAAGGGTCCACTGCAACATGGGTTTATTGCTTTTTAAGTTTTTGAATTTCAAGGTATAGGTAAATTATACACAAAGTATGATGAAATATTTGTATGTAAAAGCATTGGATAAGAAGCTGAGTAGCAAAAAAAAAAAAAACCGTGGTGGCCCTGCATAAAGAAGTTTATCATATAAATCTTAGAGAGTTTTAAAATTCAACATTTGTTAATAAGCAGATTGTGCATCTACATTATAATTGTTTTTTAGCTCACCTGAGCTGAAAGCTCAAGTGAGCTTACAAATCATCCTAAGGTTTATAAGAAGGTGAATATAAATTGCAAAAATAAAAGGCCAGATTGTATTCAAAGCGGAGAAAACTTCGAAACTGTAAAAAAGGGGGGGTGCATTTTTAAAAATTTTCTCAAGAACTACTGAGTTAATCTTAACGTAATTTAGCATAAATCATCCTTATGGAAAGGAAAATATAAATTGCAAAAATTAAGGGTTAATTATGTTCCAAATTTGAGCTAATTGCGAAAATACTAAAAAAGCAGGCTCGTTATTCCATATCTCGTAGACTGGCAATTCATTGCGATAGACTGGTCTTATGACAGGCATCGCCAGTCTACCGCATCTCGAAAACGAGGTTCTTTGTTTGAAGCTAGGAGTTGTGCAACAGTTCACGTGCAAATATAATCTATGAAACATGGAAGATACATTGGTGCCGATTATTGTGAAGTAAATTGAGGTTAAATATTTCAACGCGTTGTCATTTTCACTTATGAGGGATGTTTTAGCTTGTTTTGATTTTCGTTTCATTTTGCTTTTTAACTTGGGGAACAATCGCCTTATTTTGGAACATAGACTTCGGTAAATAGGCAGTTGATTGTTTACCTGCAAAAATGATAAAATCTGATGCATTAACAACGTACTAAAGTGCATTTCCCTCTGTTTTTATTGTATATTAATTTTTAATTGAGTGTCAACAAGGATCAAACAAGGGGGCGACTTTGGTTGAAACACAGACACCTGAATTTTTATCAATCAGTAAATATATAAAGGAGGTAGAATTTTTTTATATTTGGCTTATTGAGCGACTGATTGATAAATATATAGAGGAGGTAGCATTTTGAAAATTTGAAATAGCCATGTATTCCGAGTTCATAATCGTGTAAATTAAACCCAAAGACAATAAAAAGATGTTTATGAATTTGAAAAGACGTTTTCACAGCCTCAGTTTAACCCTGTTGTGATTAATCACCCGCGATTGTCTTATCTTTAGAGGTTATAAATACGGGTGATGCAAACACATGCCGTGCATTGAAAATTACAATCGATAATCATTACAGTTCGTGTTGATACTACAATTAGAAGGTAACTTGTAATTATTTAATAACTCAGCCAAATTAATGCAAAACCGTTTGTTTACAGTTATCTTCAAAACTAAAAAGATCCTCTACCTAACTGTTGTAATTGGGTCATAGGGTAGGACTAATTCCTCCAAAATACACAAGTGCATAAACTGATTTTGTGTCACCTGGCTAACTCAATTACAAAACATTTTATCTGTATAATGTATGAATACATTAAAAAAATGAAATTCAACAAATTGTATAAGTTTTTAAAAGTTGCCTATCATTCTACGACTGACGCTGAAATGTTTGTTGATCATTAGAATTGTCTTACTAAACATTATATACTTGTGTACAGAAAAATCAAAAGGATGATGTGCTATAACTACTTTCTGTGGTCCCTTCTCATTTGATAAATTATTTGAAATCTGCAACAATTTTGGTATTTTTCAAACGAGTAAATAAAAACTTCTTTTAAACAGTTCTGACACATTATAATATTATGAGGATATCTGCATTATCATTATTTTAAAGAAAATATTGCAGCAGAAAATCATCTTAGTTTGTAGCCGTTTGTTGTTTTTGAGGGAAGATGAAATAATTGATGGGCCTTAGTACGAAACTGATACCAATATGCCTGACAATACATTAAATTATAATTATAGCTTTTTAACACATTATGTGACAACATTTTCCAGTCGAATGTTTTCATCGATCAAGTGATTAAGGTTATAAAACGTCACACAAGTTTACATCAGGTAAACTATTATTTAAGGCCAAAAAAAATTATTGATTTGTTTCTCAGGCACCGCCGCATCAGCAAAATTATCGCCGCATCAAACTTTTTTATTGTTATTTTTCCGGAATTTTCATATCTTATCATTATTGGTTTTCTCTATTATAGAATCAATGTAAACAAACGCTAAGAATAAATGCTTTTCTCTGTAAGTGAAAACGTGATTATATATAACACATCTACCCAGTGACCAATCTAGGTGGGCGACTTGAGCTAAATACAAGTATATGTAAATATAAGTACTCGCTTTGTGGTCGGTAACTTCGCCAGAATTTCCTCAGAAAGAGAGGTTGAAGTCACCCTGTATTCTGAGTTAACGATCGTGAAAATTAACCCCAAATGCAATAAAATGATAATTATTTAATTCAAAAGACATTTTCATAGCCTAAGTTAACCCCTGTTGTGATTAATAACTAGCGACTGTCTTATCTTTAGAGGTTGATGCAACCACATACTCGTGATAGCCTACAGTACTGTGCACTGAAATTACAACCGATATTTATAACTTTAGTTCTGATACTGCAACTAGTTGGTAACTTGTAATTAGTTAATAACTCTGCCAAATTAATGCTACAATAATCATAAAACCGTTTGTCTACAGTTATCTTTAAAATTAAACAGATCCACTACATGACGGTTGTAATTGGGTCAAAGGGTTGGACTTATACCTCCAAAATACACAAAAGTACATAGACTGATTTTATTTGTCATTTAGCTAACACAATTACAAAATATTTCATCCATAAAATGTATGAATACACCTAATAAATTGAATTTAACAAATTGGATAAGTTATTAAAATTTTTAGGAGTTGTTTTATTTTTAATTGACTTGCTTCTAATCCAACTGGAATTGGGGTTGAATCTGTGTATACAGGTATTATCATTAGCATCATGCCAATGTCAAAGAATGGAAGTCTACCTGATTTCTCAAACTTCTCCCTATTTTTCTGTGAGGGAGAAGTGAAGTCTCCCTAAAAGTTTACCCAAGATACATGTAGGTTGGTCCCTGTTAAGACTACCACTGAAATGTCTCTGTTATCTTCAGAAATTGAGGCCTCTGTAATATTGCCTGGTAACAGGAATAAAGGACAATTGTATTGTTTGAGAATTTTATGATGACTAATTTACTTTCCCTTGATTTCTGTCATGTTCCCCAGGCACTGAAGATCAATAAGAAAACACCCCAAATGAATAATTTTTATATGGCAAATTCAACTAGTGAAATGACATAAGAAGTCCCCTATTTCAGTTCAGAATTGTGTTATTTCTGTAGACAGGGAAGATTGGCTGCAAAAGGAAGCAGGGGCCTAAACCATTTGCCCATGTTTGTTCATCTGCAAAAACTCATCCTTTGAAAATGAAACAGAAACAGTTTAAACTTAAAAGAACAAAAGCAAATATTTAAACTTTCCCAATGTATCAGCTTGATAAAAACCTGCCTGCCTCATCAACATTTCAAAATTTTGGCCTGAGAAACTAATGATTAATTTTTTTTGGCCTAAGGGAAGACCAATTAAGTTTTTTACTGTAGCCTTAGCAACTTTTGCCACAGAGTTTAAACACTGCGTACTGGCTTCCAGACTAGCTGGCGATTCTCTGTCCACCAATCTTTGTTAACTTTCACATATGAGATACGAGCTGTAAAAATGAAATGTATCTCATTGGCATGGTATATTCATAGAGCTTGGCATCTTAAATAAACACACAAAAAATATTCACTTAGATGTGAAAAGTGAAAATTACACTAATTTAAGTTCGATATTTTTTTTATAAATACCAATATACGTACCAAACAAGAAATATTGCAGGTAAATGGTAACTACCTTTTCCAGTATTTTCATCATATAAAATACATATGTATTGCATGGCCTCTAAGACAAAATATTAATGAAATAAAATGTTGGCATCCTTTAATTGTGTAGATTCAACATGTTCAAATTATGATTACACACAATAAGGTAGGCCCACAATGGGTGCTGATTTTTTAACTGATATACGTCTTAGGAAATGTACGAAATGTTTTATCTTAAATGAGCTAATACTGTTCACATATGTGCAAAAACTGTAGGAAATAATATACCAGTGTTATATATAATTTAAATATCGCAATATATTTTCACCCCTACCCCTTTATAAAATATTGAGTCTTACATCAGAAAATTATGGTACTTAACTTTGCTAACTATTAAATTTTACTGTTCTTAATTATTTAAGGACACATGAGACGTTCCTCAATTCTATATAATTTTCCTTGATATATTATTTATTAACATTTAAACCTGTTAATTCCCAAAAAATTCAAGGTTTATTACCAGGCTATTTTTAGAGCTATAAAATTTAGAATTTTCCTTAAAATAGCATGCAAAATGCATTTGAAAGCTTATAAATAAAGTCATAGTATATATTTTCAATTCGACACTTTATATCTAAATAAAAAAAGTATTATATAACAGGAAGATATAATGGTGGAAATCTTCACATTGTGGAGATAGGAAAAAATAGAAAATAATGGAAGATAGGTCGCGTCTGACCTTAAAGTGTGTTAAGTCAAAGTTAAGTTCGCCATTGTTGCTCAGGTGAGCAATGTGGCCCATGGGCCTCTTGTTTTTAGCATCCTCTGCAATGGAATGTTTCTCCATGTTTAGCAGATTTTACATATCCATTGTTTATATATTGGCTATAAATGATAGTCCTATGCAGTGTTGTGTGTATTATATTTCTGTTGATTGACAGGCGTAAAGATGGGTGAGGCGTGTACCATTGTACTGAGGGGTGCCACCAAACAGATCCTGGACGAGGCTGAGCGGTCCCTCCACGACGCCTTGTGTGTCCTGACCCAGACCGTCAAGGAGACCAAGACTGTGTTCGGCGGAGGTACTGTCGACTTGTTACAAGTTTATTCAGTTTGTAAGATATTTAAATTTGGTGGAAATTGATTTTTCAACAAGGAAGTGTAGATTTGATTTAGTAGATTTCAGAATATCTCTATTAATATATATACATGAAATTTAGTGAATCAGGCTCCACCGTCACCAACATTTTCAAATCACTCAACTCATTACTCAACTCAAATCCTTTAAAGAAAAGTGCTTAAATTTGAGGTCAATACTCAGACTTGAGACTGAGTATTGACTTGAGGAAAGTTGGTGATGGCGGGGCCAGATGTAGTTGATCAGCGGAAGCAGATTTCTTCCAAATACAATAAAAATTGTACCTTTACAATATTCTGTGTTTGATAAGCAAGAGCATTTACCCATCTTTGGAAATGAAGTTAAATCTTTAGGGATCCATAATACTTTGGTGAAACCGTTTTGTGTTGGTGTTCACAGGAAGTGCCGAGATGCTGATGGCTGATGCCGTCTCTAAGCTGGCAGCAAAGACTCCTGGGAAGGAAGCAGTGGCCATGGAGGCTTTTGCCAAGGCTTTGAGAATGGTATGTCGCTCTTACTAGTAATTTTGTTTGAAAGTCTGTATTTTATATATCTGTAGTAATGGTAGGTGTGGTCAAAAAGTAAGAAGACAAAAAGATTGTGACAACCTTTTGTGTGCAATCAATACGTGCAGTTAACTCTATTTAACATGACTGAAATTTCCCAATTTCCAATTCAGCTATTTTTTCATTTCTTTTTGACTATTTTTTTAATCATTTCTTTTTTACTTTGGTTTGAAAAAGTGTTAGGTTAACTGATGCAGCCCTTCAGTTAATTCCAATCACTGCATGATTTCAGTAAGAAGTGTAAATGAGAGGATTTCAATTAGAAGTGTATAGGGGAGGATTAGATAACATACATTTGAATTAACTTTTTATTTTCCAGCTACCTACCACCATTGGTGACAATGCTGGATATGACAGTGCCCAGCTGGTCTCAGAACTAAGGGCTCTACATACAGCAGGAAAACACACAATGGGACTCAGTAAGTAAAGACTGGGTCAGTGGGATTATCTACATGTATGTAGAGGCTGGGTCAGTGGGATTATCTACATGTATGTAGATGCTGGGTCAGTGGGATTATCTACATGTATGTAGAGGCTGGGTCAGTGGGATTATCTACATATAGGTAGAGGCTAAGTCAGTGGGATTATCAACATATAGGTAGAGGCTGGGTCAGTCAGATTATCTACATGTATGTAGAGGCTAATCAGTGAGATTATCTATATGAATGTATCTACATGTATGTAGAGGCTGGGTCATTGGGATTATTTACATATAGGTAGAGGCTGGGTCAGTGGGATTATCTACATGCATGTAGAGGCTGGGTCAGTGGGATTATCTACATGTATGGAGAGGCTGGGTCAGTGAGATTATCTACATGTATGGAGAGGCTGGGTCAGTGGGATTATCTACATGTATGTAGAGGCTGGGTCAGTGGGATTATCCACATGTATGGAGAGGCTGGGTCAGTGGGATTATCTACATGCATGTAGAGGCTGGGTCAGTGGGATTATCTACATGCAGGTAGAGGCTGGGTCAGTCGGATTATCTACATGTATGGAGAGGCTGGGTCAGTGAGATTATCTACATGTATTGAGAGGCTGGGTCAGTGAGATTATCTACATGTATGGAGAGGCTGGGTTAGTGGGATTATCCACATGTATTGAGAGGCTGGGTCAGTGGGATTATCCACATGTATGGAGAGGCTGGGTCAGTGGGATTATCTACATGTATGGAGAGGCTGGGTCAGTGGGATTATCTACATGTATGGAGAGGCTGGGTTAGTGGGATTATCTACATGTATGTAGAGGCTGGGTCAGTGGGATTATCCACATGTATGGAGAGGCTGGGTCAGTGGGATTATCTACATGTAGGTAGAGGCTGGGTCAGTGGGATTATCTACATGTAGGTAGAGGCTGGGTCAGTGGGATTATCTACATGTATGGAGAGGCTGGGTCAGTGGGATTATCTACATGTATGTAGAGGCTGGGTCAGTGGGATTATCAACATATAGGTAGAGGCTGGGTCAGTGGGATTATCTACATGTGTGGAGAGGCTGGAACAGTGTGATAAACCAAGGGATAATCATAATGTACATGTAATAGCAGAATAATGACCGAAACCATTGTAATAAGATAGTGGTCAGGATAATGAATATTTTTATGGTTGTAAGGATGAAATAGGCAAAATTGTCACTGCCATGCAAGTTTGATCATTAAAGGATAAAATAATGGGATTTGGTTTAGGTCAAGACAGTGACTGTGATTTATTACGAGTGTCGAGGTAGAACAATTAATGTACATATAGGAATTGAGTTGTGAACTTGTGCTATTAGAAAAGTTAAAATTGCAGGATTAATGGAAGTTAAGTATAGATGTAATTGTTGGAATGTGTATGTTGACTTTATAACTGTGACTTTCATGTAATCAAAGCAAGTACAAATATTATGAAACTGTAAAAAAATCTAAACATTGTGTAGTCAAAATGAGTGAGAACAGCGAAATTATTTCATTTAAAGAAAAAGAACTTCACTTGATGTAAAATATCTGGAAACAAAATGAGTGAGAACAGCGAAATTATTTCATTTAAAGAAAAAGAACTACACTTGACGTAAAATATATGGAAACAAAATGAGTGAGAACAGCACAATTATTTCATTATAGAAAAAGAACTACACGACGTAAAATATCTGGAAACAGACTTTTATAACCTTATTAATTGCCTATGGATTTCTTAGTTGAAATACATTTTATGAATGCATTGAGAGGGATAAATATCAGTCTGATAGGGATTTAATTTTCACTGTTTATTTTGTAGATATGGTGGAAGGCGAGGTAGGAGACATGGAGAAGCTTGGAATCACCGAATCTTTCCAGGTGAAGCGCCAGGTGTTGATGAGTGCCTCCGAGGCCGCCGAAATGATCCTACGTGTAGATGACATCATCAAAGCGGCTCCACGACCACGACAACCCGATCATAGGCACCACTAGATTACATTGTGTTGGATAGTGACTTCTGATGATTGAACTTGTGAACAAATTTATAATATTAAAAACCCTTCAGTGTAATATTTAACCATTTGTTTTTGTACATCAAATGAATCAAACAAAACTAGTCTTAATTGCTTAATTTTCTTACAATATAAGGGTTCTACATGAAATTAGATTTAATAGTTGTACATCATGTAATCTTATATCCAGTGTACTTATCAAAATGTGTATTTTGGATTACCTCCCTTTGATCTAAAGTGTTGTGTCTTAAAGCTGAACACTGCTCGTAAATAGGCACTGTCCGCCATATTTCTCTCTCATCACCGCTATCCCTGCAACCCCTATATAAGCCAAAGACCTTAAAAGTATATCGCTGTAGAGGTCTCACCTGTGTGGACGTATATTTTGCCTTGCTGTGTTACTCGGTTGCAATGAAATTATCAAATTTTACGCACTTTTTTCAAGGCAGGAGAGTACTATAATCAAATAAAAGGTCAATGCATTATTTACAAATAGAATATGCACATGCACATTAAATAATAAATAGATGTATAAAATCGAAAGACCACGAAAGGAGTACTACACGTCGGCCACGAGTTTCTGGTGTGCAATCTGGTGTAAGGAAATAAAAGGGTTTATATACCTGTGTGATGGTGCTTATTTACGAGCTGTGTTCAGCTTCAAGAACCAGTTTCCTTATAAAATGTTGTACAATGGTACCCGTCTTGTACATGTAATAGATATCTTTATTTATCAGGTCAAAGGAATAATATTTACTTTCAATTTCTGAAAAACTCTTTATTTGACAGACATCAATTTTCGGACACAAAAACTGTTACAGTAAAGGAGTAGATGACCCCTACTAATTATATTATAGATCCGAGGTTGAAAGTCAAATAACTCTGGACATTAGAAATTTCTAAAGAATCAATACTTTGTCCCATCAATAGTTGTTTGTGCACTCTGTATTTTGTGGAAAAATAACCTTTTTTAAAAAAAAAAAAGGGAGATTGGGGTTGCATATACATGTACATATACTATTTTTTAGCTGCAAATCTGTAGATCTACGGGAAAATCGTGTTAATGTGTTATATTAAAAATTGGGGTTGTAAATCATAATTTACAATATGACAACTGTAAATTTTGTAATAACATTCACCCAGTAAATTCAAAATTTACAATATAACAAATACCACCAAAAACCAAGAGCTTTGTTTTTTCATTGGTTAATTGAGAATAATAAATTTTCATGAAAAAGAAAAAAGTTCAATGAGTTTGCCAATGTCAGTAAGTTATGAGAGGCTAACAATGGATTTCTGACGATGACTTAGGCTAAGTCCACTAATTTGAAACAAAGATTTAAAAATTACAGAGAACACAAACAACACCATAAAAACACTCACATAATTATAATACAATAAAATTATTGTTAAAAAATATAAAATGAACACTTATATAGTATAAAAATATTTATCAAATGAAACAAAATTCCCCTAAGAAATTTAAAATTTTATTATTTTTTAAAATTGCCAATGTACATGTCTTACTCTCAGAATGCATATTGTTTATCTATAATATTGAATTTTTGTTACTTGAGTTGTTCTGAACTCAGCAACGAAGAGGTTGTCTCTAGTGTCCACACATAAACCCCTTGGATCTTCTAAATGACAGTTGTCAATGTATCGAAGAAGCTGTCCGTCCTGATCCAGGATGTGGACACAGTCTTTAATACTGTCTGCTATCAGAATCCGACCCTGGCTGTCTGTTGTGATGCCAACTGGAGTCAATGATCCGTTGGTAGAAGAGGAAGGACCAGTGTAGGTAAATCGGAGTTTCCCGGCCTGATTGACCACTACTACTGCACGGCCTACATAATCTGACACACATATATCAAGGGTTCTGTTCTCACAGATGAACTTTTGTCCACCAGATGAATAAAGAGATTGTCCTCTGTCATTGAATTGAATACTCTGCTTCTTTGTCGAACCAGAGTAACGCACAACTTTTGTTGGTTCATTCCCATCACTGTCCATGACAACCAAGAGGTCACCAGAAGAGTTACTACAGACACTGCGAGGTCTCCACCCCCTTAGGCTGATCACTGTCTCTATCTGTGTGTTCTTCACTATGTTTACAGTTCTGTCCTTGTAATCAGTATAGATAAGATCCCCACTTCTTGTCACTGCTATGTCTCTTGGCTTGTTTCCTGACTTGGTATGGATTGACTTCACTAGATCTCCATGAAGGTTAAAGAGTCTCATGCTATTCTCATCAGATCCACACGTCCATATTTGTTCATCACTCAGACGGGAAACACAGTTCAATCCTACATACCCAGTCCTTATATCTGCGATTATCTGTGGTTTATCAATGAGTGGTCTGTCCGGGGGAGAGGACTCAGTAGCGTGAGAATCCGCGGTGTAGCCACGTTCTTCTTTTTTGATAGGTAACGCAGTCAGAGAGCCAAACTGTTGATAAATTTGTTCTTTGTTGATCTCGGGAGGTGTAAAACTTGGTAAGGTTACTGTAACTTTTGGGGGCAATCTTCTGAATTCAGCATTCCTAGATTTGTAGGCAGAGACAAGGCTGACATCATTTGAGTCCAGCAATTTATTCAGTTCTTCAATGCTTTGCGTGATTTCAGAAGTACTGTGTTCGATTTCACCTGCCTGTTTATCTAATACAGCCAGGTATTTAGAATCAATTTCATCAAGATGAGATTTCAGTTGCTGGACAGCTGTGTCTATTTCTCTGTGCAAACATTCTCCATGTTTAATAATAGCATTTGTCAATTTTTTTGAGTTTTCCATAAGATCGGATCTCTGAACTGGTATGTCAGATACAATCTCTCGGTATTTAGGAAGAATGAATTTGTTTAATTCTTGTAGATCTCTTTGTAAAGCTTTTTTCTTGGTGTCTAGTATTTTTAAAATGCCTGCTTGTTTGTGACCTAAATGTTCACTAGATAAGACACACTCCAAACAAAATGGAATGTCACATTTTTCACAGTAAAGGTCACATAATTGTGTGGAATGTTTTGAACATTTAGGAGTAAGTCCCCGCTTTTTAAATGGCACCACTTTGTGTTCTTTGGATTCATCAGAGAGATGTTCCCCCACACAGGCTTTGCACAGATGTATGCTACAAATGGCACAGTACATAGTGGGGCCCGGAGTCTCACAGAGATGACACCGTAACACATCCTGTGCCCAACGCTCGTCCATCATTGGTCAGGCGCTTAAAATGATTCTGAAAGAGTAAAAATTAGGAATGAAAGATAACTAGTTTTATCTTACGCATTCTTTTCTGTAAAAGTCTTACTGTAGGTTTTCCAGTTCAGGTTCTTGATAATAATCTCCTTGAAGATATCTAGATTTTTTCCCCTTAAACTTTTTTAAACGTCTTGAATTTATTATTGTTTTTGTTTACGCAAAAATAATATGATCAATTTTCCTGATAATCTTTTTTTTAGCCTTTAAGCAACATACAGACCTCACAATGCAACACTGTGATTCTTGTATTTTCTCTTCATTGTCTTGTTAACAACAAAATTATCACGTGATTAATTTATATATAGACATATGGGAATTCCTCTTTATATACAAAGTTTTAGGGGTTAGTGGGGCCTTTCACTGGCTCGGGGTCCTATCTTCACTACCGGAACGTTGGAAGATACATGTATTCAATTTTAGGGAGATGATTTCCATGTAAGTAAAAATTTGGGGGGGGGGGCGATGTGTCAACACAGGCACGTAGCAACAGGCGGATATGGCAAGCTTTTTAAAAAGCGTTCTTTGCTTTTTTAGTTCTGGCGGAACACATTTTGTTCAACAAGTGTTTAGAAATTCATTACCGTTCCTGAGATATATGGGAAAGAAAGTTTTAGGGGCCGATCTCTCCTCTGCTGACCGGTCACACCCTCCGTGTGCTCTTTGTCGCAATCGGGAAAAACGGAAAAGTCCGTACACAATGAGTTGATTAATTATAGTCTAACGATTAGTATGAAAAACGTCAGTCGGCATATCTTCCAGTGGAATATTGTATTTGTTGACAAGGTCGTTGTATCGACCATAAAACTTACGAAAAAACGACTTCAAACGAGACTGTTATCAACTTGTTTGTCAGTAGCTTTCCTCGCCTTAGAAACTGTTCATATGAAGAACATGCCCTTGCGTATCGAATTAACTGAGAGACAAAAACACCATATGCAGGTGATGAAGGTATATTGCTACATAAGTAGGGAAAGTTGACTATAGAAAAATTGAAGTCATCGCGTTTATCATAAAGTTTTGTTGTTAGGTTACCATCAACGTCCATTTCCAGTAAAATATCCTTATATGAAACAGATGACGCAGACTCTAGGACTCTAGAACTAATACATTTCAGCACACTTGGTGCACTGATGCATACAAACTAAATAAAAATAGATTAAAGACAATTTTTAAAAATATATACACTGTATAATGCATGTTAACTAACCCATCTCTGTTTCTCATTTTTCTTCATCGCTACAATATCTAAATCTTAAATACATGTACTTTTCTGATCTGCCATCATAATTATTGAATAATTTGATATAAGTGTCATCCAAAGAAGTATGAAACATTGGATAGAACCTTGTTGGTTAAAACTTCAACAGAATCGAATATATTGTAAAACTCCACATATTTAATTTTTCAATTATCATGATTTTGGTAACCCTGCAGATCGTTTTGAGCAATATCTCCTTTATATCTCCAGTATTAATATATCTGATATAATGGAATCGCAATTTTATTCCTTTGCTGTACTTCCATTTGTATCGGTAAAAGGCAAGAGGTTTTAATTCCTCTGGCCAGTTGAACTATACGGACCATTTTGAACCAGAAAATAAAATTCAATAAACGACACGTGCGCCTGCAGAGATATTTAAAACAAAATTAGCTTTTTAAATTACTAAGAAATCACAATTAACACTATAATATACATGTATAACGAAAACACTCGCACAATCATGAAAAACAGAATTGTTATATAAAAATAAATGATTAAATTTTTCAAAACCTACTTCGAAGAATTCGGGAATGTATTGCTTAATTTATACTCTCACAATGCTTGCAGTATAAAATAACAAATTTTGTTCAATATATGTAATATTGGATTTTCTTCATTCGAGTTGTTATAAACTCAGCAACAAACAAATTGTCTCTGATGTCAACACATATACCCCTTGGATCGTGTAAATCACAGTTGTCAATATTGCGGAGGAACTGTCCGCGTCTTTATCTATGATGTGGAAACGGCCTCTGCTGAAATCTGCTAACAAGATCCGACTTTGGCTGTCTGTAGTAATACTGCGTGGTATAAATGATCCTTTTGTAGTAGAAGGAGGACCAGTGTAGATAAACCGGAGTTTCCCGGCCTGATTAACCACCACTACCTTACCGGTTACCCCTTTACAGATAGATACGCAGATATCAAGGTTCTTGTTCTCACTAATAAATTTAATCGCAAAACCAGATGAATAGAGAGGTTTTCCTTTGTTATCGAACTGAATACACTGCATCTTTGTGGAGTAAGTGTAACGTATAACCTTTATTTGTCCACAATCATCACTTTCCATGACAACCAGGAGGTCACCAGAGAAGGAACTACAGACACCACAAGGTATCCACCCCCGTAGACTCGCCACTGTCTGTATCTGTGTATTCTTCACTATGTTTACAGTTCTATCTAATGTATCAGCATAAACTAAATCGCCACTCCTTGTCACTGCTATGTCTAGTGGCTTGTTTCCCGACTTGGTATGGATTAAGTTCACTACTTCTCCATGGAGGTTGTAGAGTCTCATGGTATCGGTATTACCACAAGTCCATATTTGTTCATCACTCCGACAGGGAACACATTTTAATCCCATGTAGGCAGTTTTTATATCTGCAATTATCCGTGATTCATTAATGAGCGGTCAATCCGGATGAGGGGACTCAGTACCGGGAGAATTCATGGTGTAGCCACGTTCTTCTCTTTTGATAGGAAACGAAGACAGAGAACCAAACTGCTGAAAAATTTGTTCTTTGTTAATCTCCGGAGGGGTAAAACTTGGTAAGGTTACTGTAAGTTTTTCGGGCAAGCTTCTGAATTCAGCATTCCTACATTTGTAGGCAGAGACAATGCTGAAATCATTGGAATACAGTAATTTATTCAGTTTTTATAATTTATATTTTATATTAAATAATATTTTTTAATGATGAAAATCATAAGTATATAAACATCATGAGATATACATGTAACTTTGCAAACGCTTTTCTAATTTAATTGCTCAAAATCAGCTGTTTAAAGAGACAGTACAGCTGACAACACATGTTATTTTCTACTTCAATTCTATCATCCGCAAAAAAATATTTCTTTTCTAATCCATAATAAAACACAAAGACAACACCTTTGATCTAATTTTTATTATTAGATATGAGTTTTGTACTCAGCTTTAATCTACGTAATTCTTAATTATTCCTGGGCATGTGATCCTTCTTCTGTTGAACAAGTACAATTGCTAGATAACGTTTCTTGTAATTCATTATTTAAAATAAGTTTGAAATACAAAGTGTGATACTGTAAAACTACTTATAATATACATTTCAATTTTAAATCTACCATCGAGACCTTTTAAAGGGGCATGGTCACGATTTTGGTCAAATTCTATTTTTCTGTTTTTATTATTTACAATGCTTTAGGAATGCATTTCCAATGACCAAATGAAATTGGAGAGTCAGTAGTGAAGTTATAAGCAAGATACAGAGCTCACAAGTCTCTTTCATGTAAACAAGGCTCGTGCCCTGTTTTTGTTTACATTAGTTCAATATACCGGTAAAAATTCTTTTTCAAGCTGATTTTTCCATCTTCTTATTCATTGTAAGCATAAATAAACAGATCTTAACGTCTACCACATTCATTTTCGGTCTAAAACTGGAGTTTTCACTTCAACGTTCATAATGTAAACAAAAGCTTTGTTTACATAGCAAAGAATTGTAAGCTCTGTAACTCGCTTATAACTCAATAAATGACATTTAAATTTTGGTTGCCTATTAAAAATGCCTTACTGAAGCATTGTAAACATGAAAATCGGGAAAATAATTTTTGATCAAAATCGTGACCATGCCCCTTTAACTATATACATGTATGCTGGACATCAATACAAAAACTACAAAAGAAAACAAACAACAATAATTATAAAACGTTTTCAAACAAACAAACAAACTCCCCATTTAACATACAAACTTGTCATGCTTGTTATTTTTAGCTGAGTACTAACTCGAATGACTTTAAACTCCCGATATAGAACTTAGATATGCCTTGACCGAAGCACACAGAAATTATTACGCAATATCTCTACTCCTGATACTAATAATACATATTTCTTGTGAAAACGAAAACGAAAAATTTTTTATGTGAATAACTTCAGATTTACCCATTGTAACGTTAGGAAATCCTAAAATAACGTTGAAGTACATAAACATCCCTTTCATGTGCCTAATTAATGTAATTATGAGCTTCCGGAAATTGAAGGGTCGTACAAACAGGAATAATTTTATGTCGTTTATTTGGCATGTCAAACATTGCAATATTCGATCTTTTGCATTGGAATTGTATAAATTTCATTTGTATTGTATAATTTTCTATTTGAATTCTATAATTTTCCATTTGCATTGTATAAATTTCAATTGTATTCGGTAATTTTCCATTTGTATTGAATAAAATTACAATTATATTGTATAAATTTCATTTGTATTCTATAACATTTTATTTGTATTCTATAATTTTCTATTTGTATTCTATAATTTTTCATTACTATTGTATAATTTTTAATTTGTATTCTATAATTAAACAATACAAGTTGAAAATTATACAATACTAATGAAATATTATAGAATACAAATGAAAATTATACAATACAAATGGAAATTTATAGAATACAAATGGAAAATTTTAGAATACAAATCAAATTTATACAATGCAAATGGAAAATTATAGAATACAAATGAAAAATCATAGAATCCAAAATAGAAAATTATACATAACAAATGAAATATATACAATGCAAATAGAAAATTTTAGAATACAAATGAAAATTTATACAATACAAAAAGAAAATATCGAACACTGCAACGTTAAACACGCCATACGTTTATTTGTACCACGTGGATTTTGATTGACAGTAATTGACACGTGCTGAAAACTACAAGATATTCGCCCGACTACGGTCATCATGGTATACGAGGTAAAAGGGACTTTCTAAACGGAACACATTATCATTTTCTCGATAATTTATTTATGGTTTATTACCAATTTCAGTTCATTTTAAAATGAACAGACATAAATATGTCAAATAACCCCTCAAGGGGCCTCACTTCCAAAAATGAATTTAGGTTGTAGCAACGCCTATGATATAAACACACAAAATACATATTTACTATTTTTATATTTATTATGTGGTTATTTCAAAATCTTTGAACAATTATTACCCGGGAGAAGTAGAAAAGACATATTTCTATCAACAAGCATGTCCAGGAGAACCTTCGCGAGCCCTGTATATGTTTTGTTTACAGTAAATACGTATAATAGTATAGAAGACTGAACCCCGTAACACGCTGCGATGTAAATATTTATCTGTTAATTATTCGTTATAATTAATTTTAATGAAATAATTAGATTTATTTCGTGGAGAAATTTGTTATTTTCTGAAAGTTTATGGTCACATACCACTATTTTTACCCCGTGCTCATTGACCACGCAAGTAGTTCCATTCTAAAAATGTATGTTTTATTACAAACATTCCCAGGGGTGCTAACTGGGCGAATTTGGTTCCTTTTAGGGTATGGATGGAAAGAAGAAGGTTTGACAAAAAATACAGGCAGGAAAAAATTCAGAAAAATTATCTTTAAAGGCGCAATAGAAAGGGTGTAAAGAGGCCAATGTTTACACATATTCCAAAGTGAAAGTGGATTTTTCATGGTAGGGGTTATTTTAGGGGCCATATCTCAGTCCCCTCTCGATTGATTTTCCTGTGGTTTAAATATGTTGTTGGACTAGTGTCATTCTATAGGTATGCTATGTTTGAATTGATTTGAGCCGGTGGAATTTTTTAAATGATTTTTTGTTGTATAAAGGAATAAGAGGGAAAAATAATTGTGGTCTGTGTCCTATTATACATTTATGAGTAGTACAAAAACATCGAACCCGATCGGATTTTTTTTAAAGTCGGTTTTTAATAAGATGCGCCGTACTGTCTCTTTAAAGTGGACAATCCTATAAAACAAGTTTAGCTTTTTTAAAAGAGCTTACCGTCTTAAGAGCAAACTCTAAACAGTTATAAGCTATCAAAGAAAATTTAATTCATTTTTATATATATGTTGCCTTCTTGTACATGCAATGACATGTGAAACTTTTTTTATATGTGTCTAAAGCGTGCGTGCCTAAAATTGAGAAATGCGTACCACGTGCTTGTTAGTTGAGATCGACTATAGTTGGGAAAAGGATATCTTAGGAAGGTTCGTATTATTTTAATAAAATCAAAGTTAATGCCACAGCATTCAGCATCTTGTTTTACTGATATTAGTTTAACCGTATCTAATATGCATACTTGTTTACTGATATTAGACATACCGTATTTAATTTTCACATTTTTGTATTTGCATTAACAATACAAAAAGAAAAGAACACAAAATTATAATAGATATTATAGAATATTGCTTTCAACTAGTTGTACTGAAAAATTTAAGCTTGAATTTCATTCATAGCAATTTTATTTTTTTTTTTTTCGTTTTCTCACGTTTTAAGAGTTGAAAATCTACGATAATTGATAAGTCGTACGTAAAAAAAAAATTCACCGGGGCTGCGTTCAAGATCATAGCTGCTACGTAGGGCTACGTAGTTGAACGGTAATCTAGCCTAGCCGCTGCGTAGATATTCGTAGCCTAAATATTTTATGCTAAGCATCAAATTCAAGATGGCCATCTTAGTTACAACTTTGTAAGCAGCATATATAGTGATATAGTGGTAGAGGTTTAGGGCGATGACGTAATTATTAGGGTCACCTAGAGGGTATTTTTAGAAAAGTAAATTTATAGAGGTCGTGTTCTCATTGGTGGACTGGATATAGAGGTGATGACGTAGCTACTATTGAGGCCTATTAAATTTATAGAGGTCGTGTTCTCATTGGAGGATTGAATATAGAGGTGATGACGTAGTTACTATTAAGGCCTTATAGAGGGGGCTTTTCAGAACAGTAAATTTATAGAGGTCGTGTTCTCATTGGAGGATTGAATATAGAGGTGATGGCATAGCTATTTATAGAAAAGGTTCTGTACAAAGCTTGTTCGTCACCGTTATATTTAGAAAGGTATCATTATAGAGTTCGCATAGAAACATATTCATTATAGAGTTGATTACTATACCAGATTATGAGCATGCGCAAAAAAAAAAAATTTTTAGTTTATTCATTTATGTAAAAACAATCATTTCATTATGGATTGTCAAGGAGTACAGTACAAATGGAAAATTATAGCATGGAGTGCATTGAAAAAAGATGAGAAAAACCCCAAAACGTGGACATTGAATGAGAGTCGTTGGTTTGACAATAAGAAAGTTTGTATAAAAGATTTTAGAGAAGTGACCCGAAACGGTTACGATTTTGCTGACAGCTGGGGAACTAAAGAAATTTTATTTTATTAAAACGTAGAGTTATGCCCCAGTGAGCGCCTGATATGAAACACGATGAATGCAAGACAGACAAAGTTATCAATGAAAAAAAGTTCAGTTTAACGATAAAGTTCACACTCTGTTAGTTCCATACGAAGATAGGAAAGGTGTATGGATGAATTATGCCATTGATAGAGCCCATTTTAGGAGAAGAATTCAACAGACAGAGATGATTTTGTTGCCTATATTGAATAAGAAAATAAAGTTATTGAAGTGTAACCAAGCATAGCCCAGGTGAACAAAAATTGCAAAGGAAGAGATTTTTTTAAGTAAAAAGTTTAAAGTGCTGATATTGCACAACATGTTGAAAACAAAATATTGTTTAACATGGTGAAAGTAGATATTGCACAACGATGGTAAAAGAATATATAAAAAATGATTTTGCAGAAAAACAGTATGTAAGGGGGCTAAATTTAGTATATGATATAATTTTTAACAAAAGAAAAAATGTTATATTACAGTGTGTTATGAAATGTTTTACGGTATATAAAAAAGTAAAAATAGGTGATGATGTAAAGTACATAGTATAAATACTGAGGATGAATTTAGAGCTACATTACTATTGCATCTACATTTCCCTGCAGCAGACACAATTTGGAAGATATGGCTACTAAACCGACAACCTACTGGAATTGCCAAGACGTGGAGACTTCTAGGGAACCGAAACGAATTAGGGAAAGACTGGGATCCTATTGCTAAGCGTCCCAAGATGGTCAAAGAACAGACAGAGAAGACCCCAATTCTGAAGGAGGGCATAGGACGAAATATGTTCCTCGTGGTGTCAAAGTTTCATGGTGACACTAAAGTACACTTAAGAGTGTATGAAGAAAAAGAAGACGGATCCGACCACCCAACTAGGAAAGGGATTGCACTCGATTTAGAAAAATGGAAAAAGATTACCTATTACAAGGATGAAGTAGACAGCGCTATTGATCAGTATGATGCTGAGATGCAGGTAACTTATAAACAGCACTTGGGGGAGAATTACTACATGACGGTTGACAACGACTACCCTGTAGTAAATATCAGGAAGTGGTGGATGCCGCCTGGGAATGGTGAAATAGTTCCGACGAAGAAAGGAGCTGCCATCACATTTTATCAGTGGGAAACCCTTAAGGAACTGATGCCTGAGATTGAGTTTTGCGAGAATTCCGAAAGTCACCAGGAACAGATGGGCTTTTTGCAATGTCCACGATGCAATCCAAATGACTTTAGTAACTATTAGATTGTGAAAAAAAAACCCGTTTCATTGTGTTCAAAGTACCCTTCGTGTTCAGTGATATATTATGTAATTATATTTGTTACTTATGTATGAAATATGCTTAAAGTTTTTTATAATACATGTAAAGTTAATGAAAGAAATATTTTATTAGACCATGTACAAAACTTCTTTTTGTATCATTTTGATGGTATTGCTATTTTAATCATACAAAATATTTTACCATGTATTATTTTTATAAATTTTTTAAAATATTGTGTGAATTTAAAAAGAGACGTTAAACTGTGTTTGGTTCATAAATCAAAATGGTGTTGACTGAGGAACAACGACGGTACTTGGAAAACATATGGACTGACGTGAAACATGCTGCCTCTTTTGCAGGCCCTTACAAATTGCATCAAATTGTGAAAAAAGAAGGGAAACAAAAAATTGGTTTAAAGAGTATAAGAGACTTTTTGTCAGATTTAGAACCGTATTCGCTTCAAAAGAGAGTTCAGAGAAAGTTTCCCAGACGTCACATTTTAACCGATTCTATAGACACCATATGGGATGGTGATTTACAAGACGTGCGAAACATATCAAAGCAAAACAGAAGGCGTACAGTATATTACAGTATATTATGGTTTTGCAAGACATATTTTCAAGATATGTATTTACAGCTCCTTTGAAACAAAAAATGGCATCGTATGTAATAGAAGCTTTAAAAGGGATTTTTGCTAATGGAAGAAAACCCAAAGTATTTAGAACCGATAAAGGAAGTGAATTTAAAAATCGGTGGGTGTCCTCGTTTTTGGAATAAGGCGTACACCAAACTTTTACGGAAAATGAAACAAAAAATAATTTTGCAGAAAGGAGCATTCAAAATTTGGAAAACAGATTGTAGGGCATGTTTACTCATAATCAATCTTACGAATTTTTGAGTAAGCTACAGGCAGTTACTGATAGCATTAATAACACTCCTTCCCGTCCTTTAGGGGGAATTACTCCTGCATCTGTGACTAAAGAGAATGAAGAGGAGGTTCGTTATAGAGCTTATTTACAAATGAACAAAAGACCCAGTGTTAAAAACTCTAAAATAGCATAAAAAAAGAAGCCTTATAAATTCAAAGTAGGTGTTAAAGTTAGAATATCTCAATTGCGACGGACATTTTAGAGAGAATACGACCAAAAATGGACGGGAGAAATTTTTAAGGTTAGTCAGAGATACCGTAGTCAGGGTTTGCCCGTCTACAAATTAAAAGACTTTGCTGAGGAACCTATAACTGGTACTTTTTTTTCACAGGAACTTCATAAAGTACGCACAAGTGACAATTCTATCTGGAAGATCGATAAAATTCTAAAAGAACGAAAAAGAAAAGGAACAATAGAGATCCTGGTGTTCTGGCACCAATGGCCTGCTAAATTTAACTCTTGGATAAAAAAAATCCGACATGCAAAACGTATAAATAGGACTGATCACTTTTATGACATTCATTATTTTCAAACATGAGCATCAGATTGGTTCTAAGATCTACTGATAGTCAACAGATTTATAGTGGTAATACGTCTTACGACTTTTTAGTTAATCTACCCAAGCCATTGTATCTACAATGACATTGGACTGTTTCTCTGTTGGAGTTTAATTTGTCTACGGCATCCACTCAACCAGAATTATACGTCTGTAGCAATTTATGCCAAGATACTGTAGTGGGGGAGCGAGAATTACCTCTCTTGCGACTGGTAAATTATAAAAAAGCGGAAAATATCATTTATAATTTTCCTTACGAAATACCTTTGCGATTGGGCGAATTTCAAGACGTGAGGGTGTATATAAGAGACTCGAATAATCAACCCGCTTCATATTTGAAAGGTACGACCACTATTACACTGCTGCTGAAAAAACGTTTATTTGAAATACAGTAATGGGTTCCACGTACGTGTCAGACCCTAGAGTGTGGAAAACGTTTTATCAAAATATGTTCGAGGGAGGGTTTAAACTTAGTAAATACAGAGGTCGGCAGACAGGTGGTGGAATAGGGGGTATGTTTTCCAAGAAACCGTACATGATTCCAGTCAATCCGCATTTATCCCGGAAGGAGTCAGTAGATCAAGTTGTGGGAAAACACGTGACACCTATGGCAGCCGTAGAAGAGAGAGCCAAAGACGAAATGAAAGAAGCCATCAAAGAGAAGATTCCTCACGTGTCGGAGAAGACTATAAAAGCACAGAAAAGACAACGTGTTATCAAACCTAAGACAGCACTCAAAAAGAAAACACCTCAGAAAGGACTGAAGAGAAAACGAGACACAGGAGACAGTATTTTTAACCGAGACGAGAAAAAAGTCAAGCATCAATAAGAATGGCTTTTTTAAGCGATAAAATTACAGACATTGGACTTCCAGCAGAATTGGCTTTATTTACAGTTCCACCCAATCAAGTAGCTGTGGATAAAATTTATTTTAGTGAATGCAGACCAGTGAGCTCCTTCGATACGGAGGATGCCCCGATCGAGATATCAGTGCCTGGGCAGGGTAACGAGTACATAGACTTAAGAAGAAGCCGCCTGTACGTAAAATGTAAGATTGTTAAAACTGACGGTACAGCCTTGGCATCACAGGAAACGGGGATCATTAATTTGCCACTGCAAACCATGTGGTCTCAGATAGACACTTATATGAACGGAAAACTTGTGTCCCTCAATACTAGCTACTATGCTTGGAAAGCCTACCTAAAACTTCTCCTTTCGAGCGGTAGTGATGTCTCTCAATCCCAGTTACAGTCCCAGCTTTACTATCCAGACGACGACGACATGGACAATCCGGACGCATACGGAGGCACCAATGGGGGGGGGGGCTTAACAACCGCTATGCATTTACTCAAAACAGCCAAATATTTGACATGGAAGGTCCATTGTATGAGGATATATTCAGAACAGATAAATACTTGATCAATGGGGTGGATTTACACTTGAAACTGTTTAGAAACCCCGCTGCCTCTGTCTTAATGAGCAAAGAAGCCTCCCCTAGCTACAAGTTGCAGTTACTAGACGTGTCCTTTAAAGCATGCATGATTAAGGTAAACAGTGGAATTTTGATCAACCATGCTGAAATTTTGAAAGAGAAGACGGCCAAATACCCCCTAACAAGAACCGAAGTAAAAATGAGCACCTGTCCTCAAGGTTCTGGATCGTTTATTTAGCAGAACGTTTAGTCCAACACCTTACCGACCAAAGCTGCATTCTGTTTCATTTCTCAGAAAGCCGTCAATGGAAATTACGAGAAGAACCCATTCAACTTTCAGAACTTGGCAGAGGAAATTGCACTTTACGTGAACGGAGAAAGCATGCCAGCCCGTCCCATGAAAATCGACGTAGGGGCCAATCAAAATTACGTGACACTTTTTGTCAATTTATTTGAAGCGGCTGAGAAATAGAACAAAGATGCAGGATTGGAAATAACAAGAAGCCAGTTTGGCAAAGGATATGCCATATATGCCTTTAATTTGGCACCAAGTGAGCTGGGTGAAGGGTATTTAAACCTGGTGAGACAAGGAAACGTTCGACTCGAAGTCAAGTTTGCTGCCAATACAATGGAAACCTTGAACTGTCTGGCTTACGCAGCATTTCCGGCCCTTTTGGAAGTGGACCAATCACGGGATATCAAATACACTAAAGTATGAATTCATCCGACATTGTGTGCATTGCCAAAGGACACGAGTTGCTTAGCAAATTTTTCAGAGGCGTATTTTCACCGGATACCTTACCAGAAAGAGTCCAAGCCTACCCCTCAGCCTATGTTTGTAATACAGATCCCTCTCATTTACCAGGGTCCCACTGGATAGTCATGTGGATAGACGGCTTCCGAACAGCGGAATTTTTTGACAGTTTTGGTCGACTTCCTGAACATTACGATGTGCGAATTAAAAACTTTTTAAATCATAATTCGAAAAAAATAAATTGTAATGAAATTCCAATTCAGAAAAAAATGCCTTGACTTGTGGTTATCATGTACTATTTTATTTAATGATGAAATGTCAAAATTATACAATGAATGACATTGTACATATTCTTAAAATGCAAAATGATCCTGATGTTTTTGTGTATAAAACTATATCTCAACAAACGGAGTGTATTTAGCCTTTGTATTTACCATATATATGCATACGCTTTGTGAATAAAAAAAATGATGTAATCTATTTTTTTTATTCTATAAAAAAAGTATGTATTGTAAAAATAAAATCAGTCTTAACTGAGGAATCAATGAACATGGAAGCTTGGTGGAAAGAGAGATCACTCTTACCCTTTAATTCACCCGCCACAGCTATGATCGTGGGTCCTACCATAAGTGGGAAAACCTCTTCTGTTTATGAAATATTAAAACATGCAGATGGTATGTTTCAAACCCCACCTGAGAGAATAGTGATTGCTTATACCGAATATCAGCCTTTGTTTGAAGAAATGAGAAAAACATCGATAGATTGATTTTGCATCAAGGGTTACCCTCTAAAGACCAGATCGATGAATGGAGCAAGGGTGTACAACACACTGTCTTGGTGTTAGATGACATGATGATGCAAGTTGCCAAGAGCGAGGAATCTCTTAATTTATTTTGCGTGACGAAACAACATCGCCGTCAGTGTGTTTATGTTAGCTCAGAATCTCTACATGCCTGGAAAGTTTGCCAGAACTATTTCTTTAAATTGCCATTATGTCATTCTCTTTTGTAATGTACGCGATTCTAGACAGGTCTATACTTTTGGATCTCAGGTTTTTCCTTTAAGGTTGAAATATTTTAAAGAGGCTTACGACAATGCCACATCTATACCCTTTGGATATCTAGTAGTAGACATGAGTCCCGGGACTGAGGACAAGTACAGATTGCGCACGCGCATCTTACCTAACGAAGATACCATTGTTTATCTACCTAAATAAATTAATTGTCTTTTTTGATTTTTTATCATTATTTCACAATGAACCGAACAGTAAAAACGCATTTATCATTTCTAAAATTGTTAAACGCTACGAACACGAAACAGCGGCGACGAACACTGTTGTCGACCATGACACCCTTTCAAATGCAGACTTTGTGTGAGGTGATGATTAACGTTTACAAGGGGACCATTCCCGTCTCTAAGCAGTACATAAAAACTCTGTATCCGTACAAAAATGTCATAAGTACCCTTGTACGCAGAACAGTGAACAAGTCTCAACGTAAAAAGTTTTTGTTAAAGCATCAGAGCATCATACCACGTCTGATCAAACCTGCGCTACATCTTTTTCAAAATGGCTCAAGAACTAGTTCTCGTTCCAAAAGAAAAATACCAAAAACTGACGCAAACAGAGAATCATCCCCCGAAGAGCATGGAGACAATCTTGGAACCGACGAAGGACCCACCTACTGATAAAGATATTCCCTCTCAGATGCACGTTCTCGAAATCTTGGAACACGTTATTCCAAATAAATTTTAGAATAAAGCCAAAGTATTGCTTAAATTCTTATCTCAGTATGGCGGTGACGTACTCTCTTGGAAAGATAATGGAAATTTGATTTACAAAGACAATGTCATTGAAGGCTCGCATATCACAGATTTGATCAAACATGCGCTAACTCCTAATTCAAGAGGAACTCATACTGGTCACCGACAATTTTATGAAGCCTTAAAGGACATTCAAACCCCTACTTCATTCATCCACAATAAAGAAATGATGAAGCACTCTGGAGAACAGACTGGCAGTGGCTTAGTGGTTAAAAAACATACGAGCGGAGCACCTCCTAATTACAATCTTTCAAAGAGAAAGAGACTGACCAAGACAAAAATAAAGTGGTTAAAACTTTAATGAAACAATGCATCAATAACAAATTACAAATGTACATTTTGATAATATATTGTTGTAAAGACAACTGTATGTTTTTTTAATAAACGTTTATAAAAAAAATCGTATTTAGTGATTTCTTAAAAAAAAAAAATTGAATAATATCAATTCATTCAAATTACATTTTTTTTTTTCAATATGATGCAAAAAAAAAAATCAATTTTATACAATATAGTTGTACTGTTCACATAATTCTGTTCACTACTACAATAACAATCAATATCCGTATGGTAAGGTGTCCCAAGTGTCACGTTGAATCACTCTTTTGTCATACACAATTTTGTATTTTTTTTCTTCATTTCGATTAAAAATAACTTGTTGTTGCTTATGCCTCATAATTCTGTGTGGATTAACAATCGTTGTACATGAATCTGTTGAATTGGTTTGTTGTCCTTGATCCGGTCCGACCACCAAATCCATCATGGAAGCGAAATTAAGTTTTAAAATGTTGACATAGTTCAGGGTAAATTCTTTGATTTTGCATACTTCTTTTCCTTCTGAAGTCCTGTAAGCGTAATTTTTAGGTCCTCCCGAAACAAATTCTGTAATGTATTCTTCGGGTTGTAACTCACTGGTAAGTTGTCCGAGAAAGGATCCGACTTTTGGTTCCTGATCTCCAGGCCTGCTGACGAAAATGACTGAATCCGTATCGAAATATAAGACTCTTCTATCCAGCATCTGTAACACTTCATACAGTTTAAGGCGCGCCCAGCAAGTTGTAAAAGTAGCAATAAATACGTTTGTTTGGTAATCTTCTTTAGTAAAATTTTCTTTTTGCTGCCAAAAAACTTGAATAATTTCTTTACTGACAATGTGAAAATTTGAGACTTCTTTGGAAGGATCCGATAATAGCTGAAAAAATTTGTCAGCATCTCTTTCGTGAAAAAATGTCGTTTGCTGCATGTTGAGTCGTTGACCAAACTTTCCCCAAAACGAATTCAGCAGTAGTTTAGCAATCGATCTCAGAGCAGGGTTTTTGGTAATGTTCTTTCGTTCGAGTTGAATACCTTCTCGAAGAGCGTATTCTTCCATGTACTTTACTGCGTCTTCGGTATGCACCCGTTCCGGCCGGCCGCTGGCTTCTTGTTTGATCTTTAAAAATAGGTTGATGTATTCACCAAACAGACCATTGCTTTCAGTCTCTGCATCGTACTGTGAAGTTTCATCCCAATGATAGATCTCGTATATCTGTAGAATCTGGTAACCGCATTCTATGGCTTTTTCAATTTCTGGTGTACAAAATACTCCTGTAATGGCTCGGTCTTCGTCTCTGCATTGACATGAATTTTGTTGTTGTTGCTCCGAGCAGCAGGTGCGACACAAGGTAAAAGTTAATTTTCCGTTAATTTTTTGAGGCAACACGGGGTGATACAATTGTCTAGGAGGTAAAATTTTGACTTTGACCAACCCAAAATAGTCTGTAATTTCCTTAAAATTGCGTGTAATGATTTTTGGTTCTTTTACGGGATATCTGCCATACTTGTTGACCGAGGGGTAAAGAGAGCAAAAATCAAGATAGTGGATTTTTTCACCTTCCTTGACCTGGTAGTACATTTTAACAGCATTTGTTCTTACTCCAAAGAAAGATTTTCGAGGGTCTAACCTTTCTTGCAGGTTTAGGGAATGAACATAATCAGATGCATCTTGGTTCTGTTTCAGTAAGTTTTCAAAATCATGCTCCCAAATATAGACATATTTCATACCCAGAGATTGAATGTATTCTTTCTTTTTTAAGGTCATGGTCAGCAACTCATTCATGGAGTGTTTGGTTCTTATATGCTTAAGTTGCTGACGCTGAGTAGGAAAACATGTGGGATATCCATGCCAGTAACACCCGTAAAATTCGTATGCAGTGTTGGTTTCGGGGCAGTATCCATCTAATAAGTATTTGGTACCCGGCAGTCGAAATTCACCCTCATTTAAGGCATGCTGTATGTAGAGGCGGTGACCCGTCTTTTTGAAATGATCCTCTTGTACCCATGAGAGCCACTGTATCGATGCGCAACTATATTGTCCGAGAAAAGGGGCATAACCTGTGGAAGGGATTTGTGAAACTAACAAATTCAGATTCTTCTATTACGTATTCTTGATTCTGTAACTCTTCGCCCGTAACCCAATGTTCCTTAAATAAAATGGAAAAGTCCCCTTGCAGTAGACGGGCCTGTAGCCAATCACTTATTCCATCATTACCTCTAACTTTGACACGCCATTCTTCTTGAAGAAATTTGCTTTTAAGGTATCCGACCCATATTAGGACCTAATTTTTCTAGCCCTGAATATCCATCATGTATTAAATACTCTGATATTAATTCAAAGCTTTTTGGAGTAGAAAAAGATTAACCGAGAGAAATTTTCAAAAATATTTTTTAATAAGCAATATTTAATTAATGAAGATTGCATTAAGCTCTATGGGGACAAGGGCATTTTTTTAAATAAAAAAGTAAATACTAAGAATATCAATAAATGCTTCGGTGAAAAGATGAATTTAATCCTTAGGAGTACAACAATTATTTAAAATGAATTTTATATCATATATATATTTTTAAAATTGAATTTTATAGATTAATATCAAAGGGGAGCAACTCTTCAAGAACAGGAAAAGGTCATTAATTAGGACACATTCCACTCCTATATACTGATACTTAAACTTGAAAATTATGTCCAAGGATACTGAGTATTAAGCCCATACATATAAATTGTGCATCCACATTCATTGAATCTGGGGCTGTTATGGATCGGAAACCTTAAACACTTCCATGCAAACCCCAGCAATGGTCGTGCATTGAAAAGGATCTACACCTCCCATTAATTTGTTCTCTAGCATTTCATCCTCAAATACCACTTCTTCTTTTCCTGTGATTTTCAAAAGAATTTCTCTGAATTTCAAACAAGCTTGTCTGAGTATGTCCACATCACTACGACAGTAATTTAAGATTTCTCGATCAAAGTCAAAGATCATGTTTTTCTCTAATTTATCCTGATGCCAGATTAGAAAGTCTTTGCGTTCTTTAGCATTCATCATGTCACATCCGTAAAAATGAGCTGCAGGGTAGGATCCAACATAGCAGGCATTACCTTTAGTGTTAAAGAAAAGTTAGCTCCCGTAAACCGAATGCCTTGGGTAGTTCAGCCAATCTCATGGGAAGAAAATTGAGGGAATCTAATATTCTTATATTAAGTCCTCTTTGAACATGTGAATACATGATTTTTGATCCAGCATAGATAATTTTTGGAATGATGGAATTGGCTAATAGGTACTCTAGTAAAAAATGTCCATCATAACTCTTCATGTTGTGAGCAATAAAGTCTTTGTGAGCTTCAGTGAACAACCATGAACCAAAGGTATTTGCAGTTTGATCTCCTCCAAATACTATTTCTCGAAATCCGCATGTATTTTTACATGGTGTGTTAATAAAAGTCTGTTCGTTTTTCTCATAACATTTTTTGCACCTAGTTCCGCAGTTATCACATTTAGAATTTGGTGTGAGTTCTTGACTGAAGCATTCCTCACACACTGTTTGAGCCACTACCAAGTTGGGTTGTGCTGAGATTTTCCACACTAAGACTGATGACAGTTTACACATTTAGAGCTTACATGCAGGGTTCGGGGCTGTTACTGCATTGAACACATTCATCATTTCTTTTCATTGAGTAGCCATCTTTACAATGCAAAAGATCTACTTGTATACATTCAAAGTAAAAAAAATGTATCTGGGTTTTTTCTCTTTACATTCTCTGGACCTCATGTAACACAAATGAGTCCCTGTTACAAAACGTTTACATGCTTCACACTGCCATTCTCCGCACATATGATCCTCTGGTTTTCTTTTGAATCTATCTAAAGTTTTTTTACAAACCACACATTTCCATCATCGATCACACTGAGATGATTTTGACCTCCCTTTTTTTATCTTATGAGAATTAAAACAATCCAGAGATCTACAAACCATGTGACAATGTCGACAACTTAATTCGTGTTTTACAAAACAAGATTTTTTTCTTTTACACACAATGCAACTTGACTGACACTGATGCAGCTTTTGATACGGTTTCAAACATTCATGGCAAAATTTGGATTGAGAAAAGAACCCACAGACATTAACAATAGTATCAAAATGTGCATTTCCATTTTGCTCAGAATGATATAAAAAAATACGATCTTTTTTCGGAATTTCTAGCCCTTGCTCATCTTCACTGACATCTTTTGGAGCAGTCCGTATGAATTTGTTACCGGTAGTAACACTGATAACTAGAATATTAACATTTAATACGTTCTCAAAAAAATGAATGTCTTGAATGGACAGACGTCTCTCACTGCTTACATTGGCTTTCCGGCATAACAAAATGGCTAATTTTTTTTGATGTTCATTATTTTTTTTGGTCTGTCTCATTAATTCTTTGTAGAACCAAATAGGACATTTCTGCAATTCCATTACTTTTTCTTTTATTGTTCTTTTGTCACTTTGGTGTACTAATTTTTGTTTTTTTTGTCACTTTGGTGTACTAATTTTTGCCATTCGAGTGTTGAAATTTGATGTAATTTGAAAAACCCCATGCAAATACTTCGAGCAAGGCATAATTCATCTGTGTTTTGAATTTTGATACATGATCTTTTGATTCTGAGAGAATCATTGCTCCCACCAACTTTGTTAATATGTTTGCCTGCTATACCACCCTTTGGAACTTTAATAACCCCATATTTAGATAAAAACTGTTATCAAGGGAAAGATTTTCATGGCTGTTTAAGACATTTTGTAAGTTCTCCATCACACTTTTTCCAGTAAGATCTTTCAAGGGTCTTAGCGGTTCATACACAGGATTGTACAATCCAATGTGATGAATGATGACTCGTCCAAGATCCAAAAAAGGGTCAAGTCCTTGAGCTGCTTCAGTGATAACGTTGTCAAACATATCTTCTAATTCACGAAGTAGATCAGACAGTCTCATTCCTTGTTCAGGATTTTCTGCATTAAATCGGATATTGTAGTTTATATCAACAGCATTATTTTTCATTATAGTACGTTCTCCTACTTTTTGAATGGTGTATGGTATTTTTTTCACACCGCCAAAGCCAATCTGAGGTGAGTTGGTTCTAGTAGAGGTTGATGCTTCATCGGTTTCCATGGATTCAGGAGCCATTTCTTGATCTGTAACATGGTCCTCTTCCATAGGTTCACATGTTGAATTGGGAATCAACGGGGACCATGGACCTTCACCACTGTAATCCATTTGATCCAAATCATGAGCTAATTCGTGAAACATCAGGTCGTGTTCATTGCTCATTACTTTTTCACAGTAGTGGCAATGATGTTCTTGATCCTACAAAACACGGTTTAAAATTTTTATAATAAAATGTTTTTTGTGAAATTGTTCTTGTCTTTATGTGCAATGTATTAATCTGTATTACAAAGAATATAGTGTGAGTTCACCATGCATTGTACAAACTTAAACAGTAGAGGATTAACAACAATTTCTTATTTTCATGCAAAAATGTAGAAGTTCGGAAAAATAAATTCATTATATTACTGTTTTTGATTTGTTTTAAGTTAACAGTCTGGAATTTAGACTAGTGTCTTTGTAATGAGTGAATCTTTATCGTGCCAACACCTACAGGAATTTTGGATTAAAAAAATGTTCTATCTTCAAACATGTAAAGCTTGGTCATCAGAGAAGTGATTGTATCAATTATTTTTAAAAAATTATTGTACTACACATTTTGAGGTATATCGCATGGAAGGTGTAACTTGTTAATTATAAGAGAAAAAAAAACATGCACTGAAATCTCTCCAATGCATGGTTAATTTGTGCCCATTGCTTGATAAACTCACCCCTGCAATTCTTTTTTTAGTGTGACTCAATTATAAACGAGGGCGAGTGTATTTGCTTTGAAATATGCAATGTAATAATATTCCATTTTTCTTCAATGTTGCACGTTATCAATAAAAAAAGCAAGTAAAAAAATAATAACTGTTTTTGAATGGAATGTTGCCCCCTTTTCACCGTCATGATGAAGTTCGTGTTCACTCTCGTGTCTTTGACCTTCGTTGTCAACAATAATCCACAGTATCCACATAAGAAGAAGGTGTTCATCTAGTTTAAAAATATTCATGTGTACTCATAAAATGAACATGCAATTTAATCTCAATAGTGTAATGGTCTTTTTTTTATGATTTTACTACTTACTTCGCCTTTCTTGATTAACCCGGAAACAATAATTCGATTATAATTTTAAAATTGAAAACGTTTAAGGATGTGATATTTCCGTAATTCATAGTAAGATGAAATCGTTGATCTTTACTATTAATATTCTAAACTGAGTAAAAATGTATGATTATGTAATTAAGGTTAGTTACTGATAACAATTATATATCATTACCGAGTCATCATCATCATTATTCGATAGCATTGGACGGTTATGTCCATCTTCAAGTAAAAATAAAAAGTAAAGGTAATTTAAATTCATATGATAAGTATTTGATTGCAAATTACCTAATATAACATGGGTAGAACTAGGCGAAACATCAGGTGTCGTAGAACCAGTAGAGGAGGGGTAGGTAGAATTGCCTATTCTACCTGTAAACCTCACCCCCTCCTCTACTGGTGTCGAGGCCTCCTCCTCCCGGCCTGGGTTGTGGTGGCGGCCGCCGGTGGTCTCCACACCGGCCTCCTCCTGGGGGCTGGAGCTCCCTAGGGTGGTGGTGCAGGTCTTCTTGGAAGTACTCCCTTGGTCTCCTCCTTGGTGGTACTATCGCGGGGCCTCCCTGTGGTGGTGCTGGTCTGGGTGTTGCTGTCATGGGGCGTACCTGGGGTGGTGGCGTCAACCTCAAGGGAGAGGGAGGTGGTGAGAGACTCACCGGAGGGAATGGGACCCGTGAAGGTAGATGAATGGTGATCATCCCCTCCGGTGGTGCGTATTGGTCGTACTATGGTTGTAGGTTTGCGATTCTTCAAAACAAAAAAATATATACATATTAAATATGCATTGCTTTAATATTTTGCTCTTTTAAGTGAAATTGAGTTTGTAATCATAAAAATCTAAATATTCTGACACAGTGTGTGAAAATCATGGTGCGACCGTTTTATATACATTTGGCCCCCACGTGCACCATCTTGTTACCAAAAAATCGATGATGAAATTCGAATGGTAATTCGGTTTGAAAAATATGTAGGTATTTTTATGACAAAACACAAGGTATTCTCTTCTTTATATGTCAACTTTCTTCTGTTTATTCTTTTCCCTCTTTTTTTTGATGCGGTGCATCAGCTAAAAAAAATGTGACCTCGTGTTCCGTAAATTAAATCTCGGGGTATGACAGTTTGACAGGTAACCGTCGTCTGCAATCCGATATCTTTATGGGAAAATAAGTGGATCGTGTGCTAAGTACCTCTAACACCTTTCACAATCTAACGTATTTTCTTTCCATTAAGCCCTCCCCATACTAAAATATAAATTTTTAAGTGTCGGGATGATTATCCACATGTCATCTACCTACCATCTTCTTCGAAGGATGCGCGCTCAATAAAGTTCAATAGTTGAAGAGTGATGACGTAAAATCCGAAATTTTTCCGAAATAGTCCCCTCACCCCTGAATTATTTTTTTTACTTATAAAATAGCATAGGCTTTTATTTATTTTATACTTAATTTTAACATTTCTTTTATTTTAGATTTTTATTGGTTTCTTTTTTTTAAACAGTTACAAATTCATACCCCCCTCTTTTTTTGTAAATATTTTTTTACATAAAAAATATGATATCTTTGAATAAATATTGTCAAAAACATACCTTGACACGGCATTCGTGTATAGATGATGGTGCTCTGCTGATGAATAATTAGCCTCTCTGAAGCAAATATTCTGTGGGTGGCTCGGCCAATATCCACAATGGCGTTGTCCGCCACCCCGCATAAAAAGATACAGGAACATGGATCCCTCTTCAAGGCGCAATCAAACCCACGAGCGGTTTCCCGACAACAACGGTTCACATTATTACAATGTTGGGCCGAAAGTCCAACAATTCCGAACAGGAGAAAAACAGCTAATTGCATTTTTACAATTCAACACGAAATAAAAGATACTCGGGGTGAAATGAAGACAAAGTGCGGTACTGATAAATTTTTTTTACTTATATAGTTTAATTGTGACCCTCATAACATTAGAGGGTCAAAAACGATGATGAAAATCGGGTGTAGCAATTAGCCCTATAATTGAAAACCCCCCAAAGTTTCAAATCTTGAAAAGAGCTGACCTATACATAATGACACAAAATGTGCCTTTTGACCAACAGTTCATTGTATTAAGGGAAGTGTAGTAAATCCGTGTTAAAATAAATTGAATCAGCACATTTATTTGTCAACAGAAATCACTAATAAAAAATTTATATAGAAAAGTAGAAATGAATTTGACCTTAAAGGTCAAAAAGGTTTTTAATCGGTTGATTTTATTGTAAATGCAATTACTTTTAATGGGTCAAACCTTTCCAAAACAAGTTAAAAAATACAAAGTCAGCAGTTTTGTGCCCTTTTGCCAGAGTCAAAACATATCACCTTCATGGGGTGATTCATTCTTACAATTCATTGCAAAAAAAGGGAGGGTGAAGGGTGATTTGCACTTCTCATTCAATAAGGGCATCCTATTCGAAAAGTATTTCCCTTATTCAGCACTTTCTTAAAATTACGCAAAAAAATTTAAACTAATTTTTGCAAAACCCATTACCGGTGTATCAAGTTATACATTAAATATATGAAAACTATGCGCTTCTCTTTCAATTTTTTAAATCGATGTCATCTTAACAAAAAAAATTCTTTCTCATCACGTTACACAGCATTTTTAGCACACCCTTATCAAACTTTGAAAGGGTTACCGTATCAATTTTCTCTACACCCCGTAGGCTAATATACATATCATTAACCTGTTTCAACACACTGTACCAGCTGCAGATAACTCGTTTTCTGCATCCAATCAGTAAGAGTAAAATAGTTTTTGGAGGGAAATTTAACATTTACAATGTATAACAAGACAGCACCAATATCCAATCAGAAAATCTTACGCTGTACCAACTGCAAAGAATTTGTTTTCTGCATCCAATCAGTAAGAGTAAAATAGATTTTGAAGGGAAATTCAACATTTACAATATATAACAAAACAACAATATCCAATCCAAAAAAAAACTTAAACAGTAAAAAATTGGAGGGAAAAATGCATCTCTTTTTCATAAAAATCAAATTAAATTTTAAGAAAATCACCGTGCAATCTTAAATTCGATAGGACAAGTTCATTTTTTTTTTCACCAGATCTGAACAATTTAATTTTACCCTCCAAAAAGATGGAAGTAACTATTGTGTAAGTAGTTTTTTTACATTTGTGCAGATTTTATTTTATTTATTTTTGTCTTTATTTATCCTTTTAATTTATTTTTAATATTCATTTCTTCATTTTTTTTTTTAGAAATGACTTGACAGTTAATAACAGCATTTCCATACAGTTTACAGAAAACACCATGCATTTCACATTCAGGTATGCGTTTTATTTAAAGCAAATAAAAAAAGGATAATTTAATATAGAGAAAAAATAGTAAGAAAACTTTTTATATAAAACATTTATTTTCTACCGAATGTTTTTCTTTGTTTAATTTTCACTAATTTTAAACACAAAATATAAACTTATGTAGCATTGAACCCCCTCTTTTTTATATAATTACAGTAACTCCAATCTCCCCTTAAAATCAACCAAAGAAGTAGGTACTTCTTGTGAAGACCTAGAGCAATTCAGAAACTAGTAGACTAATTGTTCTTGAACAATTAGAGGTCTTTCCACCCTACTATTTTTTTAATAAATTGCTAGATTGCTCAGTAAGGTATACAAAAATAGTATACCTGTGTTATATGTTGTACTAGAAAATTAGAATACTGCAAAGCCATAAATGAGTTTTAAGAGATTATTTTGTATTTCAAGCCATGATTGCTTTAAGAATTCCGTTGTTTATCGTAGATATCTTTTGAATTACTTTTTCTGAATTTTTTCCCATTTACTCTGAACAAAATTGATGTGCTCGCCAAGTGAATATTCTTTACACAAGCATATAAACAGAAAACCTAACAATAGAAGAGCGTGTTCTAGAGGCTAGCTGTCTTTGTACAATATGAATGGGTTGACTGTAAAACAATTTCCACTTGAGTAACCACAGGACTTGATGCGATACCTGGCTGACCTAAATGAATACCTTATTGCGCAATCCAGCAAGCTATTGAAACCCTTACTAAAATTCTGTATCAAATGATATGATAATTCATTAATTAACAGATTTCCAAATGACCTTGACCTTTGACCTTTATGTCATTTTGTTCGGCCAAGGTAGACGCTTCCATTCCAAGTGGTCCGACGTCTTTATGATAAATAATAAAAAAGTTGAAAGTGATTTAATGGAAATGTAAATACTTTCAGGGGCAATAACTGTTAGAAGGGGGCCTCAGATCCTTTTGGTATGAATGGATTGAACAACCCTCTAAGTGTACTGAAGACATTGGTAAAAGTTCCAAGTCTCTATCTCTTATTGTTTCAGAGGAGTAGCGATAACAAGCAATTTGTACAATAGGGGCAATAACTCTGTAATTATTCAAAGGTATGAGCCAAGGGGCTGTATTTAAAAATGTCTTAAGATGTCCTACTACATCCATGAAAAAAATTTTCTCTACCACCCTAAACAAAAGAGATCTGAAAAATCATTAATTAACAGATTTCCAAATGACCTTGACCTTTGACCTTATGTCATTTTGTTCGGCCAAGGTAGACGCTTCTATCCCAAGTGGTCCGACGTCTTTATGATAAATAATAAAAAAGTTGGAAGTGATTTTATGGAAATTTAAATACTTTCAGGGGCAATAACTGCTAGAAGAGGGCCCCAGATCCTTTCGGTATGAATAGATTGAACAACCCTCTAAGTGTACTAAAGACATTGGTAAAAGTTCCAAGTCTCTATCTCTTATGGTTTTAGAGGAGTAGTGATAACAGGCATTTCCTTCTCAAAGGGCAATAACTCTGTAAGTTCTGGGAGTTTTTTGACACAGGGTCAATTGGTACCATAACTTTTAAGGAACAATTACATAAAGTTTAATTTGTTTGGATAACCCTAATAACAAAAAAGTCACTCCGAGCTAAATAGAAAAAAAGAAGAAGAAGAATAAAAAACATAAAGAAAACAAGAGGTCTTTCACCTGAAAGGTGGAAAGACCTAATAAAGAAACACAACATCAAGATGAAGAAGAAGAAAAAGAAGAAGAAGCAGAAGAAGAAGAAGAGCAAACGGTAGAACAAATGGAAATTGACGTTGACGGTGTTATATTGGAGAGGCTAGTTCATAGACAAGAAGAGTTAAAAGAAGAGAAAGAAGAAATAGAGTTACAATCAAGATTTGAAAACATTGAAGAAGAACTTGAGTATATTATGTATTTAATGGATTAAGGAACATTTTTCGCAGTGCATGTATAGTTTGTAGAGTTACCTTTCTTTTCTCATCAATAAGTAATTTATCATGATTAAAAACTTACCTTTTTCACTGATGTATAGATGTGAAATGAAAAATGCCTATATCTCAAAAAAGAAATTTTGCCTTATATATATATATATATATATATATATATATATATATATATATATATATATATATGTCTGTATTTATCATTTCTAAAAATATTCTTTGTAAAAAATACGTACAAGGTCATCATTATTTCATCACGTTTATGCAATACCATTCACTTATTTTTTTTTAGACATTATAACAAATGATAGCAAGTATGTTCTATATATAAAACATATTCTTATAATACTTATGTTTTTTAAAAAAGTTATATAAAAAATTTTGAACATAATTTTACTTCGTTTTCTTCTTAAAAAACATATAATTTCCGTTATTTTTTCAATTTTCTTGCTTCCTACAGTTAATTATCACAAACTTAACTGATTAAGCATATGAAAAAATTAACTGTAGGTTGTCAAGAAAAATCTTTCATTATACAGTACATTAGGTGGAAAAAAAACCTTTTCACCTACTGTACTCGAATAATACTTTTCCTCTAATGCACACGTTTCATTGTATTAGAGACATCTTTTCGAAAAATTTGGTGGCCGTTAAAACGACCGTTGGAATATTTGAGCTTCAAAGAAGCTACTGTTCTTTTCTCTTGTCTTCTTCTTCCTTCTTCTCCTTTACTTCTTTTACTTCTTTCTCTTCTACTTTTTCTTCTTCTTCTGCTTCTTCTTCTTTTTCTTCTTTTTGTTCTTCTAGATTTTGTAAGTACTGTTCGTACTTATAATCAAACATATAAACAAGTATGCCATCAATGTCCCTCAACCTCCCAGAAGGATAGGAGTCCAGTGCTATTTCCCAATCCCAATCTTCAGAGATTGGAAAAGCAGTATCCAACCCATTTACCGCAGCCGAAGGAGTTGAATCGTTTGGAGTTAAGGGCATTTTGAAAAATGATCTTAAAAAAATTGAAGCTATTCCTTAAAATATTCCCCCCATTTTTTTTTAATACACCCCTTTTTAATGTTCAAGTGCGCATGCTACATCACCGCATTTTTTACTGTAATTATTTTTATTAAAATATATCTCTCTGTGTACACGTAAGTATATACCTTTTTTAATGTGTACTCAAAGTAGGTCATCCAAATCCATCTATTTTATTTAAATAAAATTCACGTATTGCTTAATATCATCTTTTTTACGTTATCGATACTACAACGCATGCTTACAAACAATAAAATCACCTTATGGTTTCGTCATTACCTAAACCTCCTACTTTTTTTACGTATGCTCACTTAATTTGTATATTCAACCTCCCTTTCTAAAAACAACCAATGAGAACACGACCTCTATAAATTTACTGTTCTAAAAAACCCCTCTATAAGGCCTCAATAGTAACTACGTCATCACCTCTATATTCAATCCTCCAATGAGAACACGACCTCTATAAATTTACTGTTCTAAAAAACCCCCTCTATAAGGCCTCAATAGTAGCTACGTCATCACCTCTATATCCAGTCCACCAATGAGAACACGACCTCTATAAATTTACTTTTCTAAAAATACCCTCTAGGTGACCCTAATAATTACGTCATCGCCCTAAACCTCTACCACTATATCACTATATATGCTGCTTTTGTAACAAACATGAAATCTATTTATTTAGTAATATTTTGTTCATCCTATAAGTTAATATGAATTTTAACATGTATATTTCCGCTTGAAATCAACAAATTATGTCGATGTAATTAGTCTCAATTGAATATTTCCGACTTCAAATCTGAAACCTAGCGACTAACCTAGCGGTTCGTTCAATAGACCTTGATATCTACAAGCTAGCGGCTAGGCGAGCTGCTACGATCTTGAACGCAGCCCAGAAGATTATCTCCTTTTTCTACCGATGAAATACATATATTTTCTACCAATCACAACGAAGAGATAGTGCACAACAATTCGGAGACTGTAAATTAGTTTTAATTCTTTATACCGTATTTTAAGGAAGACAGTAATAATTTAGACTCGTCCATACAGGTGAATAACACACCTGAGTGACCACCAATCAATGCTTTTTAATTGTACATGTAGCTTTCAGAGTGCATTGACGTGTCACGTTCTTTGTCCTATTCCTGAGTGTTATCTTATGGGACAAAGTCAGCTTTTTACTAGCAAAGAGCTACAGGGAGACTTACACCTACTTTAGATAGACTGATGTTCAGGTAAATTTGTCGGAAAATGAACGGATATCTTACATGTATCATCGGATGAAGAGTCATACTCGCCAATTCAAGGCACACATTTTACGCCATTACAGGGCAAAAAAGATATGTCAAGACAGGAGTGTTGAGTCACGTTATGTCCGCCGTCACGATATGTCCGCCAGCTTTTTGAAAAAATCGTCACGTTATGTCCGCCATCACGAAATGTCCGCCACTTTTTTGATAAAATCGTCACGTTATGTCCGCCATCACGAAATGTCCGTCACTTTATTAAAAAATCGTCACATTATGTCCGCCACCTAATAAATTTCATCATATTTACTTTTTTAATTCAATGTTACAAAAGTATCATGCGTACAGGGTCAAAATGATTCTTCTTTGGAAGGTGGAGAAAGAGAATGGCTCAACGAACGAACTACTGAAAAAGAAAACGTACGACTTAACAAGAACGTAAGGTAACAGGGGGACAGTTTTTTTTTTCAATTATGTAAACATATAAAATATCACTTTTGGACAGGAAGGAGCAAAAACCTGGGTTTTTGACATTTTGTATATTATGATAACTGCATTTGACAGAAAAATATTTTTGAAAAAAATAGGTTATATTAGTCAGGTTGCTTAATGTTATTTCATGAAATCGGACAGCAAAATTGCTTTAATAATTAAATTGATTAAAACAGTTTAAACGTATTTATTTTTACCTCAGTAATTAACTTAAGCCTATTGATTGTTACCAGTGTAGGAAATACCTACTTTATAAGCCTATTTACTCTAGTGATGGCCATTCTACACATTTGAAAAAGAGTTACTCCCCTAGTATATTATTGCTAATAAATCATATAATGACATCTACAACCAACAAAATATCCATTTTCACAAAATATACTCCTCATAGTACAATATCCACTGAAAATTAGAGTAAAATGAGAAATCTGAAAAAAAAATCTGTTGTCTTGAAGTTGGCAGGGGATATTTTTTTTACTGTAGCCATTGGATGAGTGCCTTCGGAACTCTGCAACTAGAATTTCATCAGTTCCCATTCGGCACAAATACCTTTAATTCACTCCTTACAAGGCCTATCACTAATTTTTGAGGTTACACATTCCTAGTCAGAATGTGTAAAATTTTCTTCCTCATGGTTTTCCTGAGATTTCGACCAGTTTCTATTTCGCCCATTTTACATGATTTTTCATCTATTTAGACCTTCTCCAGCTAATTCCCTGCAAAAGATTGACCTTCCGTACCGTGTGCATGTTGCACCATCACATGTCAGAAACTTACCACTGTATAGTTTAAATTATTATACTTTCATGTTAAATACTGAAATCTGATTGGTTATGAAGCAGTTGACAATCCGTTCTCTTACCCTCAGCGTTAGCAACGCGCTTGGCAACGGGCCGACATACCGAATTGTTACATGCGCGAACGTTATACGCGTACGATTCGCTGTTAAATTCACGTCATTTTTATATAAAAGCAGTAAAATTTTCTCTAAAATAAAGACATTCAGTATAATAAAATAGATAGTGCCTGTTTGGGAGAGTAACAGTTGAAATTGACACCCCTCGAAAACCATTGTCAACCGCTTCGCGTCGGTTGACAATGGTGTTCTCGGGGTGTCAATTTCAACTGTTACCCTCCCAAACAGGCACTATTTACATGATGTCCCATCCACCTACTTTTCGTGTCATTTTACCTCCCGTCTGTAACTTTCAATTTTACTGTGTAAAGTCAACAGTCAAAGCTGAAATGTTAGCATTTTATTTCTGAATCTCATGTACTTAACATTGGTGGCCTATATTGCATATCAATTTCAACAAGATACATCTTTTCGTAAGTTCTATGGTCGATACGACGACCTTGTCAGCAAATACAATCTTCCACTGAGTCGCATGCTGACTGACGTTTTTCATACTAATTGTTAGACCATAATTAATTACCTAATTGTCTACAGACTTTTGCGGTTTTTATTTTCCCGATTACGACAAAGAGCACACGGCGGGTGTGACCGGTCAGCAGAGGATGCTCACTCCTCCTAGGCGCCTGATCCTACCTCTATCTTAAAGGTCCGTGTTGCTCTGCTTTGAATTTGTATTTCGTTTTATGGATTTTTGAGATGGTTGACGGTTTGTTATTGTCATTTTTTCATCTTTCTAATTAGAGAAAGGGGAAACCAAATCAGGACTTGATTTTGCTTTCGTCTGAATTTTATGTGTGGACCCATCCAAACAGACATTTGATCTTATTTCTTAGTACTGATATAATTTATTCCAAAACTTCTAAAAAAATATTGAAACTATGACAGATGAACAAATTTTCTATATCATAGGCATATTACAAAGATAATTTAAATTTCTTAAACGGTTTATACTACTGTCAATATATTTCTTACTTAAAAGGCCTTACTTGTACATCTTGCACCATCGGTGGGAATTGTTTCCGCCAGTTTTATGGTGCCACACTGCCCACAGGTTCCCCCAAATGAAGACATCAAAACAGTGAATGCATTCCTTTCTACACCCGAAGTATGCTTTTTGCACTTTTCATTAACGTTTTTTTTTTAAGAAAACATACTTTAGTTTTTGTTGAAATGGCACGCGGTGTCATTAGGCGGTGTCAGTGTAACACACTTTACGGTTTTCGTGCTCACCAATTTCTGTGTCATAAATGTCTTTACAAACATCGTTTAATGTAGATTTTACTGAGGCCATTTGAAAAACATTTTCATTCAAGCTGACATGAGGTTATAAATACACCAAAGGTTCGAAGCTACATCTTTAATAATACTCTATTGTAATTTTATCGACAGTGAAGTTTGACTTACTGCTTAGACCTGAAACCGTATATAGGTCTTCAGTGCGGTCACGGTTGATTGAGTTTCGTTGTCTCAAATTTACCTGGCAGGACGCATAAACATTATATAATTAGATCGCTCAATATACAAAGTGTGTATTATTTAAAAAAGACGGTATTTTTGCGATATTGCCCCTCCGCAATCCACAAAATACAATCCTTGCTCACTCACAATGTGAGCTTTACAAAATAGTTCCGCAAATATGCAATGTATTCCACGGAATGTCATACAACTGTACACATACACTTGTCGATACCACCATTCGACCACAATGGGTTTGAAATTCAAGGCGTTTTAGAGAGTATATTAACTAGGGAGCAGCTATTATTTTAGAAAACATAGAAAATTGCAAATAAAGTAAATTTTCTACGAATAATGCATCATTACTCATAGAGTCGTCTCCCAATATATATGCACCATCATATTTCCAATACCAAATACATGTATCACTCCATAATGATTCTGAACATGTTTACTATTTGAATCTTATGTGTTTTATAAAACACCCTTGGTGATAATGCATGTCAGATGTATTATTATTCAATGACACTTTGAATTTATAATTTAATTTATTGGTTTTTTTTCTATTTGTATACCTTTTTCCGCTCATGAATAATATAAAATATTTAGCAACAAAATTTTCTCCAATATACAGTCATTAAAATACTGTGTTTATTCATTCCATTATTTTTTAAAAATTAATTGTACAAATATATACTACTCATAACTATTTAAAGTACAACAAAAAATTGGAAGAAAAATGCAGGTATAAGACACAATGAAATATATACTACACTATACATTAATTCATGATCACACTGACATGGGAAATTATTTCTGTCTTTTATATGCAATGTTGACATTTCTTTTAATTTTTTGCCATTTGCACATTATTCTGGAAGTTCATGATCAAATTTTGTGGTAAAAGATACACACAACATTTTTGTATAAAACCACTTAGCAAAAATGTACAGTTTGTTTCATGCTTACAGATACAAAAGAATCAAAGAATTGGAAAACTGTTTATCACAATAAAATGAATGGAAAAACAGGATTTGAGCTTTGCAAATGCATAGAATACAATGACAGTAAAATGGTTTGTGCAAGTTGGGTAGATATGTGTTTATAACTATACTATGTTGGCCATCTGCATATTGATGTTTACCCTCCCACCACGATGAGGTCCTCCTAGATCGATAGGGAATATTTCAATGTTTTCTCATGGTTCTTATTTACTACGACAGGCGTGGTCAAGGTCAATTTTAATCTCACATGCATATGTAGCTGTAATCAGTGACTAGCATCTCTCCCTGAAAATATAAAACAGGGATAAGTTTAAGTATTCATTTTTGTAAAATGGTTAATGAACTATGAAAAAAAAAATCACATATTGATGCATGAATTTTCCATATTGTTGCATGAAATTTCAAGAACTTGGTGTAGCAAATGGATAAGTTTAAGTATTCATTTTTGTAAAATGGTTAATGAACTATGAAAAAAAAAATTCACATATTGATGCATGAATTTTCCATATTGTTGCATAAAATTTCAAGAACTTGGTGTAGCAAAACATTCTGCATTTGATATAAAAGTCATCAAAAACCAACTGAAGCCGCTTATGTATCATTGAAGGTTAAACAGTCAGCACAGATTTCAAGAGTAAAGAAGTAAATACTTTTTATATTCTAATTTAACTAAGAAAAAGTTTGTTTACTTTTAAGTTAACTATCAAGTTCTTGAAAATCTCACCAGTGTTTTTCCTGCTTTTCATTTCAGCCAATACAATTCTAGAGCCTGAATCCAGTTCCAAAGACTTTCTGCTCTTAGAAAACGCTTTTTCGGGCCCCCATTTGTCTTATGCAAGCAGGCAGCCATAAAATCTGATAGTAAGAGAAAACTGATTTATCAATAGTAGATAAAAGAACATGTAAATACTGTAAACACATTGTAATAAACACAATAGTCACCTACCAAGATATGTCTTAAAAATTTCTTTCATTTTTACCTGGTATATATTTGAAGTCTTTGGGAGTTTTCCTCTCATATGCTACCCACTGCTTTGTGCGTCTCGATACTTGCGCCTGAGCATACGAGTCTCCTACTTGTAGCGATCTCCCTAGATGGTTATGATCCATGACAGCCAAGATGTTCTTAATTCTGTATGAATCATAACTGTAGGAGTTGGCAGTAATGTAACCAAGTGTAGCTGAAAAAAAAATTCTCCGGCCCAAGTTTGCCTGCAGTGGGTAAACAGCATGGTGTCACACCATTCCCTATTGGTGACCATTTTTCTGAAATGATGCAATAGATATTTAGCACTTTAAAAGACAAAATATGGTTGATATTTATGTGCATATTTGCATGTACACAAAATGTAAAACAAACATATTCTTTATATAGCAATTCAGAAACCAGTAAAACATATAAAGAATATATTGCAAATAACAGTAGAATTGACCTATAGGGAAGATGGATTTCCCGGAAAAAATACTTTTGAAAATCTTAGAGTTTTTGTTATATTCTATTGTACAGATTTCTATTTTTTATGGTATATTTCTGCATGGTTTCTGGCCTAGATATCCGTCAGGACCGGCCTGCCCCAAAACAAATCTTAGATATTTTGATAGGTTTTGTTCAAAGGAATAAATTAATTAAGATAGAATTTGCTTAGGGGCACCCTGGCCTTGGGGTCGAATTTTGCCCCCCCCCCCCAAAAAAAAAACTGACAAAAAATTCGGAAACTGATTTAAATCATAGTGGTCTATATTTACAACTGAAAGTGTAAGTCTTGGATAGTTCAGTTAGTAAAAGCGCTGGTAAAAACGAGGACTTCTGGTTTACTGTCAGCCGAGAGTGCACGGATAGATTTCGTGGAGGTGATAGTTAGTTGTTTTGTCTACCTATATAAGTAGTAAAGGTTCTAAAAGGGAGTAAAGTTTTATAATATATATTATATTGTACATATTGAATTGGTGAACTGTATTTCTAAGTAGTGTTGACTTTGTGTCAACAAAATGCAGGATGCCTGGCACATCGAGTGGAGGCCATGAGGGCAGATCCAAAATCAACTCAAACAAGGTGAAAAGAAACTACCGCCGTGAAAATACAGTTACTGTTGATGTATTAGATAATGGGCAGACTAAACCCGATAATATCATCAAGTTTATACATGAACATTATGGAGTTGGATCTATGTTCGCTTGTGTCCCAAGATCAGGAAGTTTTCTTAATCTCCCAGCATACATTGAAGATCATGAAATTAAAGATCCACGTCAGTCAAGAAATTTGAAAGTTATCGCCAATTAAACGGCGACATTACCCTGTAACAAACATTGCCGATGGAACAAGATATGTACAAGTAAAATTACCACCAAATATGCAGTCCTTACCGTACACAATCAAATTCAGAAAAGAATACTACAGAGGTATTCACAATGGGCAAATTAAAGTGTGTTCGCTATGTTATTCGCAAGATCATCTGTTTAGGCTTGCCCTAAGTTCGTCTGCTTTAGATGTAAACAACAAGGACACTCCGCTAGAACATGTACGGTGAACAAGTGTTACGATTGTCTTGAATGGAATATTTGAGGAAATATTTCATATAATAAATGTATATGCACCAAACAAAGTTTGATACATCATTTTTTTTTAAATTCAGAAATATTTTATATAATAAATGTATATGCACCAAATGTAAGCCTTCCTCCTGAATAATGCCCAAGTCCAATTGTTGGTTACCAAGTAGTTTATTAATCAGCGTGATCGTATAGTAAATTGAAGCAGCCCAAATCAAAGAATATAGAATACGTTTAACATCATTTTACATGAGTATATATAACATTTTACTTATGATTGACAGTTCTGACCAGTCCGGCCCATCTACGATGATCATGAGTGAACAATTAGTGTTAAAATTCCAGAGTTAAATTTTATTTCTAAATAAAGTAACAAAACTGTCAAAACTGTCAGAAAGAATATTGTGATGCGGGTTTTGAGTCTCAGAATCGTAGTCTCTGAGTCCCCCACCTGGGTATGATGCATCGCTTACTCATAATACATTCATTCATACATGGCTTTAAGGTTACAAAGGTTAAATAGATGAACAAGCATTACAAGACTAACTTGCAATATTAGGGCCTTCATTACAGACACAGGATCGCCAAATATGACAATTTGTTGATAACTTGTTTTATATTTTCAGTTTGTATTTTACTGTGTCAGAATTAATTAACCTCATTTATGACAACGATTATTGGGATGCAGTATTTGGGTATCCCGCCCTAATATGACGCGTCACTTGCTTACAATATTAAAATATACATAAGTATTATAGTGACCAATATGTAATGATATTAATTCAAGGTCATAGCATGGCTATCTGTTTACATACGTCCCCCAAACAAAAGAAATATCCAGAAGGGAGATTTCTCGTGTCTGGCACCCGGAATAGGAAAGCGTCCTTGATCTCCCCTTGGTCAGATGAACTTCCTAGTGACATACCAGTCAGAACATCTGTGTTAAGAGATAGTATCAAGTGACATGTTTCCACCTCCAGCTTGGAACATTATTCACATACAAAAGCAAATCTGTAACCAGGATGTACACATAAAATCATATACATGTAGTTTGATTATATCGCATTACAATCACGAAAACAATAATGAATAAAGTATGACAATAATGACCAGGATGAAATAATCATAATTGAAGATAATCGTAATTCACATCAAAGTAATAATAAGTATGGTTAAGTTTAATGTCACATATATATACAAAGTTAAGGCATTCTTGTAAGTTCACAAAATATCTCTTCCTTCTAAGGGGTGCAGTTAATGTACTAGCTTCATAGGTTCGGAGTCCATCGGTTTCTTTCTGTACTTCTCCAGAGCGAATACGAAAATTTAGCACTTTTTACACATTTTGCATTAATAATTTTCACAAAATTTCACAATTCCTTTATAAGGAATACACAACTTCTTCACGGCTGCAGCTTAATTAATATACATCATCGACACCCGTGGATAGAGGGTTGGCGCGGATGGCGAGGCGACTTCTCGCGGAGCGTCTCCTGCGTTCCTCTGTTGCGTAGACATCACGGCCTTCTCTTCCAGGTATTTACGTGCCAGCTCTGAGTCCGGTCTATAGTATTTGGCCCATGGAGATTCTTCATTTTTATTCTCTCCAAGTAATTGTTGTGCTAGTTTGGTCGAAATTGTCCCCGTACTATTGGTCATTTTGCGAGTTTCGAGTCTTCCGCTCCCATGGGGTTTCTCTTGGATTCTAACGTTTTTCGGGATTGGTTTAAGTTCAATGGTATCACTAGAGGTCCATTTCTCTGGATTCACACAACAAAATGCATTGTCCTTGGAAGAACCTTTCTTATCTCCGTCACTAACCCTTTTTCGACAACCTGACCAGCAACCACCACAGCATATACCTCCCCACTTTTTAATCGTTTTGCGTTTCTTATTCAAAGTCCTTACGTTATTGTTATTGCCAAAGTTAAACACACATAAAACCAAGAACTTCCCACCCAAGATAATAATTCCATGGGTTGCAGATTAGTGACTGGCAATTGCAATTCCGCCATAAGTTTATTCATAGGGAAAACCTTAATATCTTTTAATTTGTCAGAAATCTTAATTTGTCTTGAATTTTGAAATTACTTTCTTGATTTTAATATTAAGTTATGATAATGAACCATGAAACCCGAGCAACCTTGTCCCATACTCAAAATGTCGATCGCAATATTTGATTGTTTTTACCAATAATATTAATTCACTTACAAAAATCAGTCTTTTAGTTTCTTTACTTAAACGCTGTCTCATGTATTTCGAGTATATGTTTAATCTCTTCAACTCCGCATATTAGTATACAAATTACAGAGGTGCTATGTCCGCGTTTGGTAGTCGGCGTATCTCAATATCTGTTTTAATGTCGCAGGGGGTCATCCTGTCATACCTTTTTAAAAGCGTGCATTATATACAAAGCTAAGCTCATTCAAGATTATTTACATCTACATATACGATAATATAACTGATTTAGTTTATTATTTTGGCTAGTTCCTTCATTATAGCCAACGCATACTCTTGTTTAGTATGTCCTCTACAGGGCTTAGGGATTGATTTACGCGGTTTAGGGATTGGTTTGAAGCCTAGACCTACTTTAGGGACTATTTCATCTATTTCCATATCTTCGTCTAAGTGTGTATTTGAGTTATCTAAGGGTATTTCATAGTCTTGACCACTATTTTCATCACATTGTTTTGACACAGGGGTCTCATCCGATTCTGACTCTACGGTCTGATCACTCTCGGTTTTGTACTGTTGATCATCCATGATTTTCTTAGCTCTTATACGTCTTTGAAGTTCTGCTAGGGGAATATCCTCTTCGTCTGAAGATCCTTCTCTTTCCCATTGTTTGGACTGTATAGCTCTTTCTAATGGTTCTGGTTGCATGTCTTCATTTTCCGACGACGATTCATCTTCTGGTGGCACAACATAGTTAGTTTTTCTTAGAGTTCTTCCACCATCTTCAGTAGTTTGTGAAAGGGGCCAGTGCGAAATGTCTGCCAATCTTAATTGTCGTGCATGGCATTTGGTGGTTAATCCAGTCAATTGATCTCTCACCACGAAACTAACTGGTCCTTTCTGCTCTATGATTCGGTAATATGGTAGCCACTTTTTATCTAACTTATTTTGTCTTCTGTTGTTCTTTAGGTAGACAGGGTCACCTACCTGAAAATCTTCGTCTTTGCTTTTCTTATCAGCCTGAGCTTTCTGTTTCTTTTTGGCTTCCTTCATATTGCGGTGTACTAGCATGAACGCTTTGTGTTGTTCTTGAAGGGCCACCTTGTGTTGGTCTTCTCCTGCATATCTCCTTCGAGGTTTCATTAACGTATCAAGGGGTAATACGACATCTCTGTTGTACATGAGGTAATATGGAGAAAACTTTGATGAATCATTAGGATGGAATCGAATGGCTGCCAATGTCTGATTGAGATGAATATCCCATGTTTGAGCGTTGTCTGTTATTTTCTTAGCCATCACGTCATGAAGAGTTCTATGAAACCTTTCTACTTTACCATTACCTTGAGGGCTGTAATAAGATGTTTTGATGTGGTTGATGTTCAATTCTTTTAAGGTTTCTTCCACTTTCTTGTTCACATTTTCTGTTCCGTTGTCTATGAGAATTTGAAGAGGACAGCCATATCTTGGATATATTTCTTCTAAGATAAGATGTACTATGTTGTCAGCTGACTTATCGGGAACGGGAAAAGCTTCTGGCCAACCAGAGTAAATGTCAATAAAAGAGACTATGTACTTGTTTCCTGACAAGGATGTTGGATATGGTCCTGATAAATCAAGTCCTACCATAGCCATTGGAAAAGGTGGTATGTCTGTCTCTTGAAGTGGAGGCTGATTTTTCTTATTGCTCCTCGTTTGGCATACTACACATCCTTCTACATAGGAATATAACCTTTTATATAAATTTGGTATGTAGTACTTTTGTCTGATTACGTCATATGTTTTGTCTACTCCCATATGTCCAAGTCCGTCATGATACTGTTGCACTACTAAAAGTTCTAACTCACGTGGTACATACAGTCGAAGTCTTGGGCCTTCAGAGTCTCCATCTGAAAGATAGTACATTAAACCATCAATTTCCAGAAACTTCTTTTCTTCGGTTACCGTTGCTGTTCCTTTATTTAACCTATTCTTCAGTTTCTTGATCTGATCATCGTGCTGTTGACTTTCTTTGATGTTGATTTCTTCTGGTAGATCAATAAAGGGTTTGATCAATTCGTCGTGTTGCTTAACCTCACATTTGGCCAATCTCTTAGGTGACAAGGCATTTGAGTTAAGTACGTTTACTTCAAAGAAATTGTCCTTAACATCTGGTTCATCGTGCTCTGACTGTTCTTCCTCTTCACACTCAGGATTGACTGTAGGTAATCTGGATAAAAGATCTGCACAACAATTAAATCTTCCTTCTATGTACTCTACCTTACAGTTATATCCTGCGATACTTAATGCCCATAGTTGAATTTTCTTATTTTGCATCGGAGATTCTAAGATATATTTTAGCGGCTTATGGTCTGTTCGTATAATAAACTGAGCACCGTGTAAGTAATGGTCTAACTTCTGAAGGGCGTAGTGGATTGCAAATGCCTCCTTTTCTATGGTTGACCATTTTTCTTGAGTTTTACTCAGCTTATGGGATAAGTAATATATTGGCTTATCGTCTCCTTCATCTGTTCTTTGGGTGAGGCACGCTCCAATACAATTGTCGCTGGCATCGGTGTACAAGATGTACGGCTTATTAGTATCTGGATATGCTAGCAAAGGCACTACCGTTAAACTTTCTTTAATAAAGTCAAATGCTTTTTGGCAATATGGTGTCCACTTAAACTTTGAATACTTTCTGGTTAAGTCAATCAATGGTTCTGCAATCTTTGAGAAGTTTGGTATGAATCTCCTGTAATAACTACACATACCTATAAAGCCACGAACCTCTCGGACTGTAGTGGGCGCAGGTAACTTTCTTATAGCTTCGACTTTCTTTGGATCCGGTGTAACGCCATGTTCATTGATGATGAAACCAAGATATTCAGTCTGTTCCTTGAAGAAACTACACTTCTTAAGTTTTAATTTTAGTCCATGCTTTCTTAGGCGATTAAAACGTCTTGAATATGACGAAGATGATCTTCCGGTGTCTCTGAGAATATAAGAATGTCATCCAGGTATGCGATGGCAAACTCCTCTTGTCCTTGAAGAACTATGTTCATCAGCTCTTGGAAGACTGCCGGTGCATTACTCAACCCAAATGGCATCCGGTTGAATTGGAATAGTCCTTTGTGACATGCAAAGGCCGTTTTTTCTTTACTTGAATCTTCTAATTTCACTTGCCAATATCCACTCTTTAAATCTAATGCAGTAAAATATTTTGCCTTACCTAGTAAACATAGGATGTCATCAATCAACGGTAGCGGGAATGATACTGGTTTCAATATCTTATTTAAACTTCTAAAGTCGACGCACATCCGGTCTGATCCGTCTTTTTTCTTCACAACCACTAAGGGAAATGACCAAGGTGATTGTGATCTCTCAATAATCTTTGCGTCCATCATTTCCGGTATGGCCTTGTCAATTATCTGTCTTTTATTTAAGGGTACACGGTAGGGTCTATTCTTTATTGGGTGGTGGTCTCCAGTTTCTATCTTCATTTTAACAGTATCAGTAACTCCAAGATCACTGTCTTTCTTTGCAAATAAATCATTGTTTTTGCTCACAAGTCTTTTGATTGGGTGTTCGAATCTTTTAGGTACATCAATCTCTTCTTTTGTGTCTGGAGTAGTCTGTATTTCTAAGATTTCCTTCTGTTTTAATGTGGTAACGCGTCCTACGATGTAGCCTCTCGGAATTTTATAATTTTTGTTAGTTTGGTTAACGAAGATCATTGGAAGTTTCTTATCCTTTCGAACTCTACAAACGGTGTCTTTTAAATATAGTCCTGGATCTTCCATAATGCAGTTATTGTCTATGCTGTTCACTTCAACTAAGCCACTTTCTTCCAGAGAGAAATTGTTATTTATTTTTCCATAGAATACTGTCACCGTGTTTGGCCTCATAATAAGTTTCTTAGGTGTTCTTACAATAGTTGAGATGTGTAAATCTTCTTTAAGTTCCGCGTATACTTTGCCATCAATACGCATGAGTCCAAGATCAAAGTATAAACGAACATTGTTTTTCTTGAGCCAATCACGACCGAGAATCATGTTTCGGTTGGGTCCCTTTGTCACATAAAGTTTGTGGTCTAAAGTTAATCCTGAAATCTTAAAGGAAATATTTACATACCCTATCGCAATTAAAGAATTACCATTTGCTGCTTGTAGAGAGGGGATGTCATTTTTAAACAACTTTGGGCGGGGAAATAGATTATCATACATTTTCTTACTAATTAGAGATACGGCTGCACCTGTATCTACCAAAGCCCTGAATTTATTTTTACCTATTTTTAATAAACAGCTACTGGGGTTGTTTGTAAAATTAATTTCATAGTAGGTCTTTGTTTAAAGTTCTTTCTTCGGGCTTCAAAGAAGGAAGAACGTTTTAGTTTTCCTGTTTTTGTTTATTAACAGAAGAGCGCGGTTTAAAATTTTGAGATGGTCCCTCATTTACTCGGTTTCTAAAATCATATGTTCGGCCTTGGCGATTTGATGATCTGCCCCGATTTTGCTGCGTTCTCTGATACATACGCGAGCTCCAACAATCTGCACGTACATGACCTACTTTACCACAATTCCAACATTCCACAGGTGACCGGGGATTCTGCTCTATATTATGTACCGGTTTGTTTTGACTGAGTCGTTTATTCATTTGAGGACGGGACCTGGTTTGGGGTTTATTATGAGAACAAAATCGAGCCCTATGACCCGTTTGTTTGCATTTAAAACACCTACTATTTCGCGCATGGTCAATTTCCATTGGTTCTACATGCCTTGTTTCTATTGAGGTAAGATTATCTGCTCTATCCTTTAATAAGGGAAGAGTAGTATCAAAATTTGAAAGAGTTCGTCCGTTGTCATTACTTTGAACAATTTCTGTCATATTTGACCCTCTTATCGCTAATCTCTGTCTCAGGTTTTGTTCTCGCATTGCTATTTGAATTGCGGATTCTAAATCTTTAGGGTTTTCTCGCAAAATTTTCATTCTGAGGTAGTCGAATGTCAACCCGTCACAAAAGATATCTACTAACTGTTGTTGTACCAAAGGATCTTTTAGTCTGTCTTTACTGTATGCGTCTTCCGAGATTTGTAATAGTCTCTCAGCGAACAACTGAACACTTTCATTTGAATTTTGTCGAGTCCTACGCATTACTGCTAACGCGTGTTGGGGATCTGTTATTTCTGCAAATCTATTTTTAAGGGATTCTTTGAGATCGTTCCAAGATGGGATTTCTTCAGACGCATCTGTTTCATCTAAATACCTTTTAATATAATCCCCCACTGAACCCTTACTCGTTATGTATGCAAGCATGGGGATCTCATGACCTTGTTTCCCAGACATAACACTGTACTTTTCAACTTCTTTTATCCATTGTTTAAATTTTTTAGCATCTCCTTCAAACGGAGTTATCACAGAAGATAGGGGCACTGAAATTGCGGCTGTCATAGCTTTAACTTGACCAATGAAAAAATCTTTATCATCATCCTGATTTGGGACTCGGTGTCGAGGTTCACAAGTTTCATACAACCTAGCGTCATAATATGTTTCAAAAGTATTTTGTTTAACATTTTCTTTTTCTAAGGATTTTTGACATGTTTCTTGCCCTTTATTTTCTTTGCTCTCACCCAACCCCGCGATTCGTTGTTCTAATTCTTTTATTTGATTTTTTAATTCTTTTTTATACAACTCATCACATGTCGCCATAATGGTTGCTTAGACAAAGTTGTTTACTTCGAGATAGTTACAAGAGACATATAGAAATGGTTCTTACCTTATTTTTTTTTAACTTCGCTTAGTCCTGGTCACGGGCACCAAGAAAGTTTGTGTAAGCCTTCCTCCTGAATAATGACCAAGTCCAATTGTTGGTTACCAAGTAGTTTATTAATCAGCGTGATCGTATAGTAAATTGAAGCAGCCCAAATCAAAGAATATAGAATACGTTTAACATCATTTTACATGAGTATATATAACATTTTACTTATGATTGACAGTTCTGACCAGTCCGGCCCATCTACGATGATCATGAGTGAACAATTAGTGTTAAAATTCCAGAGTTAAATTTTATTTCTAAATAAAGTAACAAAACTGTCAAAACTGTCAGAAAGAATATTGTGATGCGGGTTTTGAGTCTCAGAATCGTAGTCTCTGAGTCCCCCACCTGGGTATGATGCATCGCTTACTCATAATACATTCATTCATACATGGCTTTAAGGTTACAAAGGTTAAATAGATGAACAAGCATTACAAGACTAACTTGCAATATTAGGGTCTTCATTACAGACACAGGATCGCCAAATATGACAATTTGTTGATAACTTGTTTATATATTTTCAGTTTGTATTTTACTGTGTCAGAATTAATTAACCTCATTTATGACAACGATTATTGGGATGCAGTATTTGGGTATCCCGCCCTAATATGACGCGTCACTTGCTTACAATATTAAAATATACATAAGTATTATAGTGACCAATATGTAATGATATTAATTCAAGGTCATAGCATGGCTATCTGTTTACACAAACAAAGTTTGATACATTATCATTTTTAAAAAAAAAAATCAGAAATAATCCCAATGTCTAACAGTCTCATGATATTTGGAGATTTTAATAACACGTTTAGTGAAATAGATCTTTGTGGGAAAACAGTCTATATGTATGACAAGGGTTATAAAGCACTATATATATTGATGAATAAACATTGTTTTAATGATATATGGAGAAATGAAAATAAAAAAGAAAAAGTTTTTCTAGAAAAATGATGGTTGAAAATACACTTGTTTAAATGAGAATAAAGTAAATTTTGACATCTAAGGATTTAAACAAATATGTCAGAAATATTTATTATGTTGTAATTATTTTGATTGATCATTCGATGGTTGTTCTTTATTAGCCCCCCCCCCCTCCCCAACGGTTCACCGGAGGGGACTATAGTTTTTCTCTGCGTCTGTCAGTCAGTCTTTCCCACTTCAGTTTTCTACACTTTTTTTCTGTAAGCGTTTGAGGAATAATATGAGACTTGCTGAACAACTTCAAAATGTCAAACAACAGATGAAGTTTACACTTTTGTATCGTCTGGTTGAGATATTTTCGAGAAAAAATTTTTATATTCCAATTTTTTTTAAGTTCGGGTTCGTTATCGGGTTTGGTGTGTGTACTTAATAGCGTATTCAATATGCACATGGTCAGTAATGATATCGCGTGTTACTTGTATCATTACTTTTATCATTTATAACAAACAAATAAGTTCTGTAAAATAGTGTCAAGTGTTGTGTTCTAAAATAATCGGCAGTGTTTTTGTGTATTACTACAATCGGGTTCGTTATTGGGTTGGGCTGTTAAACTGTTTGGTTTGATTCGGGGTACAGAAAACGGTAAGAAATGATACTGTGTATAACAGTGCATTGTTTTCACAAAATTTCTACCAGCGAATACTTAATGGACTTGGCGAAATTTAAAGAGATAAAATAAAGAGTTTTATTTTACCCACTTTGTATTTAATTTCGATATCAACTGTAAAGTTTGAATTTCCTCTGTTCTTTTATCTCTTATTAAAGCATAACATCTCGTTTATGATAGTGCTGAAATAGTCGTATGCTTCGAAGCTTTCATAAAATAATACAAATCGGTAGGGGACGTGTACTGCTCTCATAATGCTTGTTATTCGTTGTTGAGAACGTACATTCTTTATTAAACACAAGCGACATGCATACCTTGACGCTCAACTAAGTAACATAGTCTTTGGATTGACTTGTCAGATGGCCTCATGTAAAGCTTCATTTTGGAGTCTTAACCCTAATCCGAATTTCGTGTTTGAAAAGCAGTATCCAAATAAGATACAGGATGAGAGGGTAGAATCGTGGATTTTTTTTAAACCCTGCTCCAGGTGCCAAAATTAATTTGTAAACTTTTAAGAAAAGAAACCTGCACAAAAAATAAGATTTCATGATGATCAAGATTATATAAAACTCACTGGCATATATATTCAGGGTTTTGAAACAGATTATATAAAACTCACTGGCATATATATTCAGGGTTTTGAAACACTTTGTTCACAGATTCATGAACTGAGACGGAAGAAATATTCAAAGAAAACTGTTATAAGAATTAATTCCGTTAACAAACTTAAAACCAGCACCGCGCTTAAGACCATATTTAACATCAGCAGCGGGAAATCTATTTGTCAAATTGTTAAACGCGTAAATTCTGTTTTGATGGATCAATTTGTCGCAAAATATATGGGCTTAAGTCACATTACAAGAGAAGAAATCATAGCAGAACATACGACATTATTTGCGCGCGAATTTCTTGCCTCTGGTATTGACGATACTGCAATCTTAATAGTTAATGAAACAAATATACATTAAAAAGAGCGCCAAATATAGCTTTCAGAGGAGATCCTTTAGTATGTACAAAGGCCAATTTCTGGTAAAACCAATGATGTTTGTTGCATCAGATGATTGGGCCTTACATTATTGACATCATAAATAAAAACAATGATGCTTATATTTTAAATAAAAGTTTACTTGAAGATGACACATTACTAAATTGGTAAAAAAAAAAGAATACATTTTTTACAGGTTTTAGAGATTTATTAGATGCTATTGAGTCCGTAGGTTTGAGATCTGAGTCACCATATTTACTTGGAAAGGGATAAAATCATCATTTCATCGTTCAAATACATCAAGACTAGTAACAAAGATAAGATGGGTTGTAGAATCGGCAAATGGGAGGTTAAAAATATGGAAATCTTTACCATTTTTAGAGATAATGTTAAAATTGTAGACTCGCCCAATAACGAATTTAGGCCACCTCTTGTAACTGATAAATACCGACTTTGAAATTTCTCGTACAATGCTCGAAAAATTCAAAATAACGACTAATCTTTTAAAAGATTTGTTAATCAATTCTCCCGGAAAATGCATTTTATCAACAAAAATGACCAAAATTGACGATGCTGACGATACGCTTTTCCTGACTTACCCGTATTATCAGAAAAGTACTTGCGGTCATTGACATTTGAATATATCAAATAAAGTAGACTTCTTCATATTCGCGCGAACATTAAGATGAAGAGGTTGGTTATCAAAATATTCCTTACTGAGGCAATGGAAAATATTTTTCAAGCAAAAATACAATGTCATGTCTTATCAAAATCATACTATTTATGGGTCCAGTTTGATGCATCGGACAAGGAAGACACTATTAACTATTGGTACTACCAATGCAAGTCTGGAGCACGCTCAGTGGGCAGCTCTACGCATGTTTCTGCTGTACTGTGGTTCATAGGAATTCAGAGACACGCAGACAAAGTGCTTCAGAATCAAATTATGCCAGACAATTTTCTGGACTGCTGTGCAAAAGACACTGATTATGATGTTTCCAGAAGCGATAATACTGACATTAATTTGCAATTTATAAAACCTCATATTTGTTGAAACACTCTATTCCTATAAAATAAATTACTCTTACCAAACAGGTCATCACGGAAACATCTCGCTTATTACAAGAGGAGGTTTAACCACAGGAGGAAGATACGACGCAAGCTGCCAGCATCGTCTCTCTAGATGTCAATCCCCTTTAAACAGTCACAAAGGACGTGTCACCATGCACTGAGGCCCCATGCAACCCAACTAAGGACTTAGCACCAACTGTCACGTCTAACGACACATATCCTCCTCCTCGAGCAGCTTATCATCCTCCAGCTCATCATCATCCAGTTCATCCTCTAACGATTCGACCAGTTCGGCTTCAACAAGTTTTTCCAAAACTAAAGACCCGCTTCACGAATTCTCCGAAGTCACCACAAATCCTTACACCATTGCACCCACTTATACTCAACAGCCAAAAACGAAGTCCCGTTAAAAATATTAGTTCAATGCCAAACAAAACGAATAGTTCTGAATGTGAGAGGAAAGAAACTTGAGACAAGTACACCAATACTTATTCAGTTCCAAATGGCTTACTAGCCAGCATAGTCACAAATTGATTTCCAGTGAAAGCCTATTGTGCCAAAGGCGTCTTTTGTTATTTCATCGACAGAAATCCAAGATCCCTTGATTTGATTCTGGACCTTCCGAATAGCTTTCAAAAAATTGCATCAATTAAACGACAGATCCTCAAGCAACTTCATATGGAGGCAGAGTACTACAGACGTACCGAACTATGCGAGTCCCATTCGAGGACGAAAACTTTACAAAGGAGGAAGCAGTTTTACGAAATAAATTCGTGCATCTGACGTACCGTTCATATCCCTTACATAAAAAGCGAGAAGAAATGAAACTCAAGAAATGAAAACCCAACACAATTCCGAGCTAGAGTAATTGAAATACGTTTTGTTTTTATAATAATGCATCACATTGATACTTTTATATACAGTTACCGAGGTATCGTCACAACGGAACTTAACTATTTGAATTTCCTCGACGATATGTGGTCATTTGTTATAGTTCCGTGCATCATTTAAACCTTTTGCTTAATTAGGTTCCTCAATCACAACTCCCTCTATTGCATTTCGATAATAGGTATCGTCAAAACGCTCCCCATATTGCATTTCGATAACGCCGTTTTTCACGCGTTTCAATTCTCCTATCTTGTTTACTACTATATTTCCCATAATGGCGGGTTTGTATAACATGTATTATTACGTCATATCGGCCGAACCCGATGCTTTAAAACCGCCTGCCAGCTGATTTTAGAGCAGAATGTCTCGTCTACTGCTGGACAAAAGCCACACTTCAGAAATGGCAAGCGAAATACAATGTATTAAGATTGGTATTAAATGTTGAATTTTCCAGCAGCGGGAGCTGATGAAACGTAATTGTCAAATTTACAAGTTATTTTACAAAACTTTCAGCAATATATTAAGTGGGAGGATTGTAGAAACGGGACTCCCGCACGATTTTGCGGGATATACAACTTCATTTTATAGGGTTTTGATGCATATAATTATTCATAATACTTGTATTGCCAGCCTATCACGTTTGGGAATTTATTAAATCATTTCATCCCAGAGTCCTGGGGTCTCCCCTCCCCCCCCCCCCCAAAAAAAATTAAATTTGAAACACCATCTTAAGTTTTACTCTTTCATAGTCCACCCATTTCATTAGACTGTCCTTCAGATCAAAAAATGCTTCTAGAATGTCAATTAAAAAAAAATTCCTTGCAGATGCTTTCTGCAACAATCAGCCTCTAATTTGTTCCTTGATTGGTCAATTGTTACAATCTCTACAGGATTTTTTTTAACACTTCAGACTTTCTTATATAAGGCCAAATTCCACTTTTGCCAATCAAAATAATATATTTAGGTATGTTCACATTGTTTTTAAGCATCAAATCCATTGAGTTTCTTGTACATTGATCAGTATGTTTCTCCCGACACATGGTGGCACCTAGCTAGGAGTATAACTATTGTATAGTGTTCATATTGCTCATATATCCCTTTGTACATTTCTATATACACGTGTTTTTCTTAGCTTTCGAGATCGAAAGCAATTGAAGCAAGGGGGGAAATAGTCAGAACACCAAGTTTTATTATTAAATAAACATTTGTGGGAAGACATATATGTATCAGATAATTCAATTTCTTATATATACAACATAGTTTGAGCTGCTACAGTCAGATGTTTTATCAAATCGATGCTCAAGAGATTAGGTATTAACATTTAGTTATTTTTGTTAAGGTGTAATATCCCTCTGCTATTAATTTTAACATATATTTTTAAAACGTTTCATATTGATTTTCATCAAAGTCAATATAAATAGATTCAAATGAAATAAAGTTGAAGTGATGAAGCGCTGCTAGATTTTTCAAAAATTGACAATGTGTCTAATCATGATATGAAGAAAACTAGACATAGTGATAAGAAAAAGCAAAATTTTACCATCGCAGCATAAAATTAAAAATAGTAACTGTATATGAAAATAATATATAGTTATAGACATTGCCAAATCATATTACAAAACTTGATGAAGCGCTGCTCTTTAGTTCTGAATAGCACTTTGTTGTTTAGGTTTGTAACAAAAATTGCTTCAATCAGCAAGAGTTATCTTTCTTTATTATAGACTGTTGAAGGTTTTACATACATGTTTTACATGCAGTACAAGATAAATTGCCACTCAGCTATGTTAAGGAAGGTATCAGAATTCTAGCACGTGTGATTTAGGAAAATTTGCATATGCCCCGCCCCTTATTCATGAGATTTTACGAGATATTGTATTTCCTCAGCTATGTTAAGGGCGTCCATAAAATAATAGCGATATTTATCACATAAAATGTTAGCTTTTGAATAATCTTGATATTCTATTCCAAACAATTGTTACACAAAGTGATATTTTATCATTATACAAATTAGATAATTTGCTATCGCATAAGCAATTTTTTAGTCTCTAAGGAATACCCTGTCACGTGATACTGCTAAAAATAGCTGAATCAGGAATAATACCAAAAATGCATAGTGCAAGGGCTTAGCATAAACAAATATATTTATTTCCGTTTTTACCTTGTAAAATGAACATCTAAAATTTCGAAAAGTGCTGGGAGCTTGAAATATTCAAGTGAGAACAATTATTTAATTCAACATAAACAGTCTATGATCAGAAATTTGCAGGGAGTTCCCACATTTAACGCTTATTTATGTAAAATGCGTAGCGATTTCATACAGCTCCCAGCACTTTTTGATATAATGGGAATATAATGGTTACACAAGTAAAATTTCAATATATTTGATCAAGTGTATGCCCTTGCACTACTGCATTTTATCTGACCTATTTCACTTTCGGCGTCATTTGCGTGAAATTCAAACGCAACACTGATGTCGTGAGGAAAACTTGTTTTCAAATTAACTAAAATTATGTTGTTGAATATCAGTCGAAAAAAAAAAAATAAAAAAAAAATAAAAAAAATAAAAGTTAATAACATATAAGTAAAGCTATCAAATTCTTCTGTTAATCCAATGGCATGTCTCAATTTACCTTTTGGAGTTAAGGTTATGTAACATTACATCAATTATTTACATTCTATCAGGGTTGCTAAAATCTATGTCTTTTATGTTTTGTCATCTATTGCTCTTGTAAGTAATTAATCTGTTAGGTAAATAGTAGGTGAAAAAGTTAATGAACAAGGATTTTATTAGATTGCTCAAAGCCAGCTAGCTTTTGTGTGCGGATTAAATATAGTCCTAGTTTTTATCACCTCTAATACGTTGTCAAATTGTTATGTAATCAATTTACCATCATCATGCGCACTTCGTATGAACACATGTGCGCTGGTAACTTTTACACCCCCAAACAAAAGAATAATTTAAAGAAAGAATTTCATTGGTCAGTTTTTATAAAATCGCATTTTCACCAAACAGGGTACGCGTCCCCGTGTCGGTCACTTTTCCATATTGAATAAAACCGCACGGACGTAAAACCTCAATAATCTTCATTTTCCATCTTTATACAGGTAAATATGATTATTTACTTTATGTTATATTGGAATTATTATTGGTATATTAATACTACACATGTTTTTTAATCATGTTGAATAGATAGCTATATATATATATTTAATTTTAAATATTCTTTGTAAGTGCATAATATAACATTATATTGACCATAATATGCACCTTATTGTTTAAACTATGTACATATGTTATTTAGGTCTTATCATTTAGTTTTTAAAAATTGCTTATATAATGTAGTGTAGCAGTTACGCAGGCAAAATTTGTGTACATAGATTTTAGTAGTAATTAGGATCGGGCTCAACATTCTAAAAATACATTTTTCTTGTTTACAACGACTTGTCACTCTACAGACTGTTATTGTCAATTGACTTACATATGTGATGTTAACATTGTCTGAAACGCAAGTAAGCTATTGATTGATTGGTTTTGTTAATCGGAAATGTTAAAGTATTTTTTGATATTGTTGATCGTACGCGATTAGTGTGATAACTCATGTGCGCAAAGTTACGATTCTGTTAGTAGATCACGCCCGATCTAAATTAGGTGTGTGCGTTATGTTAGTATTCGCTGTCGGTGTTTCTTTTCATATTTTGAATGTTTCTTTTTATATTTTGAATGAAAATTAGTAACTGAAATCATAGACATTAATCAAATCTACTTTTTTAATTTTTGGTTTGGTATTGAATATTATTATGAAGCTTTTTGAATTTATGAAGTTTTCACATTGTATAAATTACTGTTAGGGACTTTGTTTGTGAGGGCCTTGAGCCACATCTAGTTTCATTTTATTTTATGTTTTATAAATTACACTTTTCCATATTGAATAAAACCGCACGGACGTAAAACCTCAATAATCTTCATTTTCCATCTTTATACAGGACTTCTCCTTATCATTCGATAAGAAGCGCCATTGGCCAAAAAGAAGGGAAGATCACTGGTGGAAGATTGAACGGTTTATCCCAACACCTCTCACAACAGCGAGTATTCCCCTACTAAGCTTGTTCATTCCATCTGAGAGCTATGCCAGTTACAGGTACTCCATCCAACACAACGATCAACAACCGAGTGACCAAGGAAAAACTTGAAGAGGCAGTTGCGGAATTAAATTCTAATATTCAGTCAAAGGAAAGACAATTTCAAGCGAAAGACCAACAGTTGAATGAAAGAAATGAATATATCTTACAACTAGAGGAGCAATTACAAAGGGCAGAAGCAAGAAACTCCGGGGACAACGAACAACCACCCCGCATTCAAACAGTGAATGTTGAGGAAGAAGACGGCAGACATTCCCCTCCTCCTCCTCCTCCTCCTCCTCCTCAACCCCTTCCAGCCAACCCACCACACCAAGAGGAAACTATGATTCCCAGGATCCCAGCGCCTCAACTACCAAAGTTTGATGGAAAAGGATCAGCGACAGAATGGTGGATGTCATTCATGGCATTTATTTCATTTACCAACATCCCCGTCGTGAGAGCCATCCAGATGTTACATTTCTACTTCACTTGGATTTCATTACAATGGTTTACTTTCTTGGACCCCCGAAAGAAAACATCCTTGGAAATCTTTAAACAGGCATTTTTCGATCGATTCAAGCCATCCTCTCCAATCAATAAAGATCTCCTGAGGATACAACAACAACCAGGAGAAGGCGTGGAAGAGTATTTATACAGAGTACGAAAATTGGCCACTGATTCCACTATGGATGAATCAGCAGTGACAGAGTTAGCCAAAGATGGACTTCATCAACGACTCCGAGAACTTGTTGTACCTCAGCGACCAACAACGTTGGACCAGCTAAGGGAGAAAGCCATCCTAGCAGAGGATGCAGTGGATTTGAAGCGACCAACATCCAACCCAATTCCCTGTGCAGACTCGCAAACAAAAGGTGCTGTGGATGCCTCACTGGTAGCAGCCATACAAGCAGCCATGATGAACATTATGCCAGCTAATGGTAAACAACACAGACAGGATGAGGAAGTCAATGCTGTGTACAGTCCTCGCCCCCACCATCAGCGGTCCAGCAACAATCAATGGCCCAGACGAAGAGGTCCCTGCCTGCGATGTGGTGGTAAGTCCTGTTTTGATAAGACTCACTGTCCTGGTTTTAATTCTAAATGTTCATATTGTGGCAATATTGGTCATTTAACTCAAGTATGTCACCCGAGATTACTAGAGGATGCTAATAAATTTCAAAAGTCATCATAGGGATTCGCGCCTGTCCTTAGACAGCCGTCTCAGGATGGGCATAGTGGTAACGATATTTGTTTAGCTACAACTCTTAAACAAAATAAAGTGCTAATGAATGTTGGTGGTCAAAATGTTAGAGCTTTGCTTGATACAGGTGCAAGTATTAGCGTGATGAGTTCAAAATTTTTAAACAAAACTACCTATCAAAGTGCTAAATTGATAACACCACAGCATCAGAAAATTAAAGGTGTCACTGGTAATTATTTGGAAGTGCTAGGAATGCTAGATATTAACTTAGAAATAGATGGTGTCAGTTTTCAACACCGAGTGCACATTATTCAAGATCTTCACCATTCATTTATTTTGGGTTTAGACTTTCTCACTGCTAACCATGCTCACATAGATTATGACTCTAACACACTAACAATTAACAATGAACATGTTTGTCATATCATTACTAACTCAGGGTTAGCAAGAACTACAAAATCCATTGTCATCCCAAAACGATCAGAAATTACAATTCCTGTTCTGATATCAAGATGTAAGAATGGTGATCAAGTGCTATTAGAACCACTTCCATCTCTTATGAAAAATTTTCACATAACAGCTGCTAAATGTTTAGTGAAGGTGCAGAACAGAAAAGCATATCTGAAAGTTCTTAATCCTACATACAGTGATGTGAGATTGAGAAACAATAAGAAATTAGCTACGGTTGCAGAGATTGTAGGTTCCAATGACAGTGCAACTGTTTTCTCCCTAGACTCTGACAGTGCTATTACACCTTCACATAGAGTTGCTTCCAAAGATTCTGATAAATCTCATCGCAAATCAAATCTGCAATTTGATTTGTCGGAATCTGATTTGACAAATTGTCAGAGAGCACGTCTTTTAACATTCTTGAAGGATCACAAAGATGTGTTTTCTACAGATTTATCCGATCTGGGCAAAACTCATTTGTACAAACACAAAATTGAAACTTTGCCTGGATCAAAACCAGTTAGGAAGCAATTTTACAGGACATCCCCTCAGATGTCAAAGGAAATCAAGAAACAAGTAGATGAAATGCTACAGAATGATATAATTGAACCTTCGAACTCTGAGTGGCATTCTCCTGTTGTCATGGTAAAGAAGAAAAATGGACAGTTGAGATTTGCTTGTGATTACAGAGCATTGAACAAGATCACAGTCCCAATGTCCTTTCCTCTTCCTCACCTTGAATCAGTGTTTGATGCAATTGGAGACACAAAAGCCAAATTCTTTACCAACTTGGACTTTTGGTCTGCATTCTGGCAAGTTGAAATGTCTCCTTGTTCCAAACACAAAGCAGCTTTTATCACACAAGCTGGTGTGTATGAATGGAAAAGGATGCCATTCGGTTTGATGAATTCACCTATTTCCTTTCAGACACTCATGTCTGGTGTGCTACGAGAAATGAATTTCAAATCTGTCTTGGTGTACATTGATAATGTTTTGATTTTCTCGAAGGACTTTGATTCTCACTTGCAAGATCTAACCCAAGTCTTTAGCAAACTTCGAGATGCTGGCTTAACATTACAACCATCGAAATGTCATTTTGCTGTGAAACAATTGAAAATTCTTGGTCATGTCATTTCTCGTCATGGAGTGGAAGTGGATTCTGAGAAAACTAAAGTAGTAAGCCAATTCCCTGTTCCAAAGAAACAAAAACAAGTTAGAAGTTTCCTCGGTATGGCTAACTACTATAGAAAATTTATACACGATTACGCCAAAATTGCTGCACCTTTAAATGCACTTCTCAAGAAGAACTCTATCTTTATTTGGACCAAAGACTGTCAACAAGCATTTGACACCCTCAAAAATGCTCTTATATCTGCTCCAATTCTTTCTTATCCAAACCCTGAAAAATCTTTTGTTCTCACTTGCGATGCATCAGACACTGCCATTGGATACTATCTGAGTCAGGTATCAATAGAAGGTAAGGAGCAGGTCATTGCATATGGCGGGAAGGCATTGTCAGCTCAGGAAAAGAAATACACTACTTCAGAGAAAGAACTTTTAGCAGTAGTCAAAGGAGTTCAAGCTTACAGGCCATATCTTGTTGGTGCTAAATTCACTGTATATACAGACCATAGGGCCCTGGTATGGTTAAAATCTGCCAAACATACTGGACGTTTAGAAAGATGGGCATTGAAGTTACAGGAATATGATTTTGATATCATTCATAGACCAGGTAAGAATAATTATGTGGCGGACGCATTAAGTCGGTTGCCTTACCAAGATGATTCTGAAACAAAGGATCCTGAAAACAAGAATCCTGAGATAAGTATTTTACAAGTAAAAGAGGATACTAAAGACTCGCGGAGTATTCAGATCAACCTATTCTACAGCCCGGTTGATACTGAAGTCATAGTCCTCCAAGAAGATCAGTTACAGCCAGTGGTAGAGGACACAAAGCATCTCTCAAAGTTACAACGAGAATGTGGCGACTTCAAAGATATTATCAATTACCTTGAAAATCAAATCCTTCTAATGGACAAAGCAAAGCATGATGCCATTGTAGCAGAATCAAGACACTATTCCCTTGCAAATGACATCCTAACACATCTATTCCAAAGAAGATGCAAGAGACAGCAAGAGGAGGATCGCTTTATTACCCAAATTGCTCTGCCAAAAGTACTACGTCTTGATGCTCTTCGACAGTACCATGACAGTCTTGCAGGTGGTGGCCACCTGGGAATTGAAAAAGTCAGGGCTTCGATCATACAAAAATATTTTTGACCACGAATGCATCAAGACATTGTAGACTATGTCAAATCTTGTGCTAGATGTCAAAAAGCAAAAAGAAATTTCAATCCAACTAAACCATCTATGAATCCCATGCCAGTAAAAGAAAAATTTGAGTGTTGGCAAATTGACATTTTAGGACCCCTGAATAAGAGCACTCATGGATATGAATACATTTTGTTATGCATTGATGCTGGAACTAGATGGCCCGAAGCTTTTCCTCTGCGTTCCCAAAATGCAATGGAAGTAGCCACTGTTCTATTTGACAACATCATTACCAGATATGGTGCTCCATCAATTTTATTTTCAGATAGAGGCAGAAATTTTATGTCAAAAGTAATTAATGCCCTTTGTGAAATCTTTGACATATCACAATACCATACAAGTGCCTATCACCCCAATACTAATGGCTTGGTAGAGAGACAGAATAGTGTTATAGCTCAGTCTCTGCGTGCCTATTGCGGCAAAGATCAGAAACTATGGCCAAAGTTTCTATCTGGTATTATGATGTCATTCCGGAAATCTATTTCAGCCAACTCTACAGAATTCTCCCCATTTTTCTTGATGTTCGGCAAAGAGATGAGATTGCCTTTTGACATTGAACTTCAACCAAAAGACAACATGGCTGGTGATGCAAAACTCTACATCCAAGAGTTCATGTCAAATCTTAAAATATATCACAAAATAGCCAAAGAAAATGAACTCTACCATCAGCAAAAGAACAAAGAAAAGTATGACAAAACAGCCAAAGTTCCAGATTTTAAGCTTGGTGATCAAGTTCTCATGTCAATCCATCAGATTCCTAAGGGACTGACAGCCAAACTGTATGACAAAGCACAAGGCCCATACCGCATTGTAAGATTAGGCCCAAATTACACTTATGAACTCAAACGTTTGTCTGACAACAAGCTTCACCCATCACTAGTAAATGCGATCCATCTCAAACATTACTATGATCCTGAAGAGCACAGGGCTAACCTTATACCTGACAACTTTCCACATGCCAGACAGCCACTGGATGATGTTTCTGATGATGAGAATGATACAGACACAACCTTTGCCTGACCCTAATACCCCTACTGATGCACAGGAAAATACACCAAACCTGGCCCTACCACAAACTGCTGATACACCCAACATTCCAGATTCCCAAACGTCCATAAATAAAACATGGAACATCAAAAGCCTACCATCAGCAAAATTCAAAAATGGAAGACGACTCATCCGAGTTGAATGGGAGAATGGAGACAGAACTTGGGAGCCAGATGAAAGCTTTAGTCCTGAACTTTTAGCAGAAATCAACAGAAAATTTACAAAAAATGGCAAAAGAAGAAAGACTTGCATGACAAAACCTTCTCTCCTTGATTCACAACTCTAAAATGGAAAAGTGAAATAAAAAAACCTTTATCCAACATCATAAACAAAACCTTAATATACAATCAACTTCTGTAACTTACAATTATGAACTCAGCTTTTCAGCATAGTTAAAGATTCAAAATCAGTTAACAGAGTTCCCAATTGTTTGTACAGATCACAAAAAGCATAATTATGCCAAATGCAACTAGATGCTGTCATTAGACAGTAATACCCGCACCAAGTGTTTGCCCCTAAATAACACTGTTTTGTACCAGTTTTAGTAAAAACAAAGACCACGTGCACATAATACACCATCATCGGAACCCACGGGTTTTCTATCCGTTACACTGCATGCAGTATAACGGATAGAAAACCTGTGGGTTCCGACGATGATAATACACATGAGCGGCCCTTTATGTACAGTTGTGGTTGAACTGTTTGCATGTGAATTTTCAGTTAATCAATAATCTTTTCATTTCATAGAAAGTATGGTCTATATAATTATTACAAACAAAATTAAATTATGCTCCCTTCCCTCGGCGGTTGCCGGCTTAATTTAGATTTGCTTCTAGGTGCCAACATCATCGCGTGCACAGATTTAGAGAAGGGATTGGAGTGGGTGGGGGGGGGGGTCCAGACCCTCCCACCCTTGAAAAAAATAATTTATATTAATACATTATATTAATACATGTAGTAAAATTACCAAACAATACACCTCGAACCCCAATCCCCCCACCCCCTGCAAACACAGTTACATACTACTTTGCCACCCCCCCCCCACACACACACTCCTCATGGATAAAGAAACATCAGAATATTTTGATAACAACGAAAGCCTGTACATGTAGTAAAGTGCATTATAATCAAAATTCTTTCACAGTGACGTTTTATAATTTTAAATTTTTACAATACAGGTATGTAGCAAAAAAAGATAAATTTTTAAAATTTTGGAATATCTGAAGTAAAAAATAGAAAAGCCCCAGCAGCATTTGAACTCTCTACAGACATGTAGTTAACGCTCTAACCCATTGCACTTCACTGTTAGGTAACATTATTTTGGGGGGAATTATTATATTTAAACTTTATTGTTTATTTCTGCAATAGGGAGTTCATTACAATATGCAGGTGTCCTGTACGTACCACCTTAAAGCTGAAAATCAAGTGTGCTTTACATATTTTTACCGAATAAAACGTACAGTACAAGGGGTTTAGAAGAATAAAGTCATGAAAATACATGCATGTTACAAGAAAATGATCTTTGTCCTAAGTTACGTACACAACACAGGTCTACAGGTCGCATTACCGGGTACTAGTTTTACCCAGCTCTTCAGTTAGATGGCTTTCATGTGGTGTACATAACGGTATGTGTTTTCCATGTGCAGAATAGGATTAATTAACATGCATAAACATTTCTTTTGTGATGATCAGCTTATTAATGGATTCATATTGTGCTCTAATTGGATTATCATTATGATGTTGACCAATATAGGTAAGCATAATACATGTAGTACTCGCACAACCGGTATACATATGTATTACTTTCACTTTCTAAATAAGTGATCTCCCTTTGCCAGCATACTGTATCATCATCTTTTTTAAAATATCTAAATAAGCTCATCATTGTAACATATCCTATCACATTTGTACAGTTTCTGTCATTTTAATTGCAAAAGTTAATTTTTCATTTGTCAGATTTAAATATTAAGTTGACCCCATATTGACCCTGTGACAGTTTGTATTAAATTTGTGTATTACATTTAAATAAGTGTAGAGACTTATCGTATCTATATGAGTTTTATTTAATAGGGAGGAAAGGGTGTTTTTTCTTAATGTATTATGATGCATCAAATAAAACGTAGGCCATGACCCTATGGGATTGTTCTGACCCAATGAAACAGGAAAATACCATTAATCTTGAAAACTGTTGAGAACCCTTACCACTAAACCAACTATATTTTTGTTTCTAAAATCATTATGATGCATCAAATGGTGTAAGTACATGACCCCCAGGAGTTGTCTTTAAACCACACCCACCCCTCTGAAATAGGAAATGATGATATACTTTGATAATTTTTAACTTTTGAGATCCCCCATATTTATTCTTGCTCTTTGTGTGCATCTAATTGTACATAGGTTATGCCCCCTTGGAGACACCCTGACTTTCCAGAACTGGATATAATAAAGTATTTTATCTTATTCATATGTATAGTGTTTGATCCATGTGGGTAATTTCTAGCCTATTGATGACCCTGCTTTGTTTAGGATTACAATTGCCCCGAATACATATAACATTTTGTTTATCTTATCGATAAGAATTAAAAAGCAATTTCCTAAATCTTTATGTGCATCTAGAGAAAAATACCAATCAAGAAATGATTTAAAATTTGCTACTGTACACGTTAGAATGTATTAAGGTGACTCACTACACCTTGAAATATTTTCTCAAATCAGCAGAAAATTACTTGATTATGACAGATATCATAATGGATAAGAAGTATTAAGTCAAATAGGCAAAAAAATGTGCAATTTTGGATGAAAAATTACATTTTAGAAAATTTAATTCAGTAAACTTGAACAAAAGCTCCAGGCGGATTCAAACTCATGATCTGCGGTTCAGAAACCCAATACTTTAACCACTGAGCTACGACAATATACAACCGAATCGAACGATATTAACAGTTTAACAAAACATTTAAATCGCCATCTTGTGACGTAGTGTCTTAAAAATTATAAGTCTAGGTGTAGTGAGGTACCTTAAAGAAGACTCTGAATCTGATGGGGGGTGTAGAGGATAAACGTAGAATGTACCTGTGTCCACCTGGATTCCCCTAATCAGTTAAATTAGCATAAATTCAGAAGAAATAAATGCATGTTTCTATAAATGTAGTAATACACATTTTTTAAACCTAAATCAATGTTGCAGTTTTCAGTCATTTTTTAAAAATTCTATTACTTTTCAACAACATGTATTACATGTATATATACCGTAAATCTGGAAATTTTTACGTCGATTAATTTTTGCGAATCCGAGTCATAATGCTAAAGATTAATTTTTATGTTTTAAATTTTTGAGAATTGTCGTCGGCGCTAAAAATAAAAAGCTTTCAAATATTAAATGTCAAACATATTGACATGCACAATGTTAGCTAACCTTTGGATATCGTATATTACCGCCACCTCTAATTTTCTAGAGAATCGTATTTGTTTATCAACTTCATATAGTATCATGTTAGAGTTGATGTCTGCAATTTACATCTTCTTCAAATTCCGATATATACAATAACAGCAGCAAATGCAGCAAAACTACCTAAAGGGGTATCTTGATACGGATTTATAGCGAGATAATTATCCCAACTAGCAGTTCACACCTTTATATGCCACGGTTTGTGTACACTTCACAAGTATCGGAGGGTCACGTGTCAAACACAGGTGATGTTTTCCTGTGTCGAGCGAGTGAGAATGAGAGGAAAATGGCGGCATTCATCGAGAAATTCAAAATACTGTACAAATTTTCAAATTCCGTGAATTTTGGTGTCCCGCCGGTACACTGTGAATGGGGTAAAAAAAAAAAAACCCGCTACATTCTGCGTAACGCCGGTACATATCACATGTATGAATAAATCATGCATGCATGCAGTGTCATCAGTATACATGTACACTTAAGATAGACATGAGGCTGCCAGTCAATCGAAGACACCGATTTTGAGTAAAGCCCTTCTCCACACGCTGGTTATAGCTAGGGGGTAATTAACTGGCTACTTAAACAGGTTTTTTTTTAAAATGTCTACTACTTACGGACACCTGTTCATATAGTAAGAAGTATAGAGACCAGCTTTCGGCAAAATTTTTATTTATTTATTTTTTAATTGTTGATTAATTTTTAGGAAAAAAATGTTTGCGAATGCAGAGCACGCGCAAATTTGCTAAAAATTTATATACGGTAAAAATTTCCAGATTTACGGTACTAGTATGCTGTAATTTAGTACCTTTTTATATCGAAAAGACTCAATTTTAAGTCCCAAGGTGAATGATACTGTGATAGTGGGTTGTCCCAAAGATTAACAAGTCCACTTAAGGGTTCTTCATTTATTCAGATATGGAGATTAAAGGATTCTATTGGCTATAGTAAAGCACCTGATCATGTGCACATGTATTAAAGTGACCATACAGGTGAAATGCCTTAAGGCTATAAAATATCAGAAGCCACTAGAATAGATAATTAAATAATAATTACTTGATAGGTGCATAAAAGACAGGGAGTTATAGGGATAATAGTCTGTTTCGAAATATGTACGTGTAAAATATAAATGAAATGGAGGATGAAGATGATGATGTTGATGAAATATGAATAATGCATGAATTTAATTATTATCATAAAATGCACCCTATTACAATACCAATCATTTTATCTTTCTAATTATCCATGTATATTTTATAATTTTTGTTACTTTGATTAACATATCAGAATCAGCACCCATAATCAACCACACCACCCCAGTCCGAACCATTACATGTTATCTGTTTTAGCTCTCTCTCTCTCTCTCTCTCTCTCTCTCTCTCTCTCTCTCTCTCTCTCTCTCTCTCTCTCTCTCTCTCTTCTGGTGTTTCCATGCTTTCTTGTGATGAGTCAATAGATCATTTGTCAATTATGCAAGGTGTAATGTGATTTTTTTTAAGAAAAATTTTTTTACTAGTTTATAAAACTTTTAGACCCCAAATTATATTTTAATTTTAATACATCATTCAACAATTAAGAAAAATGTAAATGTAAGGTTTTTTTTTAATTTTAAGCAAAAATAAATGCAAGGTTTTTTTTATTTTAAGAGAAAAAACCGTCATTTTATTTAAAGTCTAAGTAGGGATACATACATACAGAAAATTTTTCCAGGGGAAGGGGGGGGGGGGGGCAACAGTTATTTGAGTTTGCCGGGGGGGGGGGGGGGGGGGAGGGGGGTTCGAAGCATTTTTTCGGCAATTTTTTAAATTAAATGTAATTTAAAGAAATTTGAATTTTGAAGGGGGGGATCTGGACCCCTGACCCCCCTCTAGATCTGCACATGGGATAAATGTTAATTTCATGCTACTATTTGTCTACCAGGATTACATTAAATTTTTCAAAATCTTATTGCACATCTATAGGACAGTCCCTATCATATCTCAAGATATGATGTATCTATTCATTAAATCATAAGAGGAGTTCTGGGATCTAGGTTTTTTTAGGAGTTATAAACGTCAATTTTCTGCTATTATTTGACTCCCTAGATGAAATTTAAATTTTTAAAACTTACTGCACATCTTTAGGACAGCCTCTATCATATCCCAAGATATGATGTGTCTATTCATTAAATCATAAGAGGAGTTCTGGGATCTGGGTTTATTTATGAGTGATAAACGTCAATTTTCTGCTATTATTTAACTCCCTAGATGAAATTTAAATTTTTAAAACCTTACTGCACATCTTTAGGACAGCCTCTATCATATCCCAAGATATGATGTGTCTATTCATTAAATCATAAGAGGAGTTCTGGGATGTAGGTTTTGTTTAGGAGAGATAAACGTCAATTTTCTGCTACGATTTGACTTTCTGGATGAAATTAAAATTTCTAAAACCTTATTGCACATCTATAGGACAGCCCCAATCATATCCCAAGAGATGACAGAGCTACTCCAAAAGTTGTAAAAGGAGTTATGGGAACCATACTTTTTTTGCAAAAAAACGTCGTTTTTTGTTGCCCACTGATCCCTGTGTTGAAAAAAAAATTTCTGAAACCTGATCACACTTCAAAATGACACCCCCAAACATATTCTAGAAGATCATTTGGCTACTGCCAAAAAAAATGACGTTTTTTAAATCAGATTTTTTGTAAAAAAAAACGTCATTTTTCAGCCACCAAATGACCCCCAGGGCAAATTTGAAATTTCCGAAACCTTATTGCGCATCTATAGGATACCCCAAAACATATTCCAAAAGATGATTTGTCTATTGTTGAAAATGTAGGAGGAGTTCGAGGAAGAAGGTTTTTTGTGAAAAAACGTCATTTTTTACCAATTATTTGACCCCCAGGACTACCAGAGAATTTTTGAAACCTTTTTACAAAACAACATGATACCCCAAATCAAACTCCAAGAGTTCAGTTTGCTGGTTTATAAGATGTAAGAGCAGTTTGAGAAAGTAAAACGTGACAGACGGACGGACGGACGGACGGAACAGGACAACAACAATATACCCGAACTTTCTTTAGAAAGTGCGGGTATAATAACCAACTGAACATTAAATTGTTCACCAACAGTATACAAATAGCAGGTGTTTCAATTCACCATTTATTCATCTTGGTCCCCCCTATCCTATATGTTACAATGTTTGGATTGAGGTAATTAATAGTTACTGGAATTATAATTCAAATCTAATCGGTATACCTGAGGATTTATAGAGTTCATAAGGGTAAAATATCAGAAAATTGACAAAAATCAGGTCAACCTTTTTTCAAACTTACTTTGGACTTGCATTACTTATTAGTTTTCAAAATTCTAAATTTGTAATATTAGATATGGTAATGTCACTATCTAACAGTTTCTGTTGTCCATTAGTGCTAGATTGTTAGGTCTGATCAACCTCTCAGTCATTGACAATTACCACATCTAATTTTTTTTTCTATCTAACTTTTGTAGATTTCTAGTACACCTTAAAGCTCGTGCCTCTTCTAGTTTTGATTGTCTTCCCAATACTCATGGTTGCATCACAATCCATCCCTAATGAGCAGAGAGTCATCTCCAGTTGTTCATTTGGTATAAAGCATGTTGCATATAATTATATTTGTTATAATCTTCTAGTACCTGACTCATTTTATTTACCACACAGCTTAAATGGTTGTAACAATGCAATTAACAATTTAACAAACCTGTACTCTCCCAATCTTAAACAAGCACCTGTACTTTCCTCTTTTGAAACTTACAATACTTTGATTAACATTTTTATGTCAATTTTACAATATTTGTCAAATACAAACTTCTTGTTTCCATTTTATTCACATGACCTGGTTCATAACTTGTTGATTTGTGTACTTTTTATGCACAAAGTTAAAGCATTAGCATTAACCTTGTTAGTTGTACAGAATGTTACCAGTGTTCACTCCCAATCACTGCCCTCATTCATATATCATAAAGCTACTCCTGCACCTGATATCAAGACACCTTATTCCTTAGAAGATGGCTTAATGTCTGAACTGTCTTGGATGCATGCTATTTTGGTCATTTGTTTTATTATCATTTTGATTCAGTTAATTGTCATTTACATTCTTTATAAATCTAAACCATCCAAAAACACAAAAGTAATTTTAGAGCTAACATCAGGTGGTGAATGTGTTATTATTCCATTAGTAACTTTACCACTATGTCCATCCTATTACATAATTCAAAAACCAATCATTCATAAACTATCTGCATCTAATTTTACATCTCGACAACTAAAAGCAGATTGGTCTCCTTTTGAAATTGTTGATAAACTCTCAAATAAATCAATTACAGTCCCATCTCAAATTCCTGTTGACTATCTTAAATATAGGAAATTACTCAAAATTTTGAAAGAACCATTTTATGCATATATCATGGTAACTCATCAAGGTTTTTCAACTGTAATTCAGGATCAGGTTGACTCGGTTGACATGCTTGATTTGTCTTAATTCCTGTTTCTCTTTCAGCTAGTACAATTTCATATTTGTGTTAATTAATTCTTGGACAGTGGTCTTAAATGATAAACAGGGCTGGCGTACATCTGTTGATTATTTTTTTTCTTTTTATGCCTGTGTAACCATGTAGTATAGAATATTCATTTTTATTAGTTTATATGTTATATATTTTATGCATTCTTTTTTTTTACCAACTTGTTCATCCATTTACTAAGAGTTTTTTTTCTTTACAATTTTTTTTTTACTTTTAATTTTTGGTTTGGGGACCAAACCTATCGTGGCAAAGGGGGTAATTAGTCATGGACTCATTGACAATTAAAAATTGTTAATTAGTAAAAGACATTTGTCGTGGGGAAAACTTGTTTTCAAATTAACTAAAATTATGTTGTTGAATATCAGTCGAAAAAAAAAAATAAAAAATAAAAAAAAAATAAAAAAAATAAAAGTTAATAACATATAAGTAAAGCTATCAAATTCTTCTGTTAATCCAATGGCATGTCTCAATTTACCTTTTGGAGTTAAGGTTATGTAACATTACATCAATTATTTACATTCTATCAGGGTTGCTAAAATCTATGTCTTTTATGTTTTGTCATCTATTGCTCTTGTAAGTAATTAATCTGTTAGGTAAATAGTAGGTGAAAAAGTTAATGAACAAGGATTTTATTAGATTGCTCAAAGCCAGCTAGCTTTTGTGTGCGGATTAAGTATAGTCCTAGTTTTTATCACCTCTAATACGTTGTCAAATTGTTATGTAATCAATTTACCATCATCATGCGCACTTCGTATGAACACATGTGCGCTGGTAACTTTTACACCCCCAAACAAAAGAATAATTTAAAGAAAGAATTTCATTGGTCAGTTTTTATAAAATCGCATTTTCACCAAACAGGGTACGCGTCCCTGTGTCGGTCACTTTTCCATATTGAATAAAACCGCACGGACGTAAAACCTCAATAATCTTCATTTTCCATCTTTATACAGGTAAATATGATTATTTACTTTATGTTATATTGGAATTATTATTGGTATATTAATCATGTTAAACAGATAGCTATATATATATATTTAATTTTAAATATTCTTTGTAAGTGCATAATATAACATTATATTGACCATAATATGCACCTTATTGTTTAAACTATGTACATATGTTATTTAGGTCTTATCATTTAGTTTTTAAAAATTGCTTATATAATGTAGTGTAGCAGTTACGCAGGCAAAATTTGTGTACATAGATTTTAGTAGTAATTAGGATCGGGCTCAACATTCTAAAAATACATTTTTCTTGTTTACAACGACTTGTCACTCTACAGACTGTTATTGTCAATTGACTTACATATGTGATGTTAACATTGTCTGAAACGCAAGTAAGCTATTGATTGATTGGTTTTGTTAATCGGAAATGTTAAAGTATTTTTTGATATTGTTGATCGTACGCGATTAGTGTGATAACTCATGTGCGCAAAGTTACGATTCTGTTAGTAGATCACGCCCGATCTAAATTAGGTGTGTGCGTTATGTTAGTATTCGCTGTCGGTGTTTCTTTTCATATTTTGAATGTTTCTTTTTATATTTTGAATGAAAATTAGTAACTGAAATCATAGACATTAATCAAATCTACTTTTTTAATTTTTGGTTTGGTATTGAATATTATTATGAAGCTTTTTGAATTTATGAAGTTTTCACATTGTATAAATTACTGTTAGGGACTTTGTTTGTGAGGGCCTTGAGCCACATCTAGTTTCATTTTATTTTATGTTTTATAAATTACACTTTTCCATATTGAATAAAACCGCACGGACGTAAAACCTCAATAATCTTCATTTTCCATCTTTATACAGGACTTCTCCTTATCATTCGATAAGAAGCGCCATTGGCCAAAAAGAAGGGAAGATCACTTAATTAGTCATGGACTCATTGACAATTAAAAATTGTTAATTAGTAAAAGACACTGACTAAGATCATGATTTTAATTTTCATTCATAAGATAAATAAACGCTGTGAATTTCATTAAAATAATGTTAGAATGTTGTTTCTGTTCACACCAGTCATCATTACCAAATTGTTGAAATTGAAAAAATTAGTACATGTTGTCCCTACCAATAACTATTGATATAAGGGCAAGGGGGGGGGGGGGGGGGGTAAGTGTAAGTTTGTAATTTACACATTTATGTTTCATAATGGTTTATGTTACTTTGCTGGTTATGTTACTTTGCTGGTAATTAAATAAGAAATGCCTTTAATATATGACCAGGGTTACTTGTAATTATAATTAATATTTTTGTAATTATTAAAGAAAGCAAGAAAAATCAATATTTATCAAGAATTTATTAATATATTCAATTTGACAATAACAATGTACTGTAGATATTGCTTTTCTGTGACAAACTGTTCAACAAGACTAATGTCTATTAGTGTTTTCTGATTTTTAGTATTATTCAGTCATGATGTGGAATTAATGGAAATTGACCGTTCTTCTTGCACACTACATGTACTTCTCCTCTGTCTTTTTGATGTAAGGAGGCAGTGCAGTTGATAAAAAAACCAATGCCTGAAATGATCAATATTTATCAATTTCTAATTTAATTTCAATAGTTATCAATGAAAAATATCATGATAGGTTATATTATAGTAATATGATTTTTAAAAAACAGGCCACATATACATGAGTAAAAGAAATATTTATAGAGTACCTACTTTTCTATATACACCCCAAAAAAAGTGTCTCCAATGAACCATGCATTTTCTGCTTTAATAACCCTGTAATTGAATTTTAATTGCAGTTTAAGATAACATGAAAATGGAAAATTATTTTATTATTGTGCATACTAATGGCAGTTGTTATTTCATTAATATTATAACATGCATATATTCTTTAATATGATTGAAAATTCAGATGACACTTTAATTTTGTCCTTTCATACATATAATCTTCCTAAAAGAAGGCTAAATAAAATAAAACATTTCGATTTACATAAACAAAAATACAATCTTGTCTATATTTAATCCAGATCCTCACAGTAATCTTTGTAGTGCTAGCACAGTGTTTGGACTTTCCATTGTTTACATTTTTTTTGAGCACGGAGGAAATGCGAGCTAATATTATTGCGATATAAGAGACCAGTAAAAAGCTACAATGAGCCTCAATACTCTTTATGATAAAAATTAGAGAATCGCAGAACATTTGCTTTGCCTGATCGAGTCACCAAACTGATTTTTAAACACAATATTACATGAAAAAACAAATGTAAACAAGTAAACAAAATCGAAGCCGAGGAATTTCCCTTCGTTTCTGTTTCATTCTACAGTATTATATAATACAAAACAATATCTAGGGGAAGTACAGATAAATCTTACCTTGTTCAGTTGAATCCTCTACCGATTTCCGTCCACGCTGGTTGTAAATAAGTTAAATTCCAAATATATCACTGAAGTCCACATGTTTATTCTGATCACAGCTGCAAGCGCCGATGTGACGTAGTCAACATCGACACGTCATCAGACGACTTAGGAATTTCATAATTTCCAAGATATAATGAATAGTTGAAGTTTTTATTTCAGTACACCTTTCTTGATACAATCAAACCCAATAAATAATCATATTAATTTTGGTAGAGGATTGTTAATTACCGAAATACAATATCTTGTAAAATTTCATGAATAAGGGGCGGGGCATATGCAAATTTTTCCTAAATCACACGTGCTAGAATTCCGATACCTTCCTTAACATAGCTGAGTCGGTAATTAACAAACATCTACCAAAATGAATATGATTAATTATTGGGTTTGATTGTATCAAGAAAGGTGTACTGAAAAAAAAACTTCAACTATTCTTTATATCTTGCGAAATTATGAAATTCCTAAGTCGTCTGATGACGTGTCGAGGTTGACTACGTCACATCGGCGCTTGCAGCAGTGTGTGGACTTAGTGATGTATCAGGGAATTTAACCCATTTACAACCAGCCTAGACGGAAATCGGTAGAGGATTCAACTGAACAAGGTAGGCTTTATCTGTACTTTCCCTAGATATTGTTTTATATTGTCTAATACTGTAGGATGAAACAGAAACGAAGGGAAATTCCTAGGCTTCGATTTTGTTTACTTGTTTACATTTGTTATTCATGTAATATTGTGTTCAAAAATCAGTTTGGTGACTCGATCAGGCAAACCAAATGTTCTGCGATTCGCTAATTTTGGTCATTAAGAGTATTGAGGCTCATTGTAGCTTTTTACTGGTCTCTTATATCGCAATAATATTAGCTCGCATTTCCTCCGTGTTCAAAGAAAATGTAAACAATGGAAAGTCCAAACATTGTACTAGCACTACAAAGATTACTGTGAGAATCTGGATTGAATATAGACAAGATTGTATTGTTGTTAATGTAAATCGAAATGTGTTATTTCACTTACCCTTATTTTGGAAAGATTACATGTTTGAATAAACAAACTTACAGTGTTGAACTGAATTTCTACACATTTTAAAGAATAAACATTCGATTATCCCTGTTATAATATTAATGAAATTAAAACTGCCTTTAGTATGCACAATGATAAAGTAATTTTCCATTTTCATGTTATCTTCAACACAATAGTTTGCTAATTATAACACATTATTCAATTTCAGAGTTATTAAAGCAGTGAATGGTCGTCCACTGAAGACACTTTGTTGGGGGTGTTGATAAAAAAGTAGGTACTCTATAAATATTTCTTTTACTCACTAACTTCATGTATATTTGATCTGGGTTTTTAAAAAAAAATCATATTACTTTAATGTAACTTTCATAATATCTTTCATTGATATCTATTGAAATTAAATTTGAAATTGATAAATATTCATCATTTCAGGCATTGGTTTTCTTATCAACTGCACTGCCACCTTACAATGTACATGTACATCAAAAAGACAAGAGGAGAAGTACATGTACAGAAGTGTGCAAGAATATGGTCAATTGCCATAGATTCCACATCATGACTGAATAATGCTGAAAATCAGAAAACACTAGTCTTGTTGAACAGTTTGTCACAGAAAAGCAATCTCTATAGAACATTGTATAAATTTGTCAAGTTGATTATTATAATAAATTCTAGATGAAGATTGATTTTTGTTGCTTTCTTTCATTATGACAAAAAATATTAATTATAATTACAAGTAACCCTGATGAAATAGTTCAGGTATTTCTTATTTATTTTCCCAGCAGAGTTACATAAACCATTATAAAACATAAATGTGTAAATTACAAACTTATACTTTAACCCCCCCCCTCCTTTGATAGTTATTGGTAAGGGCAACAGATGTATTAATTTTTCCAATTTTAACAATTTGGTAATGATGACTGGTGTGAACAGAGACAACATTCTAACATTATTTAAATGAAATTCACAGCGTTTAATTATTTTATGAACGAAAATTAAAATCATGATCTTAGTCATTGGTGCGTTTGAATTTCACGCAGTGAAATGGGTCAGATTAAATGCAGTAGTGCAAGGGCATACACTTTATCAAATAGATTGAAATTTTACATGTGCTACAATTATATCAAAAAGTGCTGGGAGCTGTATGAAATCGCTACGCATTTCACATAAATAAGCATTAATTATGGGAACTCCCTGTAAATTTATGTTCATTAACTGTTTATATTGAATTTAATTATTGTTCTTACTTGAATATTTCAAGCTCCCAGCACTTTTCGAAAATTTAGATATTCATTCTACAAGTTAGAAACAGAAATAATAATATTTGCTAATGTTAAGCCCTTGCACTTTGCATTTTTTCGTATTATTCTTGGGTCATCTATTTTTAGCAGTATCACGTGACAGGTTATCCCCAAGAGACCCAAAAATTCCTCATGCGATAGCGAATTATCTAATTTGTATATTGATATAAAATCACTTTGTGTAACAATTTTTTGGAATATAATATCAACATTATTCAAAGGCTAATATTTTATGTGATAAATACCGCTATTATTTTATGGACGCCCTTAACATAGCTGAGCAGTTTTTAATTTTTCAGAAAAGGTTTTCTGTTTTTAAATTTGGATAAGATAATAGTGAAAGGATCCATAGGTTTTAGAAATGCTAAAAATGTTAACCAGAGCATTTTGTTATAACACAAAAAGAGGATCAAATTGATGATCTTCCAGTAATTGGTATGATCTCAATATAGAGATATATTGTCTTGAATACTATGTGGTACTGTTTTTTTTTTAAATTTTGTTGTCCCATATCTGCTCTCTCAGAATAGAAAACCCTTATTCAATTTTAAACATTTGAAATTTTATAAGTTTCAAACAATGATAACTAAGTATAGAGTTTGCAATTGTCTTGGTCACGTTTTTCCAAATTAATTATTCGTTCACCTTTGTGAACGAGCTGTAAATAGAAAGAAAACAATCATCAAACATTCTCTGGCCTAATTAAAACTAGAAGTACTGTGAGCAAGCTCACGATTGATACCCCCCGCTAAAGAAAAACAAGAGGCCCAGGGGCCACATCGCTCACCTGAGCAATTGGCTAGGAAAAAGCACATACCAGATCATATCAGAACTGAAAGTTTACTGAGAGGGGGGGGGGGAGGGGCTTGAATTTAAACCGTCCAGGGGTCATGATATGTACAAACTTGGTTATTCTAAGCAAGAAGAAACAAGTTTCATATTAGCTTCAGATCTGAAGCTCTCCGAAAAAATATATTGATAAACCGGAAATCTAGTGACACCCATTGAAAAAATTGTATACATTTATTGCGCACAATAAATGAGCTTTGTTCTCGATTTATTTCTCCGATTTCAAAACTATAATCTCAAAATATTACTAATTGTATATACCTAACATATTCTTTGGCTGTTTCCACAACCATACATTCCTCATAATTGTACATATATAGTTTGTTAATAGTCCTCCTGACCCAGATATTGTAATCATCGAACATTTCGCTTATTTATACTGCCATTTTGATGTCAAAGGTACAATATGCTTCGTTCATATGTCAAGTACGAGAGTACTTGATTGAAGATAAAGAGATTTTTTGAAGTTTTTCCTTTTTTGCAATTGAGGTACAATTTTGGAAAAATTAATTAGGAACTGAGTGTGCAATAAATATAGTTTTTTCAATGGGTGGCACTGTAGCTCTCCAGTCTATCAATATATTTTTGCAGAGAGCTACAGATCTGCAGCTATAGTTTGATACATGTTATTTTCAAAAATAATTTCTTTTAACTCTGAATTTTGTGTACACATTCCTTTCAAAAATATTGCCACTAGACATCATCATAATAAAGCAACAATTCAACACAACAACACTAATGAGTCTTTTTATTTATTGTTCAACAGAAGTCTGTGGTAAATTCCTTCAATTATTCTCAAACTTTTTTTTCAAAATGATAAAGCTACAATACATGAATCATGTTTCTCTTCTTACCCTCATTATATTGTTTCTTCGAAACCTGTATCCTTCGATTATCATTCATCAATATAGATATATACAGTCTAATTTTAAGGAAAGAAAGAAAACTTATAGCGTTTCGTGATACAAATTAACAATGCGAATTTCCATAGTGTATCATACTTTAAAACAGCTTTGTGATTATTAGGCATCTGCACACATCTAGACGTTAACACGTATAAATATATTTATAAAATCGTCAGACTTAATCGGCGATACTCATTACTTAATTCAGATTGACTACTGAACAGTGGTTTATGTTGAGCCCCTATCACTTTAGCTGAAAAGATAACATCTCTGTCATTAAATATCTTCGATGTTTAATGCAAGTTAAAAATATTACCTCTACAAATGAATTAACAAAAGAGTATCTTATTAAAAACAATAGCAAAACTGGATGTGTTCTTCCAAAACGTCTGACTTTCCACCGCAACCGCAACGTGTTTGTAGAACAAAGAGCCTCGTTTTGATTCCGGATTTCCTAATTGTAATATTCGGAATACCAAACCCGATGCGACAAAGGTAAAACGAGAAAAAAAAAATCACACACAAACAACAGTGTGATTCGAAATATAAAACCGTCTTTCAAATATACATTTATTCTATTCCAAGGTTTAAACAGATATTAACAGCTGCACACGATTTTCATCCCTAACAAAAATTGCACCAAAAAAAAGGGGGGGGGGGGTCGAAGAATGCACAAACTCCTTTTGGTGCCCAAGTGTTTGTTTGCTAATAAGACATGAAAAATACACTTAATATAACTTAAATGCAACAATCTAATTTACTATGATTTGTCACCAATATCATTTGAATACTATAATTTTTTTTCAATACATTGCCAAGTTTAAACTTGGTCCCCTATTGTGACCCCACCCTATATATGGGGGGTCATGATTTGAGGTAATAAGACATTAAAAATACACGAAACTTAAATGCAACAATCTAATTTACTATGATTTGTCACCCATATCATGATCATTTTGTTGCTATAATTTTTTTCAATATATTCCCAGTTAAAACTTCGTCCCCTATTGTGACCCCACCCTATATATGGGGGGTCATGATTTGAACAATTTAAAATCTACACTTACCCAGGATGCTTCAACATAAGTTTCAGCTTTTCTGACCCAGTGGTTCTTGAGTAGAAGATTTATAAACTTTTTTCCTATATATATTTCTATGTAAAACTTGGATTCCCTATTGTGGCCCCGCCCTACCCCCGGGGGTCATGATTTGAATAATTTAGAATTTACACTACCCCAGGATGCTTTCACATATGTTTCAGCTTTTCTCACCCAGTGGTTCTTGAGAAGAAGATTTTAAAAGTTTTTCCTATATATTTTTATGTTAAACTTGGATTCCCTATTGTGGCCCCGCCCTACCCCCGGGGGTCATGATTTGAACATTTTAGAATCTACACTAGCCCAGGATGCTTCCACATAAGTTTCAACTTTTCTGACCCAGTGGTTCTTGAGAAGAAGATTTTTTAATGACCCCACCCTATTTTAGTATTTTCTTAATTATCTCCCCTTGGAAAGGGACTTGGCCCTTGAATTTTACAATTTAAATTCCCCTTTACCCTAGGATGCTTTGTATTAAGTTTGGTTAAAATTGGCTCAGTGGTTCTTGAGAAGAAGTTGAAAATGTGAAAAGTTTACAGACGGACGGACGGACAGACAGACAGACGGACAGACAGACAGACAGACAGACAGACAGACAGACAGACAGACAGACAGACAGACAGACAGACAGACAGACAGACAGACAGACAGACAGACAGACAGACAGACAGACAGACAGACAGACAGACGGACGGACGGACGGACGGACGACGGACAACAGGTGATCAGAAAAGCTCACTTGAGCTTTCAGCTGAGGTGAGCTAAAAATCATAACTCAAGTATTTTTCTATTTTTGAAAATTTAAAATTGTTAATGCTAATATGAGTACACAAACCAATTTCTATTATTTAAATTCCATCTTATTTCAACTTAACTGTTAATGCATTACGACATTTGCATCCTTATGATAACAAACATGACTGAAATCAAACCATAATCCACATGTCAAGCAGTCATTAAATGTTTTGAAGTTTTGGTATCCCGAGCCCGATTTTTTCCGAAATTTTTTTTCACAAAAAAAAGATAAAATACATCAGAGCGGGCAATTTCCAGATGGGCAGGTGGGGATGATAATCTAACAATTAATTTTATATGACCGGACACATGCAAGCTTTGTGTCAAATTTTACCTTCTAATCATTTCAATTAATACAAGACAGAAATAAAGGATTTTTTAAAACACGAATGACCTTGGGTCAAGGTCATGACACACCCTCAGGTCATAAGCAATCTTTGTGTGAATCTTTGTGTGAATTAAGAACTTCCAATGTTTCTCCTTTAGAAAGATATGGACCAGACACGAATTTTGTACTTTTCCTGTCAGTGACCTTGACCTTGTCCAAATGACCTTGGGTCAAGGTCATGACACACCCTCAGGTCATAAGCAATCTTTGTATGAAGTAGGAACTTCCAATGTTTCTCCATAAGAAAGATATGGACCGGACTCGAATTTTGCACAGACGGACGGACGGACAGACAGGGTGATTCCTATATACCCCCCCCCAAAAAAAAACTTCGTTTGCGGGGGGTATAAAAACATCAAACACTTACTGTTAAAGACACAGTACAGCTGAAAACACGTGTGAATAACTTCAGATTTACCGATCGACCTCAGACACATAAAGTGATATCGATCTCGCAAGCTCGGTCGATATCACTTTCTGTGTCTTCGGTCGATATCACTTGACATGGTTCAATATAACCACATATCGACCAACAATGAAGTCCATAATTGTATAATATCTTCGCCCGACTACGGTCATCATGGTATACGAGGTAAAAGGGACTCTCTAAACTAAACACATCATCACTTTCTCGATAATTAATTAATGGTTTACCAATTTCAATTCATTTTAAAATTAACAGACATAAATATGTCAAATTATCCCTCAAGGGGCCTCACCTACAAAAATGAATTTAGGTTGTAGCAACTCCTATGATAAACACGCAAAATACATGCTTACAAAATAATAACTGGTTATTTTTTAAACTTACAATTATTACCTTATTTTCTTTGCCAATTCAGTCAAGTAAGCAGGCCTACTCGGTCACTTACTCGCCATGCTGGTTTGTTTATAGTAAATACGCATGCGTAATGATATAGAAAGTGGAACCCCGTAACACGTGGCGATGTATATATGTATAGGTTATACCCAATTATTAAATTTAATGAAATAATTAGATTTATTTTACGGAGAAATTCGTAATTTTCTGAAAGTATATACATTTAGAACCATTTAAACAAGAGCTTGGATATTGGGTAGTTGGTGTCAAACAGCATTGTGACGTAATCCTGTCTATTTCATCGTAGGCCACTCAGCCATTGCTCATTGAAATCAACAAGATTTGTCTGGCTTTTGAGTAAAGACTACGCAATCGGTGTATATTTCACTTGAAACCAGCGTCATTTTAACTTGTTTTGACGCAATAAATAGATAGTCACGTCCTACTGAAAGTCCAAGGCCTTGTTAAAATGGTTCTATGAGTAGTACAAAAATACCGAACCCGATCGGAAATTTTTTTCAAGTCGGTTTTTTAATAAGATGCGCCTTACTGTCTCTTTAATGTACTGGACTAGTACATAAACTTTAGATATATTTTTAAAAAAACTAATCCATTAGAGGGGGGGGGGGGGGAATGGTTATGCATGTTGCCTCATAAAATTTTATCAATATGATTCGCTTCTTGCAATTTTTTGTAAAAGTTTTTCTTTTTTTATACCCTGTTAAAAGTTGGGGTTCTGTTTGTTCCGTTCAAATTTTCTTTCTTTATATTTTAATATAAATAAATGTCGCCTTCCAACATAAATTGGGCCCAGCACCGCTTTCCGTTTTGCTACATGCCGTAATAATTGTGATTTAACAGAAACAAAGTGAGATTATTTTCTACAGAAGTTATTCCTCTTATCAGAGGGATATTCCACCTTAATATGTCTTTTTGTTTAGAAGGCCGCAAGTCCTATGGCCAAGCAAAGGTGTACTTGTTATCTCCATTACCTTTTTAAAGTCACGTGATACTCGCTCCAAATAATCTGCTTTCTTAGGGAAATTTTAACAACTTGTGTTTCGGCAAATAGACCAAATCTAAACTCTGATTGGCAAAAATCCTGGAATCCAAAGACGCGTAGTAGTCGCTGGAAATGCGACCAAGCTTGGCCACTTCCATCAACGTCATCCGAAATAAAGGATATTATCATACCACAATGTATCCTGCTGAACAAGTTACATTTGGGGTGGGGTTTAATGTTTTGTGACCGGCTGGGATAGAATTCACTTGCCCTTCGGACAAGTGAACTCAAATTTTGATTTGCCCAAATCTTAAACTTTGTTGTCCGAATGCAGTAAGAAGAAAATAACACACTGTAAATCAGTTATATTTATATAAACTAGTAGTAATATGCCAATAATGTAATGCTACAGTACATAGACTTGTAGATCTTGATAATCAGATTTCCTTTCATGAAATCTCAAATGTTTTCTAAATCTGAGGAACGTAGATGGTCTAGCAATTGTTTTGAATTTTTGCACAGTGCATATCATATCTGCGTCAGTATCGGATAAACCTATAAAAACAGGTTTCCAAGATACAACTAATCTCCGTTTTCTTTTCTTTAAGGTCGTTTATTTTTTTCCGTTGAATATTTTGACTCTTTTGATTTACTTTCATTTTGTTTCCCCCAAAGTATTTAAAAAGAGAAGACTGCGATGCCATGTTCAAAACCAAACTGATCTTCGTTTCGAAAAACCCTCCGTTTCCATCAAACACACCTGTTCTTTGTAAAATGAATAAGTCGTACGACAAATGCTTTCAGAATGCAGTGAGAAGATTCCATCACATAATTTGGCTCTTTATCGTGACAGCACATACATTAGCCTACGGAAAACTGTCATCGAACTCACGACATGAGATCGATAAATCAATATAACATGGAAAAACTTAACCTACATGTAAAGTTAAACCCTAACAGAAGAATGAAGAGTTACATATCGAAAAAGATTTTGTTTTACGATAAAAATTGTTTGTAATCAGATAAAGACGTAATTTTAAAAATTTTACTTTGCCGATCAGACAAGTCAATCCAGAGTTTCACTTGCCCGAATAGATGACACTGCCCCGGGCAATCGGCCAACCGTTAATGTCGTTCGATCCCTGCAATGCATTCGATAGTCTAGTTCTTAGTCTAACAATCAATGTCAGCGAGTCCTCATGAAGTTCTTTTTGTAAGTACACATCGCGGTCCTGTCAAATTGCTGGACAACTTTAAAACCGTTGTAGTTGTTAAAAAAATAAATACAAACGTATATGCATGTATACGCGCTTAATTGAATGAACTATTTAACACCCCTGCGAATGTTATTGTCATTCAAATTTAGACCATGTGGTTTTATTTGACCCTTTCAGTTTCGCAGTAAAAATTGTGTCTCGTTTTTATAGTCTATTTCCTAGAATCTAGGTACTTGTAATCAAATATAAAATCTAGACGTTTATTGATTTTAGACTTTACTTTCATTAATTAGTGGATAAAATGAGTTATAGAAATGTGACAATAGAAAATTTCGGGGTTTTTCTGCTGTTGCTACAGTGGCGATCCACCCTAAAGAATAATTTTCGATCCGCGCCTGACCTAGTATAAGCATCAATAGTGAAACAGACTATACTATTTTATGCAGAATGTTACTTGAAAATGGCTCGATATACTAAGTTTTTATAAAAAACAGACACCAATTCTTTTTTTAAAAAGCATGGTATTAAACACCAAAAGCATAAAAGGTGGCTATGATTTTATCAAGCAACCCAATGTTTACATTTTTAACCACGTGTAGAGTGGTTGAACACAAACGATAACTCTTTTCTGAATATCATCGTTTAGTTTAAATAACCACTAGATGATGAAATAAGACATATATCATAATAGATTTTCATGTTTTAAAATAAATCTAAGCATATGATATGAAAAACGGGCTGTACTTACGTATTTTGAGAATATTATCCGAACACTTATACTTCCGCTCGAAATTTTACATGAACTGAACAAATCTCGGCGAAGTCTCGTGAACTTTCATTCGATCACCTCTGGATTTATTACATACTTAGCAACGATAAATAAAACATTCCGAACACATTCGCAGGGGTGTTTAATGTGCATGATGACCAACATGACTTAATTACATCACTAACATCCAACATATATATCATTTAAATCTCACAAGTCACAACATAATAGTTTCTAGATTGATATGATGAAAAATATTTAAAGCATGCATGCAGTAAATGTTACATGAAATTGTTGTTAGTTTAATTTGATATTCAAATAATTTAGGTCAGCACGGGTCACTGCTTGGGGAATCTAGATATCATTGCAGAACATACCTGATGACCCCTTACAACACCACCAACAATGTGAGATATCGGGCAATCTGATTAAAATCAGCCGTTCTGATACGCTACCGCTCTCGAACATCTGAAACAACCCGCTTAGAGGTCACGTCCGAACGACCCGACAATCTAAATATTTAAATATAAGGTCGTGACCTTTTTGACCAATGAGAATCCCCGTCTCTTAAAGACTATCGGGTGAAGTAACAGCAAGGTAAATATAACCGCACAGATTTATGGGAAATTATATGCTGGCAGAGTTTTGCTAGCCACAATTTGATTGGCTTATCGAAAGGTCGTTCGGACGTGACCTCTAAGCGGGTTGTTTCAGATGTTCGAGAGCGGTAGCGTATCAGAACAGCTGATTTTAATCAGATTGGATATCGGGAGAAATACAACACAGCTTAATGAGCAGACGTACAGAACTCTCAAGAGGAGGTTCGCCTGTTTAGCAGGTGGTTTGCGGACAGACCCAGGAAGAGCCTACCAGTCATCTTCGCTAACCAAGGATTTTCGGTCCACTCTGTTCCCCATAAACCCTTGGCAGATTTCATTACGAAAACTCGGTGATGCGGTGGCGCTATCTAGCGAGCAACTTGAGTTGCGCCCCGTGTATATTTACATTTTAATCGATTGAAACAACGGGTAATATACACGCTACGGCATAAATACAACTAGAGAACATGTTGACTAGCAAGAATAGGAACATAATTAACGATGCTATTCAATGGGAATGAAGATATAACCTAGAGAAAGCAAGGAATGTTTTATTTATAGGCCTAGTGTTTGTAGAGACCTGTACCGGGAGTGAAAAAGTCGCTATATATAAATGCATTCAAGCCATAAAACCAGGTATCGTCGTATTTATTGTGGAAAAAAGAAATAAATAAAATACAGCTCATTGAACAATTGAAGTTCTAACCATAAGTAGGGACATACATGTATATACTGACGGGATAGGCAACTTCTTCATTCGCCATGTTTACTTCACAGGGGCTCGGTTGTCGGATAGTGGAATTTTTTTATTATTTGTTCCCAAGGACTAAAATGATTAAAATTAGTAATCTTAAGTGTATTTCTGTCTATTGCATTAAAAATATTCACCAAAAACCCCTGTTTCAATCATGTTAAAAAAGTGTATTCAATGTACATTAAAAAAAGTAAAGGGACGACACTCGCCATCTTGGATTTATAGGGGGTCCTCGGTTCACGCTATGATTTAAACAAGTTCTCCAATTTCTCCAACGATTTCTGACGAGATCTAGGTTGGAAAATGATCAAATTACTTATCCCTGTCGTCTGACTACACATGTGTCCCACAGAATAAGTGCATCGTGTCGAAATGTACTAGATACTCGCCAAACTTATCGAAAGCAACGGAAGTTGATAAAAACTCTCCATGTAATCACTGAGGCGATCCGAAAGCATACGATAAACCAAGAGGAATATCTTTTCGCGGATTTTTTGCTCTCTCTAGACTTATCATATGCTTTCGGAATATCTCAGTGATTATATGGAGAATTTACGTCATTCAAATGTAAACTTCCGTTGCTTTCGATAAGTTTGGCGAGTATCTAGTACATTTCGACACGATGCTACGTGTAAACGACTGAAAGTAGACATTTTAATGCATGTAAAAAACAGTTTGGCGCAGATGAAAGATCAATACAATTTTATAATATTTTACGTTAAATTAGTAGAGAATATAAGTACCCATGTGAAACCAGCAGATATACCCCAATTTTTTGTAAATCGCCCTTGATTATTAAAATGTGCCTTATTTTGATGATTTTATAGAATGTTTTCAACAATTTCTTGATGAACAAAATATCTTTTTGAAGCCTGTATTTCTATTGTATATAATTCGTCAGCTGTTACTTTAAACGTTAAACCAGTTCCCTATTTTGAAGCCTACTTGTGTGTACTTGAAATTTACATTCTGTATCAGATTATCAACTACAGTATTATTCTTACATCCTGAATATGTTTCCTTATCATCCTTTACACCTCATGTGAAGGTTTATTTCTACCTTTTCCTTCACCTATTTTGTATGATAAACCATTTTGTTACATCAAATAAAGAAGCAAACTGAATGAACTTCAACTTTATATCCACGACGGACTTAAGAACGACCCAAATACCCCGGGTTACAATACTACAAGGATATTACGATTCCTTAAGTTTTGGGGGGGTTTTTTGGGGAGGGGGGTTAAGACCTTTTGACTTACTTTGAACTGCATATGACTAAAAACGCGATATGAAATTATTGAAAGGAGAACAAATGTCATCTTTATTTCTTTGAAACTAGTTTTCTTCGACTACCCAATAACATCAACGACCTCGTTGAGTCTGAAAGAAAAAGAATTAAAGTTTATAGAATTATCAACATTTGAACTTGTATATCAGTATAGGCCCATATAATGCGATAACAATGAATGACATAAGAAATTGATAATGTCAATTAATACAGTGTATCGCTTTTCAATAATCAATTTGGTAAGGTATATTTGGCTCATTGGATTTAAAATTTTCTTTCAAACAAAAATATTGATAACAGCAGCATGCATGATGCAATTTATCAGTCTAGAACAAAATTTTTGCAGGTTAAATATATCTTCCACATAGTGTTCAGTTAACAAAGGTTACATGTGTATTTTTTTTAATGCTTTTATTATATTTCTAAAACGTGCACGTATGACAATTCTGCTTGATACATAGAACTCTCTATAATAATCTAAAGCAAAGAAAAAGAAATTTATCGTACCAGGAATTTATCAGTTTGCTAAAACAACTTGTGTGATTGATTAATGCTTGTAACTCCTACAATAATTACATAATAATACATATATAATTTGGTCTAGATTAGTTTGCGTTTTGAATGATTATAAATCTGTAAAATACAAAACTGGGAGTGAAAAAAAAGCTTGATTTAAACTTGAATTCTGCTATATGATGCTATCTTACGGGGAACAGATAAATAGCGAAATTGCTTAAATATGCTGAATTGTGTGTGTATGTAATTCCCAGTAAATCTTGGATTAGTGAAAATCAGTAGTATTTCCCTGGACGGGAAATACCGATATTTATCACTGATATTTTCAGGCCAACACTTTTGACATATTTGAAAAGAAGACTTTATTTTTCTTTTGAGTTTGAAGAAATACAATTATTTGTTCTTTAGAGTGATACATTTCAAAGCTAAAAATTGAAGATCTCCCTTCCTTAGTCGATTTTATATATTGATCTATTTTATTTATAAGTACATGTATATGCAATGATCCTAGTAAAGGTAAATAAATACTGTTAAAGTAGTTATTTACGCTGGTGATTAAGTATGCATTATCGATAGTCAAACAATACGCGTGGGTATTAACTACTCGGCTGTGTGGTCAACCTCTCAAAGATTTTGATTTTTTTACCATACGCGCTGGGGGTATTTTACGCGGTTTAAAGCTTTCCGCGTAACTAGTGTAAATGTCCCCCTAGCGTAAATTACCACTTTCACAGTAATATAAAAATGAACTAACTTTCGCTGGTACATGAGGGAGTCCACAATTAGAATTAACATACATGTAACATGTTAAAAAAGATGCAGCCCAACTAATTCAAACACTCACTCTTAAATCTACTCACGTTTTCTCACAGATAAAGTTGCTCTTGACACTACAAGGGGCGTCATTCCACTGGAAGTTGAATGGCTGGAAGAGTTCCGCGCAGTCTTCCGTGTGGTGGTCGTCATTAGGTTCGCCCGCCGCCCAATCCGTGTAGTCTACATTATCCTGTGTCGTCTGCCAAACAAACTTCCCTTCTTTTATAGCGTCAGAGAGCCCAATCCAATAATTTGCTGCAATTTTTAAAATACAATTACACTATTATTGTTCATTTATCAATACAGCGTTTCGTTTTGGTATTTGCTCTGTATACACTGTTGCACTTATGTACACAAGTCTTAAATTAGGGTTTTTGTTAATAAATTTCTTTATTTAATGTATATGTAACGCACAGTGTGATTAAATCAGCTGTCTATGGCTGCAATTATGGAATTTTTTATTGTTCTGCAAAATGATTTATTTTAGATTTATCTTCTGACAATATCATTTTGATTTTTTTCCATTTTCGATTATTATCCCCTCGCGCAACTTGTTGCGAAGGGGATATAGCATCGCTACTGTGCGTGTATGTGTTCGTATGTGTGTATGTATGTATGTATGTATGTGTGTGTGTGTGTGTGTGTGTGTGTGTGTGTGTGTGTGAGTGTGTGTGTGTGTGTACTCCATTTCAATTTTCTAGTAAATTCCAAGAAAACCCTCTCATGAATATCCATCAAACTTTGTACACTTCTTTGGCATGGTAAAAGGACAAACCCTGTTGATTTCAAAATCAATTGATTAAGTATTTTTTTAAATTATCGTAAAAAATGAAGTTAAAAACATGAATTTTATGTACGACTTGACAATAGACATTTCCGGTAATTTTATGTACGACTTGAAGTAAATCGCTACCGTATACAGTTCAAATCAACAACTTGACATTTTTTGGGATTTAAATCTAGTAAAGGTAAAAAAAAACGTTTTGTAGCATTGGAGTGTTAGACGAGTGCCCAAAGTTAAAAGTTGAAGCGGGCAAGAGATTTAAGTCGAAACAAGCAGTCGACTTTCGGACAAATTTTCCCGTATTACTTACAATAGAACTAGTCCAAAATTCAGTAGAGACTTTGACAGATATTGCACATTTATCACGCGAAAATTGTTTTATATTAATAATAACTGCATATATATCTACTATACTATGGGTTACTATACTATGGGTTAATTATAATACGACAACTAGCAACTAGAATTTCCATCAGAGCAGACTACAGAGCGCTTGATTTTCAGCTACGTTTCATAATGTATACGGATCGTTTATGTATGCTTATATAAAAATGAATGTCACTAAATGAATCTAAATTATTAAACTTTAAAGTATATGTGTTGAGTTTCTGCTAGGAATAGGAAAACTGTTATGTAAACCCCCTCCCCCAATTTATACACCACAAAGCTTGTGGATTGGGATTAAATAGATATTACATGTATGTATTCAAAGTGGTTTAAAGAAATACTTTCTTTATTTTGATCTGATAAATTTACATGTATTTTCCTAAATAACGCATTCCCCCGTACAATAAGTCATGTCGCGAGGGGATGCTCCGCTTAGCGGTGCCCTTGTTCAAAATTAAGAAACTTGAATAAGAATAATGTGGTATAAGCGAAGTTTAAATGAGAAAAAGGGAGTTCATTGTAAAGAATGCTGGCAGATAAAATTTATCGTGTACATGTAAGCTATAGTAAGGTTCTTGCAAGTACAAAATATCTTATCCGGGATACAGTTATCAATTAATGTATTTTTTTCAATATCGAGAATTGGGGCATATTGTTTTGTCCCTTATTTTAACTTTTTGTCACAAACCTTCACTATTTTTTAAACTCTTGAAGGAAAGAAGTTTAAGACATTTAGTTTGGTGATAAACGTGCATGAGAGCTATTTTTTTTTCACTTGTCCTATTCTTGCCAAATTTTGTGAGGAAAAAAATACATCATTCATTTTGGCCGAAACTATCATAATGGTATTCATTTATCTCTGACAGATTTCTTGATGCATTTTTCATTGATAACATTAAGGTCGATAACGCGTTATTTGATGTCGATTAGATGCGGAAAAAGAATGACACTGTCCCAAAAAACAAAGCAATTACTTGTGGCTCCAATTGTCTGTAAATGCTTTTTCAGAAAATTATTCTCTGATTCAGTTTCTATTTCAACCAATTTCGCTCCGACTGAACTGCAATAAAACTGCAAAGAGAAAAACTCAATAACATATTAATAATTGATTTTGTGATAACATCAACTATATTTATTATAAACTTAGCACCAGTTAGCAGATGTGTTTTCTGTGGTATATAAAAGCATAGCTGTAGTTAAGGAAAATTTTAAATTTGAACGTTTGAAATGGACTTTATTCCGGATAATAACCATAAAACGACATAGAAGTTAATACGAACGAAGGCTTGTCATAAAATTTGTTTTAAAGAGAAAAGACATTTATTATAAAGTAATGTGTATAAAACATAAACCGAAAAAACCCATTTTATTACAAGTTACCATGGCTTCAATCCATCCATCCGGCTCGGCATCAATGAAAGCGTAACACGAGTTTCCATGGTGAAACCAACCATCGCGACATCCTTGGGAGTTAACCACATAAACTGTAATGCATGTATCAGGTAAAATAACTATGGGAGTAACTGTCCCTGATTATTTATCTGTTGCATCTATACATACATAATACAAAAATATTTTCCATTTAACATACTTTGATAAAATGGGAATTTTATTACATATGTAGATTTTTGATCTGCCAATGTGTATGTACGTAAAAGTACATTTTAACCAAGAGAACAAGAACTATTTGTACATCTTTATATTGCAAACAGGTTCAGAAATTCATGTTGGCCTTAAAATATCTGTGTATCAATAATGGTATAGGAACTAAGAACTACTTGCCTTCAAATTGGTATTTATGTAATGTGGTATAAATAAAAAATGGGGTAAATCAGAAAATTTAACCATTACTATATTTTATAACAATCTTAGAGATGCTTTATACGAGCATTTAATTACACTTACCAATACCCAGGAAAATAAGAAATCCTGTTAGATATGGCATTGTGTATATAAGATAGGAAATGAAATCACAAAGAGCTGTGTCTTCCTATCCAGTGATAAGAGGTTTTGAATGAAAATAACTGTTATGTTCGGTGAGAAGTCGAGTTAATCATTAAACGTTATTACCTGTACGAGTATAATTTATCTTACAAAAAATTTTTTTTTTTGACGACGAGAAACATTTTTTAATGCTTTATCATAAAAGCTTTTAATACACGAATATTTTGTTTTGAATGAGCAATACTTTAAATGCATGCCAAATGATATCTGATTGATATTAAATCAACAAAGCTTTAAAATACGATTTGATGACTATTTCAAGAAGATGATATTTTATTAAAATAAGTTAAAGTATTGCTCTCAATAATCGTTGATAACCGACTGTCCTACATTCTCTCATTCCCCCTTAGTAGAGATACGAGAGATAACGAATTAGACACACATGCGCGGATCCAGAATATTTTTTCATGGTTGGTTAACACCGACCTCCTCTCCCTTCTCCATTTTTTAAAGTTGCCTTTCCACTGTGTGTGTCTCTTAACACTTTTTAAAAATTTTCTTTGTACTACATTTTAGGGGTCCGTGTTGCTCTGCCTTAAATTCGTTTTTCGCTTTAGGGATTTTTGAGATGGTTGACAGTTTGCTATTGTCTTGTATTATTTTTCATTCGGAATTAAAAATATTAAAAGTGTACATTTTAATCGTACATTAACGTGCCATTCTTCCAAAATGTCATAGGTTTTAGGTAGAAATTCCTCGATTCGAAGGATTTGTGTTTGGAAGTTTAGTCTCTGCCCTATGATAGTGGTTTGGTCTGTGGTGGTGTTTGTCTCGCAGTTGCTTTTTAAGTGCATTTATTTGATTGGTCACCGTCTATTCCATGTGATTGTTGATCTAAAGTCAAAGCATGGAGTGGGATAAACGAATAAAACATGCTGCTCGCATCCTTGTTCTAGCTGAACCAAAGAAATATCTCTTCTTAGGGAATGAAATGTCTTGGATTCCCTGGCAAGAACACGTCCTCGAAGATTATGGCTTCCCTTTTAGCAATGAACTGAACCTTATAAATTTCTTCAACGTCATGGGTGTGCTAAGGCCAATCGTTCAGCATGCTTTTGATACTTTTCACAAGTCTCTCCTGGCTCTTGTTTGATGCCTAACATGGTCATCTGGTGGGAAGCTGGCTTGTACCGCTCCGTCAGTAAATCTTTGAATGCTTGGAGTGTTTTGAACTGGGTTGGGTTGAGAGTTCGAAAGCAAATTACTGCACTGCCATCTAGAAGAAAAAAAACGTAAGTTAGGACAGCGTTATCTGTTAATCTGTTGAATTTCTCCCAAGCATTGAGTTTAGAAACCAATATGAATGGTGATTATTAATTTACATCAAATTTCGTGAGTGGTATGGTGGTGAACTTGATGTTTGTTTCACTTACTACACTTATGTTGGGCTCTGTATTATTTGCTGTCTGTTCAGAGATAGTCAGAAGTATATGTTTGGTTGTTACAGAACTCTGCGACTATGGAGAGTGTTAAGGTTTTCTGCCCCTTTGACGAGTGAGAAGCGTAGACATAGGTGGGTCTCAGATGTCTGTGTTTTCTTTCATCCAGGATCATAAGGATGTCTCCCTTAACTTATCACCGTGGATTTGGGGCTCTGGTGATAACTCATATTCAACCTAAAACACATTATGAAAGGAAAATGTAAAATACCGTTGAAGTCCCTCGCATAGTGATCATCCACTAAAATCAAAATGAAAGATATAAAAACAATGGTACACTCCAAAATCAAAATGAAAATGCATACTGATGTCACAGATGCATGTTCATGTGTTAATTAAACATCACTATTTATTACACAGGTATAATAACATGTCTACTAGGGCTTTTAAAATGTATTGCAATATTTTTTTAATCAAAATTTGAATTTTTTAAAATGTTAATAAAATCTAATTAACTTTCAGACTTTAATATATATACGTAATTAACTTGTACTTAAGTCTTTAAAAAAAATAAGAATAAAACTTTCTTGTTAATTTTGAACTGTTTTAATTATAAACAAAAGGCCCATGGGCCACATCGCTCACATGAGTAACAAAAGGCATGATAAAATTAGCTCAATGGAGTCATAATATAAAATATCTGGACAATGTGGTATAATACATGTCGATCCTGTATAAATAAAAATTCATTTTCCCCCGGAATACTCTTATGTTTATAATAAAGTCCCTTTTCTAACATGATGATTTTATAGTCATATCACATGTTGAGCATTGCAGTTCTAAAAAACATCCTAAACAATTGATTATATATGGGATACAAAACTACATCAAACTCTGAACCCCTTGTGAGGTCCAAGAATAGTCCATGGGCCAGAGTCTAAACAATTTAAAAAAATCAGCAATATGTCAAAATGCTTGCATATAAGTAAAACCATATGCTTCCACAGAAGTTTCAGCTTTTCTGTCCAATTGGTGTCTGAGAAGAAGATTTTTAAAAACTTTAATCTATATATTCCTATGTAAAAGTTTGACCCCCCCCCCCCCATTGCGGCCCCACCTTACACCCAGGGATCATGATTTTCACAACTTTGAATCTACACTACCTGAAAAAGCTTCCACATAAGTTTCAGATTTCCTGTCTGATTGGTTTCTGAGAAGATGATTTTTAAAGAGTTAATATATTCCTACTATATTCCTATGTAAAAATTCGACCCCCCATTGTGGTCCCACCCTGCCCCTGGGGGTCACTAATTTCACAACTTTGAATCTACACTACCCGAGGATGCTTACACAAAAGTTTCAGCTTTCCTGGCTGATTGGTGTCTGTGAAAAAGATTTTCAAGATTTACTCTATACATGTACATTCCTATGTAAAAATTCACCCCCCCCCCCAATTGTTGCCCCACCCTACCCCCAGGGGTCATGATTTTCACAATTTTGAATTTACACTACCTGGGGATACTTCCAAACAAGTTTCAGCTTTCCTGGCTGATTGGTGTCGGCGAAGAAGATTTTAAAAGACTTTATCCTTTGTAACTTTACTCTATATATTCCTATGTAAAAATTTGACCTCCCCATTGTGGCCCCACCCTACCTCTGGGGGTCATGATTTTCACAACTTTGAATTTACACTACCTGAGGATGCTTCAACATAATATTCAGCTTTCCTGGCTGATTAGTTTCTAAGAAGATATTTAAAGATTTACTCTATATATTCCTTTGTAGAAAATTCAACCCCCCATTGTGGCCCCACCCTACCCCCTGGGGTCTTGAATTTCACAACTTTGGATCTACACTACCAAAGGATGCTTCCACATAAGTATTGGCTTTCTTGGCTGATTGGTGTCTGAGAAGAAGATTTTTAAAGATTTACTCTATATATTCCTATGTAAAAATTCAACCCCCATTGTGGCCCCACCCTACCCCCGGGGGTCATGAATTTCACAACTTTGGATCTACACTACCCGAGGATGCTTCCACATAAGTATCAGCTTTCTTGCCTGATTGGTGTCTGAGAAGAAGATTTTTAAAGATTTACTCTATATATTCCTATGTAGAAAATTCGACCCTCCATTGTGGCCCCACCCTACCCCTGGGGATCATGATTTTCACAACTTTAAATTTACTCTACCTGAGGATGCTTCCACATAAGTTTCAGCTTTCCTGGCTGATTAGTTTTTGAGAAGAAGATTTTTAAAGAGTTACTCTTTATATTCTTATGTAAAAATTCGACCCCCCCCCCATTGTGGCCCAACCCTACCCCCGAGGGTAATGATTTTCACAACTTTGCATCTACACTACCTGAGGATGCTTCCACACAAGTATGAGTTTTCCTGGAAAAAATGACAATAACAAACCGTCAACCATCTCAAAAATCCATAAAACGAAATACAAATTCAAAGCAGAGCAACACGGACCTCCAAGATAGAGGTAGGATCAGGTGCCTAGGAGGAGTGAGCATCCTCTGCTGACCGGTCACACCCGCCGTGTGCTCTTTGTCGTAATCGGGAAAATAAAAACCGCAAAAGTCCGTAGAAAATTAGGTAATTAATTATGGTCTAACAATTAGTATGAAAAACGTCAGTCAGCATGCGACTCAGTGGAAGATTGTATTTGCTGACAAGGTCGTTGTATCGACCATAGAACTTACGAAAAGATGACTTTAAACGAGACTGTTGATATCCTGTTTTATCAACTTGTTTGTCAGTAGCTTGCCTCGTCTTAGAAACTGTTCATACGAAGAGCATGCCCTTGCGTATCGAATTAACTGAGAGACAAAAACACCATATGCAGGTGATGAAGGTATATTGCTACATAAGTAAGGAAAGTTGACTATAGAAAAATTGAAGTCATCGCGTTTATCATAAAGTTTTGTTGTTAGGTTACCATCAATGTCCATTTCCAGTAAAATATCCAAATATGAAACAGATGACGCTGACTCTGTGGTATCTTTTATTTCAAGTTCACTGGGATATATCGAGTCGACGTAAGTATGGAAATAACAATTGTTAATTGATAATACGTCGTCGATATACCTAAATGTTGAGTTGAAGGCCACAGCGAGTGATTTATTTTTTTCACGTACAAGTTTTTGAATAAATTCTGCTTCATAAGAATACAAAAATAGGTCTGCTAACAATGGGGCACAATTGGTACCCTTGGGAATTCCAACAGATTGTTGGAAGACTTGATTTCCAAAAACTACATAGATGTTGTCTATCAGAAATTCAAGCATTTTTTTTACGAGGGTCAATCAAAAAATACGAAGACTTTTGCCATAGCTACGTTATTTAACGTCATATTATAACTAAATTTAGTAGACATAATTTAGCAACTGTTTCAAACAATTTGAAATAAAAAAAGTTCATATATTCCTTAATTTCTCAGAATTATTTAGAATCTTATTTTGCAAAAATGAGGTCACGGCGCAAGGTCAAACTTTGTATTCCGTTAACAATAAACCATATTATGTTGAAAGTAATGTCTCCATAAAATGGGCATAAAACCAACTACAATTGAAACCTAAAATTAAAAATTGATATGTTATTCTATGTACTAAATGATGAAGGGATATATAAATTTGTTAAACAGATATCAGTAACTAAAGACATTTAGTCCTCTTTAAAATTGACTAAAAACATTGACGTCGCCGGACGTCACGGCGCAACGAAAAGTAGAAACAGTATGGATCTAACTCGGGAAAAAGTCGATAAAAACTGTGAAAATGCTCAGTGGTTGAAAAAATAAGTCAAAATTATTTTCACATTTGTGTTTAAGACATTTTGTGGGGGTTGTGGTAAATGTATTTTGAACATCAATCAGTACGAAAGAGAATAGAATATCTGTAAATATTTGATAAAAAAATAAACAACGTCATGTCATTCAGGGATTGTCTTACTGTAAACGAAGAGACATGCGGTAAAAAATAAGAAAACTTCGAGGAACAAACTTATGATTTTCGAACAATTGTGAACAAATTAGATGTCAAGTGATACAGTGCCGATTTAAAGTGTATGGTGAAAAGCACTGAAGACTCAGGTTGGATATTTCTATCAACTGTGCTTGCGTTATCTTGACGTTATGTTTTAACGTTACCCTGCGCCGTGGTGACAAAACAGGTTGGTTTTAAAATCGGGTAACAAAAATACCTTTTCATCAAATGAAATGAAACTTCGTATATCAATAAAATAAGTATTGTTGCATAAACTAATCTGCTGGTTATGACTTTAATGAAAAATATATGGTAGACAGCCACATTGTCTTCGTATTTTTTGATTGACCCTCGTAATGTCAACTTCAGAGTTGTATATATATCAAACTTGACCTTGATATTATGATAAACCTGTTTACCATATTTCATTTCAATATGTGCATCCTCTGCAAAGAAAATGAACGGAAGTTGCAAATAATTGGAATTTTTCTACATCCAAGGGCATAACTCTTTCGAAAATTGCTTGTTCGTACTGACTTAGATAGTATGACGAAAAACCTGTATACAAAATTTCATATCAATATGTGCATCCTCTGCGAAGACAATAAACGGAAACTTGTGGACCGACCGACCGACAGACAGCAGCAAAGCAATATACCCTCCCTTCTTCGAAAGGTGGGAGGGCATAATTAAAATCAAATTTGATTGTAATTTTTCTTGACATTTTTAACACATCTGTAAGTTTTTGTCTTTGCCAACTCATCACATTCTTCTCAAATTTTCCTTTTGATGTTCGATAGAGCATATGTTGGATAATAATTTGATCAGTAATGCTACTGAATGTTTTTGCAGACGTTGTAGTTAATTGATATGCATTCAGTGCATATTAAATATGATTTATACATTTCTTTGCATGATACACAATATCATAGCAATATATCCAATTGTATTAGAATTCGGCAGACCTCTCAGTCCAAGCCTTAGTCGAGAATCTGCATTAAACCCAAACGGGGAAAAATCCATGACAAAGAACTACTTTATATAAGCAATTAATAATTTCTCAGTAATTTTTGACGAAAATAGAAAACGGACAGAGAGATATAAAGACGGACGGACACACAGACAAGGGTAAAACATACGCCGGCTTCAGCTGATATTTCCTAGAACAGAGTGTGTGTGGTTTACAACGAAAATATTGTTCCCCAACGAGAAGTATAACCAACTCCAAAAATTTACAATTATTCACACATATTATATGGGGGGGGGGGGTGTTGGAGATACTGTAAGCATTTTAGATATACTTCATTTGTCAAAATGGACAAATTCGTTACTGGGTATTTCCTTCATTATTCATAGAAAATGACACTTAAATACATGATTTTTCATTGTGTTTACTAAATGTATAAGGTAGATACACCCTACCAAACAAAGCTATTGTTATAAAGGATCATTAAAAGAATTATATCTAAATTTTTCATAAACCTGTACGCACACATTAATTACATGAGTTTAACCTTTTAAGTTTGCCTTTGTGAAAGATAATCCTATATAATCCTTCATAATATCCGGGAAGTACGTTCTCTTATTTTATCATCGTGAGTCAAAATGATCTCTTAATATTATTGAGTACTTTAGTATAAATCAGGAAATTCAATAATGAGAGAATTGGAGTGTTTAAGTACTCTCGTCGCTTTAACTTGTAGTAGAGTGCGTATGATATAACTTAAAACTCATCTGAAAACCCCACATTAACTTTTGTTTATTCTTCCGTATAATGGGCATTTTTTTTGTCTTAGGTCCGTCATAGTTAACCTAACCTTTTGCTAATTTACTAATTTTGCTAATTTACCTTTTAAAATATAATTTGAGTAAGAATCGGATATTTGCGTGATTCAAGCGAAGATAAATTCGTAAATACGCCTTATCTTTCTTCTATCTCCGACTACCGCCATATAAGTTTTCGATTTTTATTGTTACGCTTATCGCTTCACGCCCTAAAAACTACCGAGAGCGTTACCTGCATTCAAAGAAAACGTTACATTTGACAAAAATATTTGTAGAAACAAAATGACTATTGTAGAACGTTTCCCATGGTCCGGATGGTGTACTGTTATAACATCGCACATGCGCAAACCACACAATATTGCAGATCGAGCGATGACAGGATGGATTTCAAAAAACGGAGTGTTTTTAGAAGAAACTGATTAAAACGATGTTATGCTACACTTGATATTTTCTTTTTCTTGGATTAACTATAACTCATTTGCTATAACTCATTTGTTATATTGAAGGTAGTGCGGGACTACAACATGATGTAGACGGTATGCACCTTTTTCATGAACGACTCTTACACGATCAGTTAGGCAGCACAACTCGGGGGATATGATTTTTCTTCGGGGAATAAATCTTCAGATTTCCGCAAATTTTTAATTAACTGCTTAGCCTGGCACTAGACATTTTTCTTTTAAATTTTCTCGATACAAACTACATATTTAGAATTTTAAAGATTTTGGGGCATATCCACGTTTATTCATCGTCGTGATTTTTATCTAAATTGACCTTGAAATAAAGATATTAGGTCAATGTAAAAAATCGTGGTAGGGTTCAGCTAGGTTTTGAACTATCTGTCTTTGATACAAGTTTAAAGTCGGTAAGTTTAAGAAATGCGTGTTATTTTTAGAGCAATATTTTTTACATAATGCGTGACCTTGAAAGCCATATTGGTCAATGTAAAACACTTTGGTGGTGTGGACATTCTCAATATCATCTATCTACGTTCGATGTCCAAGTTTGATGTCTACATGTCAAAGGTACGGCCCGGACAAAATTTGGATAAAGAAAAATAAGAAAATGGACAAAAGGGGAAACATAATAACTTAAACGAATAAAAGAAGCATCAGACTGTGCTCAGCATTTTTCGTTCATTAGCAAAAGTTACGGCATTTCAACGGCCTAATTTTAGAAACATGGATTCCGAGTATGAGAAAAAGTATAAAGAATCTAAAACTGATGACGACTGATTGTGGAAAATGTTCTCTCAGGTCCTGTGAACACTCTAATGACTGATGTTCCTACTGTGGAATATGTTTATAAACTTGCACTTCCAGAATAAGAGAAATCTAATTAAAATTATTGTCAAAGAATCATATATGCAAATCAGCTTTATCAAATCCTCAGTACAACCTGAAGCCATTTTAAAGACCTCTGATATGGTATCACACAAATGCTGCAGAAATGTCCGCCACCAAAGACTTGTAACATTCCATGGGAAAAGATCGAAAACATTACATAGAAGCATATTGGCAGGAATCTGAACAATCTCTTCTACTTCGTTCCCCTGATTATGTATAAGTCATGACACAAAAGAGAGGATTTAAATTTCTGCACTACAATGATTATTAAACACAAATGCCAGATACAAATACGTACGAGAGGATTGTGAATTTACTCTACAAACAAATGAAAATAATGTACAGAAAAAATATTTAGGTAAACCCTTCATGAATATCATAATCAATCATTAAATTTATTTTTTAACACTTAGAAACAGAGAATGTTTTTCCAAGATTCAATTGTTTTCATTATTTGTCCTAATTGCCCTGCCCAAGGTCTGAACCCCTAAGCCAGGGGCTATAAATTTCAACATTTTAGTAGAGGGCTTCATGGACATAACAGTTAAGTTAGAGGGATTTATAGATATCATAACCATTAATTTAGTTTTTCTCAAATATGTATGGGAGTAGATAAAAATATCTTTAAAGAAACAGTAAAGCTTGTCTAATCCGGCGGAGGGTGGTTCTGAAAAATTTGGCCGGATTAGGCAACATCCGGTTTGGAGAATACTATTTTAATCAAATCATCGTAATTGATGAATTTTCAAATACCCGATTAACCTAAGAAGTCCGACACGAGACAAGTGCATGCTTTAGCGGAAATTCATAAACAAACATTGACCACGCGAGAAGTCAACACGTGGCTAATTGCGTAATGATGAGAACTGTTTTGATGCAGGGACAATGGATAAATATTTTCTGTATATATACGAGGATTTAATAAAGAATGGAATATTTTGACAGAATAAACTATATCTCTGTTCATGTAAGTGTAACCATATAACGGGCATTTTAAACGATATCGGAAGTCTTATTCCCGCGGTATCGAGATCGAATCTGATCAGCCTGAAGAAAATGGGGTGAAGTAAAATCGCATTATCTTATTTTGGCCACAGGCACCTGACGTTATATATTTTTTTCATAATAAAAATAAATATCCTATATCTAATAATACACAAGATACCCATCGGTAAAATTATTTTGCGATCCTATCCGTCTCCCGATCGGTCATTCAACATCTAAGCTTACAACCGATTCAACCAAAACGGTGCATTACAACTGTCATTAATAAAAATCACCCTTCGATCTACATCTACTACTGCCTTGGATATGCGATAAATGTCTAAAGGGTGGACGGAAGTTGTCACCTATATGTAAATGAGATTTCCCTGCACCGTGTGTTTGTTTCAATATTTCAAAAGAAATGCGTGTATAAACATGTTTATATAAACTTTGTGTAACAAAAGTTATAATTGACTGTTTATAGTATCCCTTTTCTTAGTTTTAACGTGTATGTGGATCGAATTCAAAATAGACGCCTTTTGAATATTCGTATCGGTGCTATATTTGGAAGGGATTACCCAAAGTATGATGCAATTTATGTCAACTTCCGTCCACCCTTTAGCCTTTTTTTGCATATTGTAGGCAGTAGATGCAGATCGAGGGGTGATTTTTATTAATGACATTTGTAATGCACCGTTTTGGTTGAATTGGTTGTAAGCTTAGATATATAATGACTGATCGGAAGACGGAGAGGATCGCAAAATAATTTTACCGACGAGTTTCAAGCAAAACTTCCAGCTGATGTGACAGTTTGAAATAAATCCAAGATGGCGGGGATGGGTACCTTGTGTATTATTATATATAGAGTATTTATTTTTATTATGAGAAAAATATATAACGTCAGGTGCCTGTGATTTTGGCTTTAAAAATGCGTATTTATTTATAACAAGACTTAACGGTATAAACTGAAGTCATCATTGTTTAAATCAATAGCAACGACAGGAAAATTGATTGATAATTGAGCAGTTATTATCCTGCAAAATGGCCGATGGATAAGTGGCCGGATTACGGGAGATATCTCTCACTAATTATAAGTAGTCGGTTCTTTTCATCGCGGCCGGTTTACAGAATAGACAAGATCCGGATTACACAACAGTTTTTTAACATAAATGATCGGAAAATGTCAAGGAACTTAATTATTTCGCCGGATTGGACAACATGCCGGAATGCACAACATCCTGATATAACAAGTTTTACTGTATATACATTTTTCTGAAATCTATATGGGAGTGAAGCAGTAGATTTTTTTGAAGTTCAACCAATGTACATTTTCACTATAAGTCCACCCTTGGGACTGAACCCGTGACCAGGGGCCATGAATTTCACAATTCAGTGAGAAGGTTTCATGGACATCATAACCATGCATTTTCTTTTCTATACAGAAGATCTTTTTTTTTAAATTTGTCCTTTTGTTTTATATTTGCCCCGCCCATGAGACCCCGGGGATTGTAAGGTCATAAATTCCTTCTATACTTCAAATTGGTAACAACTGGCCTTGTAGTTTTTTAGAAGCTATATTGTTAGCGGAAAACGGACGTCACACGATGCACGACGACGGACGAAAACTTAATGCGATAAATCACCTGAATAACCGAAAAATCCAAACGACCTTAAATAGATTGTTCCTCTTGTGACGATTCGAACCTAGATGAAAGTTTTGAAAAGCAATTTTAGGTTTGACCTTTTGTTGTTTATTAAAAAATCATTCACATCGTTTTTACTAGTAAACATCAATAACTTACGGCTGTGAAAAACATTTTATGCATACATTGTTGACGTTCAGTTCTTGTTACTCATCACTACATAAAATGTAAACACAAACATATATATTTGCGTGTGTCTGTGTGTCGACATTTTCAGTTCACACGAACTGACATATCGAGATAATTTTTTCAGGCATGTCCTTAATCAGAATTAATATAGTCCTCGTTTAGTATCGTATTATTTTCACGTCACCTGTGCAATTTTCACCTACAAAGAGATCGCCTGATTTGTTTATCGACATACTTGAAGGGCGATCTAAATGACAATTGTCAATAAAGCAAATGAAGAGCCCATCCTGATTAAGAATGTGAATACGGTTGTTCCGTAAATCTGTAGTAAGGATCTGGCCTTGAATGTCTGTAGTTATGCCATGTGGATCAAATGAGCGTTTGGGTTTAGAGGGAGGACCGGTGTAGGTAAACCGGAGGTTCCCGTCCTGACTGACCACAACTAATGCACCGGCTCCGTTGTCGGCCACACATATATCATGATTAATGTTCTCACAGATGTATATACTGTAGGGACCACATGAAAAGAAAGGTTTCTTTTTATCATCAAACTGAATGGTTTGTTTCAATTTCGAACCGAAGTAGCGCACAACTTTCGTTTTTGTCTTATCATTACTTTTCATGACAACCAGGAATTCATGAGAGGTAATACAGACAGAGTAAGGTGTCCATCCCTCTAGTCTGATAATTGTCTGTATCTTTGAATTTTTCACTATGTTTACCGTCTCGTCAATGGGATCAGCATAAACTAATTCATTAGACCTTGTCAGCGCAATATCACTTGGCTTTTTACCTGATTTTGTTTGGACTGAATTCACCAATTCTCCATTAAGATTGTAGAGTCTTAAAATATTGTCTTGTCCGCAGGTCCATACCTCTTCCTCACTCAAACAGGATACACTGCGTAATAAATTGGACAGCCCATACTCGGTGTGTATATCTGCAACAATCCATGGTTCATCAATGTACGGTCTATAATTTGGAGAAATTGTTTCGCCTGAAGCATTGATTGTGTATTCGTGATCATCTGTTTTGATATCTAAAACTGAAAGAGAACCAAATTGTTCAAAAATATTTTGACCGTTTATCTCATGGGCTGTAAAACTTGGCAAAGTATGTGCTGGTTCTGAGGGCAATCTTTTAAATTCTGCAATTCTTGAAATGTAATCAGAGACATGACGGACGTCTTTAGAGTCAAGTTATTCCTTCAGATCAGAAATACACTGGGTAATTGCCGAAATGGTGCTTCTGATTTCATCTTCCTGTTTACTAATGGCATCTAGCTGTATAGAACCCATTTCATTAAAATCACACTTCAGTGTCTCTATAATTTCATTAATTTCTTTATGCCAATCATCTCCGTGTTTCGTTATAGCTTTTATAAATGTCTGTGAGTTTTTATTCAAATCTTCTTTCTTTATTTGAATCTCCAATGCAATGTTTTGGTATTTTGGATGAATTGATTTCTCCAATTCTTGTAAATCCCTCTTTATGAATTTTTTCTTTGTTTTCACGAATTTTAAAATATCATCTTTTACATGACCAAAATGTTTACCCGAGGCGACACACTGCACACAAATTGGAAAGTTACACTCTTTGCAATGCAGCTGACATGGATTTTCAGAATGTTTTAAGCACTTTGGGTATGTTGGGATGGATCCCCGCTTTTCAAATAGCACCACTTTATGTTGTTCTGATCCGTCAAAGAGATGTTCCCCAACACATGGTTTGCAAAGTCGTATCTGACATATGTCACAGTACATGGGAGGGGCCGGAATTTTACAGACTTGACATCGTAAAACGTCCTGGGCACTTGAGTTGGGATCCATTGCCACTCACCTGTTGATTAAAAAAGATTTTAAATGTAAACAAAGGCTACAAAATACTATCACTTAGCGATAAATAGTTATTTATTATCTGTGATTTAATGCAGTGGGCAGTAACTTTTGGTCTTTCACGCATCACTGTCCGAGTGAGCCCTGTCAATACAAGTTCAATTTTTATTTTCTTTACCAACGGCGTATAATGGGGTATTGCGCGAATGAACATTTAAACAATAAATTTAGGGAACGCCCTACAACTGAAAAAAAAATAAATGAAAACTATCCCTCTGCCCCTCCCCCAAAACAAGTTTTAAATCTGCGCATTTTAGGAAGTAAGAATAGCAAATATGGTTATAAAAAATTGCATATTTACTTAGACGTTCTTTACATGGTTCTACGCTCAAGGTTTACACCAGAGTTTTTAAAAAAACATTTTTATGTTTCAAACATTTCAAGTTCCAGTGCTTGCTTAAAAAGTTTAATGAATTTATTCCATCAATCAATCCTCGTTATGTTTTTTTTTTATAAATGGTAACATAGTAAATGTATATGCTTTTTTTGCTAGTAAATATAAATACATTATTTCATATTTTGAAAATAAATGATGTGGATTATCAACCAAAGTTGATCTAGCATAACACTCGGAACTCGAATAAAAGTCATATATAAAAACTTTATAATTAGCAAATCTCAACGTATTTTTTATATAGCACATGCTACAAAGAGCGAATTAGATAAAGCACAAACCTCTAACATCTAACAAACTGATCCTAGTAGTCACCAGTTCTCGTCATGTTGTATGAGTGACTTTACCGTGATTAATCTAAGCAGCTTTATAGGTTACTGTTTGTCAGGAAAAAGCAATTCATATTTTGACACATCCGGACGTGAAAGATTCATACTAAGTGTTAAAACGTGGCCTGACACAAACTTAACCAATGCACGTGTTCTCTCTACATTAATCTGCTTCAATATTGGTGTTTGGGTTTGGTTTTTTTGGATTGGTTTTTTTTTTTTTGCTATTTATTCAAAATCTCGTTTTGTAACGACGACATTGTATGTAATGGTCTGGGACGGAACACTAACAATGGTGTAGGCCATAACTTTTTTTTATTTGGCATGTTTTTTTTAACTGTGCGTCTACGAGAGAGTCAGGCAGATTCCAAAAATGTCAATATCTGGAGTTTTGATAATTGTTATCATTTGTCTCAAAAATTAAAGAGGGGTTGCCAACAATGAAGAAAATTGATATTAAAGTTTGTTTATTTGGTTTGTATTCTGAGGCCATGGTACAATAGTCTCTTGGTGTAAGGTATCGTGAAATGGAACACAGCTTCAATGGGTTGAATAATAAATAAGTTGATGAAAATGATTAGTTATTAATTGGCTGCATTGAAATGGTTAATAAAATATGTTGCTAAGGGAGACAACTCACTTTTAAAAGTTGTAAAAATGCAAGTTTTAGAAATTCACGCAGTGTGAGAATTATTCAGAACCCGATTACTACCTTATGTAAAATGATTAACAAGTTACTTGTTTTTATTGTGATGAATGGCATTTTAATTTTCAAGCGTCCAAACCCAATTTTAAAATTATTTGAATTTCAGCAATTTTTCAATATTTTTGATTTTTTATATACCAAGAGTTATTTCCCTTCATCTAAAAAATATGTAGGGTTATTTTTTAAAAAATTCTATGTGTCAAAATAAAATAAAATATTCATATTTTTAATTATTTTAACCGTTGTTGTCTTATTTTTATGCTTAGGGTATCAAAATGTGAAATTAAAATGTCAGTTTTTCAGAAAAATCAATACCTCATTATAGTGAAATTGTATGCAATATGGCAACCCCCCTTTAATAGGGCTAAAATATAAAAATGTTCAAAAAAGTGTTTTATAGGGACAATTTGCATAACTTTAAATATATTCTGTGAAAATTTCATTGAAATATGGTTTACTCCATGTATTACCCCCTGCCTGACTCTCTCGTAGACGCACAGTTAAATATTTAGAAATTTTGTATTGGTGATAAGAACATTTTTTTTTCAAATATTAAGTTTGTATTGGTGATAAGAAACTAATGTACATGTACAGTTCAGAAGTGTCACATGCATAATGGTATTCAAGGTGTTTGTGTCGTATTTGGAGTAAAATTTTTGACATGAGTTTGAATAAAAATATACATCATGCTTCTTATAATTCACAAATTCTAGGCCCATAAAACATGTTCTGTCTTTAGTTATTTGCTTCTGAACTTTGCTACACGTCTGATGAATATTAAATGTGATCCGCCATTTATAACACCACTGCGCATGAGTACGGGAAACCACAGCATTGAAAACACGACGGAAGAACAGTTTGTTTACAACTTGGAAGAACAGTTTGTTTACAACTTGGAATCAATATCGGGCTCAAGTCTTAAATTTGATAATTCTTATATCAGATAATACTCGAAACATTATTATTCAGATATTAATGAATGTTGAACGATATAAATTGTTAATTATGTGTAATAAAGATGAAACACGATTTTAGCATCATCGATACGGTAAACGGAGGAAATACCCCTCTCCCTGAGGGATGCATGTACTGAGAGAGTTTATTTATTTTTTATTAAAAAATTCCTCTAAACGAAAATCCACCTGTGCTTTACAACTTATAAAGACACGTCCGAACGACCTTTCGATAAGCCAATAAAATTGTGGCTAGCAAAACTCTGCCAGCAGATCATTCCTATAAACCTGTGCGGTTTATATTTACAATGTTGTTACTTCACCTGATAGTCTTTAAGAGACAGGGATTATCATTGGTAAAAAAGGTCACGACCTTATATTTAAATATTTAGATTGTCGGGTCGTTCGGACGTGACCTCTAAGCGGGTTGCTTCAGATGTTCGAGAGCGGTAGCGTATCAGAACGGCTGATTTTAATCAGATTGACCTTTACCTATGACTTACAATTTTTCCACTTGACATAGAACTTTAATTTAAGCTCATTAACCCCTATCTAAAAGCATATTTTTTGTTTAATCTGAACAGGATAAAGCCAATGGGAAATAAGTTAGTCAAAAATAAATGATAAGAGATCTGCTATGACCTTCTCATTCGGCCTTTTAAAAAACTTTTGGCATTCAAGAAATGAATTGACTTATTTTATTTAACATTTATCAAATCTTAATTTCTATGATTACCCTAAATAAGTTCCCAGTAAATGTATTCACTCTTTGCGTTATTATTCAAATATTAATTTATTGCAAGGATATATTTTGATGCAAACTCCCACTGACTTAGATTCGCCAAAACGTGTCTACCACCTTACTCTCATTTTTGCCATATCAAGCTTGTTTATCAAAAATTAAAGTAGGTTTTTGATTTTTTCTCAATATTTATTTTTCAGGTAAAATTCAATTATAGCTTACGGACATCATACCACACGTGTTGAAATACTAAATGTATACGCAGTTACTCTGGTGCAAGTGTTTCGTAGTTTATTGGCGGAATGTCTTAATTTTATAAGTATAGATATGATGTTAATTAAGGTCATTTTTAAAAATATCTTTGAAAGCTGGTATTTGCATCATAGAAGAGAATATAAAATGTAAAAGACGACTGCAGTTATTTGATTTACATTATTGGTCAGTCATCAACTTCCTGGAACCAAAGCAAGATGCATTGGACTATATTAATGACGATGAAATTGAAGAGATGATATCCAAATTAAAGTCAATATTAATTAATTAATTAGTTACTTTTCTTTCCCCAAGGCAGTAAACGGACCAGATGCATCATTCAGCTCTACATGTTAACACAACCTATATTTTTTCGATGCTCTATAAGGACAAATATTTCCCAGTTTAGCAGTTGAACGTGTGTATGCATTACATTCTATATCGAATGTGAAGCAGTAACGTATGCGTCGATTTGCACCTTGCATTAACATTCATTTGCTCAAACAAGTAGTATCTGCGACACATTTCCACAAGTAAATGAACCCGCCATTTTTTTCCCCAAAACTCTTCTCTAACAGTAAGATTTTAAAAGTCTGCGAACAAGGTAAAATTGACAAAACATTTCAGGGTAAGACTTTATAAAACTCAAAATGCCACCATGATTATGGTTTAAAAAGTCCTACTTATTCAAATATTATCATTTTTCAAGATAACCTTTATCCTTTATATGAAGAGATAAATGTCCCATTCTTGAAACTGTTCTTTTACTAGATATTCCCAACAAAATAGAAACTTTTTACAAGGTATAACAAATGAAAAATCAACAAAAAGAAGACACAAACACATCTTTGGTCGTCAAGAGGTGAAATACCAACTTCTGAATATAAAACAAAGCATTATTTCCACATACATGTACATTAGCTTTTCCAAATCTTTTGTTTTTAACTTCATGTGTTTTCTCTATTATACACCCTGTTACGTGTCTTTTCATGTCAGAATATGAATATCGGTTGCTAAACACCGATTTTAATTTTGTAGATCATTACACAAATTCTGGCTTTAGAATCCAGAAGATTCTATTCAATCAAAAATTAGAAGATAAGCATTTAACAGGAAAATATTGCGGATTGGTGACAATTTGGTAGGCAACGGCATTCTTTATTTCAATGCTTCTTTGCAGGTAACAAGTCAATATCGGGCTCAAAGAGCAAGATAATTACGTGCTTTCAGTTTAAAATTAATGAGGGAAAATGTTTGCCGTCCATTTTCACTACAGTTAGCTGTGCTTGGTTTCACTTTAAACCACTAAGACGACTTCTCCATCTATGTATACAAAAAGTTACCGGAGGAAATGTTAATATGTCAGATAAACAAAATGATCACTGTATTGCAACAATATCAACAGGTAGTAACCGGATACTTTGATCTTAAATTCGTACTCAGTTTATTTTTTAAACAAATTAAGAATTTTTAAATTTATGTCGACTCTTATTTGCATTGTCAAGAATTTGCCAAGTCAAGAGGTATGGTTCACTAGCATTGTTTATTGAGGTCCGATCAGGAGTCTCACAATTAATTACACGATGCTGGAGTAAATTGGCTCGTTGATAATGATCGTGCATCAAGGCGTAATAATGAGTTTCTCATCTTGACGACTTTGACCCCAAAAACGTGTAGCCTCCACCGATACCTTCGGCATGACATACATATTTTCAGTCAAGGTCACAGTTTTTACCGGTAGATGTAGTTTTATAGCACATTTCAACAAATATTCATCGACAGTACCTCTCAACTGGAAGACGAAGTTAGCAACCTTGTTGTATTATATAAAGAGTTAGTCCGAAATATCTGACGTTTTCCTGGCTTTTTGGGGTTCTTACGAAAACTGGAAATTCGCCGCCTCCAACTCGAGGCGGCATTCTCGGCTCGATTTTTAATATTTACGAGTTGAATCAAATGTTTCATTCACAACTAATTAATAAAATGATGATTTTACTGCTCACTTATATCGCTTTTATGGGTCCTTAAATCCCATAAACAGGCTGTTGAACACATTGTATCGAACTGTTGAGATTTGTTTTGATTTCGTGCATTTTTGAAATCTCGCGAGAAGATAGGTCAACAACACTATTGTTTATCATAGTGATTATCAAAACGTTCAGTTAAATTATATTTCAAGCTGTATTGTTTAGTTTAAATATCTATCTATTTAAAATTGAGCCTAGAATGCCGCTTCCAGTTGGAGGCGGTGAATTTCCAGTTTTCGTAATGGCGCCGGTTCTGACGTTTTCCTGGCATGTAAAATATCAAAATCGTTAAAAAAAAACCAGGAAAACGTCAGATATTTCGGACTAATAAAGGGGGTATATGTTTTTTTTTTTTCAAAATGTAATTTTGTGCAATGAATGTATACATAAGATTATAAATAGTCATAAAAGGATATTTAAAGATAAAATCCAGGGGGTCTAGTTACTTGGGGTGGGGGGGAATGAGGGTCGGTCCTGTCCTCAAGCACCTGTATATAGATTGACAGGTAACCAAACACCTAAAATAGTTTATTTTAAAATATTCAATTTAAACCTTGTACATAAAAAGCTTTATCTTTCTCAACTGTCCTCTAATTATCTACACGGTTACCCGTTACCTGTATTTAACTTTTAAACAGTGTTTTAGCATTATTTGTTTGTCCTTTTTTTTTATCAGGTAACGTAACGTGTATACCGATATGAGATGTGTACATGTACATGTATGTGTTTAATCACTGTTCTGAAGTCATACATGTATATGTAAAGATCGTGAAAGACGGACAATAAAGTTTATAATTTACGCGAGCTGTCCTGAGTGACTTCTATACCAGCATATCCGTCAGAGATTCTCCGGGTATTTAAAATTTTCCAAGATTTCTCAGTTGAAACGCCCCGTTAGCTTATCAGGTTTCAATTCAAGGCTAATTAATGTGATGTCTACAGGGATTTTGTATTGCAGTAAGCCCGGATGATAACGTTGAAAAAAATTGCGCAAGGTATTCCGAGTGATTCCGAATGGAGAAAAGATGTAAACATTCCCCATTATAAATCTTCGTAAGAAATCTATTTTCGATCCTGTGATTGTTTTCAAGTGAAAAATGATAATCTGTCAATGAAGATATCTTGGAAAATTTCCCTTTTATCGAATTTAATTGCACTTCTTTCACAGGTGTGTATATTTTTTTTATTAAAAATCGATCAAATGTGCTGCATAAATATCTTGGGACAGACTATAGTAAGCGACGCGTGTTGTTGACGTAATATTTGGGGCGCCTGTAAAGTGCGAAACGAAATCCAAAAGAAACGAAACGAAACGAAACCAACCGAAACGAAACCAAATATCGAAACGAAACGAAACGGAATTTAACAAAACTAAAAATCAATTATGACTATACATAAAGGTGAAAATAAATTCACTGAAATAAAATTTTTAACCATAAATACATGTACAACAACCTGTATGAAAAAAATGACAATAACAAACCGTCAATCATCTCAAAAATCCATAAAACGAAATACAAATTCAAAGCAGAGCAACACGGACCTAAAAAAAAAAAGATAGAGGGAGGATCAGGTGTCATGGAGGAGTGAGCATCCTCTGCTGACCGGTCACACCCGCCATTTGCTCTTTTTCGTAATCGGGAATAAAAACGGAAAAGTCCGTAGACAATTAGGTGATTAATTATGGTCTAACAATTAGTATGAAAAACGTCAGTCAGCTTGCGTCAATGTATGTGTAAAATTGCCGTTGTAAATTCTTAAGTCGAATACCCGTTATTTGTAAAAAAATAAATAAATACATAATGCAGTAAAAAACTGATTTACATTCTAATATCTTTTATGTTTTTAATTTTTTCATTAGAGAGAGAGAAAGAGAGAGAGACAGACTGACAGACAGAGAGAAATGTACTTTTATGTTTTTATGTTCATGTGGCTACATGTACCTGTATGATATGCCTTAAGAACTTATCCGCGACATATCAAAGTATATACGCAAGTTTAGAGAGAGAGAGAGAGAGAGAGAGAGAGAGAGAGATGATGATTATGATTATAAACGTATTAAATAACTGGCTTTAGTCCTTTGGCTGTGTATTCTATTTAGCGTTTTTGGCGGAAAACGGCGTCTACAAATCAAGTACATCGCCAAATGTAAAATATATAAGTAAATAAAAAGGTACATTCAGAAATGCGCTAAATCAAATTCATGTTAACTTGTTGAAAAACCATATTCCGCCAAATATCGTACACGCTAAATATAGTACGTCAACAGATTAATTACGGAGACATTCGAACCACACGATTTCTTTATATTGATATGAACTATTGTAAAAATGAATCAAATACAATGTGCATGCGTGTGAAATGGAGGGAAAGAGAGACTTATGTTTAATTTAAGGTAATACGCAGGTAAAAAAAAACGTATTTATAATGCAAGTTAATTTTGTCAAAATACGACGACCAAATTCATGCTATACATATTAAAACAATTCTTATTATATGTTGGAAACTGGTAACCAACCAGTATGCTCTAAATCACATAGTATTCGATTGTTTCATTTTTACAATATTTCATATCTATAGAAAGAAAATTGTGGTTAGCATGCCTCCTTAAGTATTATTATCATCATCATCATCATCATCATCCTATCATCATCATCGTCCTATCCCTCCTCTCTATTTCTCTTTCTGTTTCTCTCTCTAACGTCTGAATATCCTTTTATGAATCCAATTACATGAATTCGAAACATAAAAAGGTATAAGAATGTACATCAGTTATTTACATAATTATATAATTTTTGCAAATAGCGGACAATACTGGTACTGTACCAGTTATCAGCTAAGACCAGTTATCGGCTAAACTGAGAGTTCGGGTTTATAGCACGCGAATATCTGAGATTTTTTAATTCAGTCCTCTGTTTTGAATAAAGAAAAGTAAGTTTGCTTGAAAACTTTCTGGAATATGTTTTAAACATGAGCTTAAACGATCATTGTTTACCGCTGATTTACATCTTTGCACTTTCAGCAGTGGGGGAAGTGACGTAATATGTTAAAAATAGAATATAACCCCTTTGTGGTACATTATCATTTCCCTTCTTTGATTTGACATATAATATCACTAAATATAACATGTAGAAACAAAAGGAATTCACTAAATTCTGAGTGATTCATAGCGCAGTTGAACGCCTGATTGCACAATATTATGCATTGAATAGTCGACGATTTTGTGTATTACCGTATGAAAACAAACGAATAATTTTATGAGATTTGTTTATGCATCATAACCCCTACGAACTTTAGTCTGACCCCAAAAGGGGCATAATTCAAATTACATTTTGCAGAGCATCAAAACAACATGTACAGGGATTTTACTATGTTATTATCGCGAAGCCGATAACTGGTACAGTAAATCGTAAAAACTCGGCAAATTCTGGGCGTGCTAAAAAAGCACAAAATAAGATGCTTTGGGTTCTAAATAATGATTTAACCTAACAGGTGCATAAACAAGGAGTATACCATTTAAAGCATGTCAAGTTTTATTCAAAAATATCAAGAAATAAGGAAATACGAAAAGAAAACGTTAAATTTTAGCCGATAACTGGTACAGTGCCAGTAGGCGTAAAAAGTAGTTATATTTATGGTTCAAAATTTTATTTCAATGAATTTATTTTCACTTCTATGTAGTCAAAATTGATATTAGTTTTATTTAAATTCCGTTTCGTTTCGTTGGTTTCGTTTTGAGTTTTTGTTTCGTTTCGTTTCCGTTTCGATTTCGTTTCGCCCTAATATTTGCATTTTTCATCAATTTCAACTGTTCCTGTATGCTACATGAGTATTTATTCAAGCAAAGTGTCTGAATATTTATATAAAAAAAAAAAGTTTGGGTCACGTCTTTCTGAAATAGAAATATTGAAAAAAAAAGCGAATCATATAGTCTACGTCAAACGTTAATCAATGTTTCACTATGAATCCAACAATCTGTGAAGACACCAAATTTCCTACAATTTATTCTTGAGAGATCAATATAATGAAATAGCTAATGTGTCTTATAATAAATTTGTGCATCGAAGTCTAAGAACATGAAACTTATCAATTTGGATTCTTTATCGTGCTGGCAACTACTCATATAGGGTTCTTTATCGTGCTGGCAACTACCCATATGGGGTTTCCAACGTTTTAACGCCTACTTACGGTACTTTTTGTTGACTTCTTTCTGCTACAACTGGATTTTCAGTAGTCAGAAGTCCCAGACTTTTAAATCAGTATAAGGCCTGTTTTACGATTTCGATATTTTACTGGTTGGCAACTTCATTAGACGGCACGCCATCTTGTAATTTGACACAACTCTAGAAAACAAAAATATATGTATATGAAAGGAATTTAGCGTCTGGTGCTTTTACAAGTTATTAATAATGAGGTGCAGAGCTGTTTTGCTCTGCATTTTAAATTTTAAAGTTTGTCATGCATAGCCTAACAATGTAAGACGAAGTTTTCTACTACTTTACGAAACATAGACATTTCTAGGGTCAGGTGCACAGAGGGTTGAGGTAAATTATTTCAAAGATATCATGACATGAGGTAAACTAGTTCAAAGATATCATGACATTAGCTGAAAATACCAAAATTCTGTGGACAACCTACATGTAATTCAATCATTGAAATTTAATCATTTTTGCCAGATGACTCTTTCGTCATTTCCAAAATCAGAAACCATTTTAAAAACATTGTTCCAAGTCTTTGAAGTCACTGTTTTCAACATCATGCTGATCATCATCACCATTGCCAGGTGCAATGTACACTTCAAAATACCCGTCTATAACATGACAAATCAGGGATGAACAGTCCAAGAGAAGCATTCTTACATATTTTGGGTTACGATTACAGAATTTTATTTAAATTAAGACCTAAGGTCCATCGATAGATGTTGCTTTTGTTACTTCCACCCATAGTTGGCCCGGGACCTTATTAGTCCCCTACCGGTTTCATCGGAGGGGACTAAGCTTTCCTCTGCGTCCGTCAGTCCGTCTGTCTGTCTGTCTGTCTGTCTGTCTGTCTGTCCGTCCGTCCCACTTCAGTTTTCCACACTTTTTTTCTTTATGCATTTGAGGAATAATATGAAACTTGCTGAACAGCTTCAAAATGTCAAAGTACACATCAAGTATACACTTTTGTAGCGTCTGGTGGACATTTTCGAGAAAATTAATTTTTTATATTTATTTTTTAATGTTCGGGTTCGTTATCGGGTTCGGTGTGTATTGAATAAACGAGGCCAGTATGTTGTCAGTAATAAAATCGTGCGTTACTTGTACCATTCCTTTTATCATTTCTAACAAACAAATAAATTCTGTAAAATAGTGTCAAGCATTGTGTTGTAAATTTAATCGGCAGGTTTTTTTTTTTTTGTATTATTACAATCCGGTTCGTTGTCGGGTTGGGCTGTTTAACTGTTTGGTTTGATTCGGGGTACAGAAGACGGTAAGAAATGATTTTGTGCATAACAGTGCATTGTTTTCACAAATTTTTACCAGCGAATACAGAATAGACTTGGCGAAATTACAGGAGATGAAATAAAGAGTATTATTTTACCTATTTTGTATTTAATTTCTATATCAACTATATAGTTTTAATTTCCTCTGTTCTTTTATCTCTGATTAAAGCATGACATCTCGTTTACAGTAGCTCTGAAATAGTTGTGTGCTTGGAAGCTTTCATAGACTAATACAAACCGGTAGGGGACGTGTATTGCTTATGCAATACTCTCAGAATGCTTGTTCACAAAACCTCCGTAAATTCCACAGTCGCGCTGAGTTTACGGGAGGCTTGCGCAAACTTTACGGAAAGATCACGGGCAGTTTACGGCTCATTCACAATGCTCGATCGAAAGTACAACAAAGGTATAATATTATAAAAAAAAAAGTTATTAATTTTAAAATAAAACCCCAGTTCAAATTGTGGCGTCCTGACGTTTAAATGAAGAGACTAAAACGACAACGCTGCAATCATGGATGATAGAAAAAAAGAAGGTGCAATTCAGCGAAGAAGGCATTGAACTGCTTGTCCAGAGGTTGAAAGAACGATCGGACACCATTAATTCAAAATTCAGTGATGTTATTCATTATTCGAAGAAGAAGCAAGGGTGGGTTGAAGTGATGGAGGCCGCTCACCGCTGTATCGTTCTCGATAAGAACGGTTGATGATCTAAAAAAAAGAAATGGGACGATGCGAAGAGGGGGACCAAAAAGAGGGCCGTGCAAAAAGAGCGGTGAATGGGCGCGGGAAAATGGACATTGTGCCGCTTAGCACTATAAAAAAAGACGTTGTGTCAGTGATGGTAGAGAACAGAATCTTCTGATTCAGTTGCTATGTCGACACAATTATTCCCCTTGAAAGTTAATATCGTTCAGTTACCTCTTTTGTTTTGCTTTTAATTTAATGCCTCTGGTATAATAAGATAAACAAACTTGTCCTCTGCTTAAATCTGATCACTTAATTCTCACATAAAAAAGCTTAAACAGTTTTGCAGAATACAGAAAGTGTAAATGTATACGGTCTCAATAGTTTTCCTTATAAAAAATGAACGTCGTAAATGTTTTCTTGTATTTGCTACTACATAAATTCTCATATTATCTAATATTGAATTTAGTTTATTATAAAGCACATTTGAGTATTTTATATTTATTTGTTTAATTGACATCGTATGTCATATTAGGGACAGAATTGTTATTATAAACTATATAAATAGTTTATAATGGGGAAAAGTCCCGATTAAATTTCGCCAACTTGTCCATGTTGCCTTATTGGCAGTATGCGATCCTGACTTTTTTCAATCAACAAATTTATTCCGACATCCAGCAAAGCCCTCTCTAAAGAAAGTCCCTCACAGGGTTGACAGGAACGAGGAGCGCCATACCCCACAAATTGATCATGAGCTCTGGCACTGAGCGTTTATGCAGATATAAGGGATTTCCCACAGTGTATTTACTTATTTCTTCTTTGATGTGTTTTAACGCTACATTGCTGTTACCTGTATTGAATTATTAAATTTTATTCTTGAGTCAAGTGAAAAAAAAGATCACACATTTGCATGTTCGAATTCCACGTTATTATTCATCAGAACAAAAAAGTATAAAATGCGTTTATTTGTAAATGAAATACATTTCAAAAGATCATGCAATTAATTACATCTGTGTTTTTTTGTTTTAAAAATAAATATAAACTAAAACCGTTTTCTTTGCATTCGATTTCAATCTTCTTAAAAATTTACAAAAGAATGGGGAAAAAATTTAAATGATGTAAAGTATAACAAATTATAAATGACAACATTAGATATATTTCTATGAATAATGTTGCCTAAAACTGATCTTTTACGATTATGGCTCTGATCAACTGCCCACTTTGATCCTGTACGACGTTGTCCATTCCGTCGTCAATATTGTCGGCCTAGGAGAGAGAGGGAGGGGGAGGGGGTTACATAATACATCCATGTAGTATTAGTACACGCATGTATCTAAAACATTATAATTAGTTCTGTTGAAATCAGCCGGTCGCATAGTAGCGGAGTGCTGCAAATTTCTGTAGCGATACAGGGATGCTGTGTGATCTCATCGTTTGGGGCTTTAAGTCGGTCGATAGGGTATCTATTAAGTCGAGTATGAAATGTCTTGACATTTGGTACCGTCGCGTCAATTTAGAGTCAACCTAAATATCTAACGGATGTGACCAATCTTGAAATACCCTATCTTTTTAGGTCACCTGAGTAAACTCAGGTGACCTATTGCTATCTGTTTTCGTCCGTCGTCGTGCGTTGTGCGTCGTGCGTTAACAATTTACATTTTTAACTTCTTAAAAACTACAAGGCCAATTGTTTCCATTTTTTGGTGTGAAGCATCTCTATTGTAAGAGGAATGTAAATTGTGAAATTGGTGGCTCTACCACCCCCAGGGTGCCACAGGTGGTGCCAAATATACAAAAAACAGCCAAATTTTCAAAAATCTTCTTCTCTACTCCCACACATGTGAGGAAAAAACTGATTGCATGGTTATGATGTCCATGAAGCCCTCTACCAAAATTGTGAAATTCATGGCCCCTGGGTCAGGGGTTCGGGCTCTAGGGTAGGGCCAATATGGCCATATAGTAAAAATGTATTAAATCTTAGAAAATCTTCTTCTCTACTCCCATAGATATTTGTTAAAAACTAAATGCATGGATATGATGTCCATGAAGCCCTCTACCAAAATTGTGAAATATATGGTCACTGGGTCAGGGGTTCAGGTTCAAGGGTGGGGCCAAAATGGCCATATAGTAAAAATGTATTAAATTTTAGAAAATCTTTTCTACTCTCATAAATGCATGGATATGATGTCCATGAAGTCTTCTACCTAAATTGTGAAATTTATGACCCCTGGGACAGGTGTTTAGGTCCTAGGGTGGGGCCAATATGGCCATATAGTAAAAATGTATTAAATTTTAGAAAATCTTCTTCTCTACTCCCATATATATTTGTGAAAAACTAAATGCATGGATATGATGTCCATGAAGTCTTCTACCTAAATTGTGAAATTTATGAACTCTGGGACAGGTGTTAAGGTCCTAGGGTGGGGCCAATATGGCCATATAGTATAAATGTGTAACGATTATGCCTTATTACAATAAACGTTGTGATGAATTAGATTTGGGTGGGGGAAATGGAATGACCTGACTACCCTTGGAGTGGACTAATAATTACGTTAAAAATATAAAATTAGACAAGGAGTTTACGAACGGCTTTTCTCAAATTTATTTCAAAATTAAATTTGTTGACGGTTTATAATAATGAAATTATGGTGTACAGATTCAAAATATTTTATATTTTGTAAAAATACAGTACTTTTTTATTATTTTACATCAAACTGATCATGTTGATTGCTTCTAGCTATCATTATTGCCGATCATTCCTTTAAAAGGAATACTTGTTTTCCCTTGCTTCTTCCTAATGGAGTTATCTTCCTTAGCTTGTTCATATTTAGTAATTAATCATTGAATATAGAAAAATAATGAAGCTGTCCATCAAAGTTATTTATAAGATATTGTGAAGGCATTTGAAAAGAGTTCAGATAAGAGGATTATAACAGTTAATGGAGTTATCTTCCCTTGCTTCTTCATAATGGAGTTATCTTCATTGGCTTGTTCATATTTAGTAATAAATCATTAAATAGAATGTAATTATAAAGTTGTATCATCAAAATAGTTATGCAAAATTTTTTATCATTTGAAGCAAAAACAGTTTTTAAATTTTTTAAGATAAACAAATAGACTTGTTAATAGTAAAGTAATAAGTAGTATACAAGCCACCTTGTTTTAGTTTATCTATGAAAACATATAAACATAAAACCTATTTTGTAAGTTAACATACATGGGATAAATAGATTGAATTGTTGTGCCAAACAATAGGGTTAAGAGTCCTTTCCAAAAGATTTCAAGCAGGGAGGTGGATGTCATTACGTTATTATAATCTTCTAATCCATTATGAAACTCAATTAAATGCATTTATGAGACTCCTCGACAATTTGTGTATGGGCTATGGTACTCAGGTGACCGTTAAGGCCACTTGGCCTCTTGTTTAATGGAGACTGTTATTTTAAGGCTGGAACAATATCTAAAACGCCATTGCGTTGAAATATGACGTCACAAATAAACGTTGCAGTCATTAATGACGTTACATTTGTGTACTTTATTTAATATATAAAAACATAAAAATTCCATATTCTCGTGAAAGAAACTCTTGACTTGTGAAAATTCAAATACGTCAAAATATGACGTTATGATTTTGATTCCACATCTAAAATGTGATTGACTACCATATATAAAAAAAAGAAATACTATCATTAAGGTTTCCGGATAGTCCTAACAGTCATATTCTGTTGTTGATAGCCCGACGGTTGAGTGCCAAACCGACACATATGTCGCTTCGGTGTAAAAATTACAAAGATTTAAAAATATATTCTTATTTGAGTTAGAATAGATATATAGGTTTTATAGATAGTGATAAATGTTGAATGCGATTTGTTCTTCTGAAATGACGTAATTTTTTGACGTTCATAGTATGTAAATATGACGTAGAAAGGTCTTGAAAAAAATGTCATCTGACAGTGATTACAATGATGAGAATGAAAGTGACAGCGATGCAAGCGTAGATTACCAAGTGCCCACTGTCAATTATGGCCCATGGTTCAAGGTAGTAGATCCCAATACGTTTACTTTTTCAAGACTTCCTAACTTTACTGCCAGTTAAGGACCAGTATATCCCGATCTGAAACCGTATGAATAATTCGAAAAGTTTTTAATGACGAAGACTGTTGTATTTTGGATGTTATTGTAGAGGAAACAAATCGGTATGCCGATGAATGCCTTAACGTTCGTCAGCGGTCCGCATTTTCTAGAGAAAATGATTGGAAACCGGTCACCAAAGATGAAATGAGTGCGTTCTTTGATCTAGTGTGTGCAATGGGGATTGTGAGGAAACCAACCTACGCGTCTTACTGGGAGACCGGTTCTGGTGATCATATATCAGAGACTCCGAACTTTTCATAAGTGATGACCAGAAATACACTTCGTTTTCTTATTGTAACGACAACGACAGCAATCTCACTGTACGAAGGTTTTGACCCTTTGCATAAAGTACGACCAATCATCGACTTTTTCAATGGTGAATTTGAAAAGAATTATAGGTAACCTTCTTAATATTTCTTTCAAAAAGTAAAATTCAATATTAATATAATAAATTTGAAATCATTATTTTAAACTTAGGGATAATCAAAAATTGCAATTATTTATCTTAAAATTGTATGTAGATATTTAATGTGGCCGCGATATGAATTAATTTGACTAAACTGTATGCGTTGATTCATATTACAATACATTGCGCATGTAACATTCACTGAAATATTTTTAGCAAGCTCACATGTTTAAATACAATTTGTTATTTTACTAAACCTAGAAACTTGATTGAACTTAAAGTGAATTAAGCGCACAGAGAGGAGAGAGAGAGACACAGAGACAGACAGGAAAGAGAGACGAAGAGAGAGAAAGAGGTAGAAAAAGAATGCTTGTCGGATTTATGGGTCGATCCTAAATATCTTAGTCAACAGATTATCACAGAATGTTTGTATTGACGAACGAATTATTGGATTTAAAGGACGGCATTTCCTAAAGCAGTACATTGCAAACAAGAAAGCGCATAGATGGGGAGTGAAGGCGTGGGTATTAGCTGACTCGCATTCTGGATACACAACCATGTTCAAATCTACCAAGGAAAACACAACAGCCCTAATCATGCACATGATCAAGGTTTATCTCATTGTTCACACTAGGAAAAATGATTAAAGCCCTCAACCCGTTTTCATGTTTGAATATTTCAATTAACCCCTCATCCACCACACCAACACCATTAACAATTGGAACATTTCGCCGCACTTCTTTTTAAAGGGAATTTTGAATAAATAGTTTATGAAATTTAATTTGGAATGAAAAAAATAAGATAAAAACGGGATTGATTGTCACAAAGTATTTCGGTTAAGAAGACTCACAAAATACACACACTCATACGCATATCGATCAGGTCATTTAGATATATCACCCCCTCCAATATAAATTTATAATGTTATTTCTATTACCAATAAAGAACCCTCAGGGGGACATACACATAAGACCAAACTAAGAAAGAAAACGCTGAGGAACTGGATAAGTTATATATTTAAATCATTTATTAAAAATCAGAATTGTTTCTTCTTTCATTGGTGTACTCTATCTGAAAGAAAAGAAAGAAATTTAATTAATGTTTTGTTTTACGGTTACGTTCAAGAATAAAGAACTCTTAAGCGATACACATAGGCCTATCTCAAAGAAGATTTTCACAGCTCAGTGCATCGAAGCTGTCTTTTGCAGTTGAAATGAACTCCCTTCTACAGTTCACAGATACAATTCTGCTTCTACGACGAATGGCAAGAGGTCTGTTTCAGCATATGATGCAATCCTTTTCAAGGTGACCTACAATAATTGTCATTTTTTCATTCATTAACAGTCAAACCTCTGATGTACATATATTATTTTGTAATTTGTATTAATTCTTTTATTTGAATGGTTTTTGTACCTGCAAGTCAAAGCAATTTTGTTTTGGTAGGGGCTCTACGTTGGGGAACAGGAATTCTGCAATGAAGCTGTTAATTCCTAGCCCTTCAATTCCTTCCTAGCAAGACCGGAGACGGCTAATCACTTTCTCTGCGGCGTTTGATTTGTATTTATAAGACATATGCATTAAATAGCATGCGTTGAAGAATGTGGAAGGCCATTTTTCTACACACGTTTAATGATTTTCTCGAGTTACTGTAAAAAGATAGCTGTATTTCTCCTCCCATGTTGTTGTAGGCTTTAATGATTTAAGGCACACCTTCAGAAGAGTCGGCAGAAATTGCAGTACATGTAGATAGCAGACGGACAGGACATCGACTGTTAGATCCTTTAAGGGCAGCAAGAAGATGATCACTCTGTCGCATGAAATAGGTTGTTACTGGATCTACATTCGCATCTTTGATTGTTGCTGGTAGTCGCCGGTTTGACATAATTGTGTCTGTGAAGAAAGTCCTTTTGTTTCGTAGAGCTTTGGCCAGTTCGATGGACGTTAAAAAACTATCGCAGAAAACATGATAAACATGATGACCACTCTTGTTCCCTGACAAGCACCTAATATTTCTGGTTGAAACTTTTTGCCTAAATAGTAGTTCATTTCTATGATATAACATGTGTGGCACTCTCAGCAAGAACCAAAAACTTGATACCAAATTTTAAATCCTTCGATGATATAGAATCAAGCATGACTGTTCTGCCCCTTGTCCTAACAAGAGTTTCATCAACACAGACATCTTGTGGTTGGTAATATGTCTTAATATTTAACATCAATTCTCTGTAAAGACCAAAAATACGTGGCCACGCACTATCATGGAATTAAATTTTATCTCTCTGACTTGAAAGAGTGTTCCATATGAAGACTCTCTGTGGGTACATTTTTGACAGTACATACTCAGTTTCCATAGCAACGACATTAAAACATTATGCTTATGGCCAAAATGACATATAGAGTACCATCATATAAATAACTGGTATGCTCCCTAAATGCATGAAGGTTTGATCATGACATTGGTTTAATTTTATAAACAAGTAATCAATGTACATGTACACGTAAATTGATTTAAGTGAAATGTACAGATAACAATCCCATCGGTTTGTGTTTCATAGATTTAGCTTATAAAATAGTGAAAAACAGGCACACTAAATGATATCAATTTAATTTTAAGCAGGCAATTGAAAGTTGGAATAAACATTTTTTTAACAAGATGAGACCTTGGTCTAATAAATACAACCAAAATTGGCTTGGGTATATTCACTGGCTTTCACATACAATTATTTGAAGTTATCGCTTTTCCACAAAATTCAATTTAAAGTTACTTCCCTTTGTTGACTCTTCTGTATTGAAGTACAAAAAAGACGTCACAACAACATGGCAAAATCAGACGTTGGAAAAACATAGATCAAATGGGGTGGAGAAAGCATGGGATTTAAGTTTAAGTGTATTTAGAGTAAGTCTCTAATGAATTGCTGAATATGAAATGAACAATGTTCTATCGGAATTTAGCTTAATTACCGACCTGGGCTGTATTAAACCTTTTGTAAACATGTGACTGTCTTGTACAATTAAAACAATTGTGATCAAATGAAACAGACAGATATTTCCTCTACTTGAGTTTCGGTAATCTGACTTACGAATCCAGCACTCAACCAAGGAAGCTAATGAGCTACCAACCTGCAACACGTATATAGGAATGCAATACGACTAACACCCCTACCCCGGACTGATGGTGTGGAAGATGGAAAGAATCGCAGTGTGTAAAAAGTGTGTAAAATACCAGACCTATATCCCCATTATGTAGGATTTACTCATTTTGAGAACCCTCATGAACAAGTGAAAAAACAGGATCATAAAAAGGCAGTTTATGGAGATAACATGCAGTCCATAGCAGTCCTTATTCCAATTGGTCAAGGTATGTATATTCACATCCAAATCAAATAAGCTTCAACCAATCTATAGCCTGTTCCAGCTTCCATCGCTTTTAGTTGATTTTCTCAATGAATACACCTCGGGTCTAAATGTAAAAAGTAAATTTTCAAAATCAGGCATCAGATTCCCCTGGCAAACAAAATTATCCCCCTAAACACCACTCTCCAATTATTTACAGAATCACCGAGGCACTTTCATGTTATTCGCAATGCGAAATCTCAGTGGTTATTTTTTTTAATTGATAATTATAGGTTAGCTGTATATTGATACTTAAAGTAATAGAAAATACCCCCCCCCCCCGGAAAAAAATTATTTTCACCATTTTGATTTGTTTACTTCTTTTGCATCATGTTATATTTCATACCTAAGTTGTTTTGGGTTTGTTTTTTTTTTGCTGATTTGAGCCATCTTAATTAAGCAAACAGTGATGAGTGATGAAAATAGAATTTCGAACAGACTTACTTAATTTAGATTATATAATATACATGTAAAGTTAACAGTATTAAAGTAAAGGTAAAGGTAATTTGGGAATGTTTAAAATGTTTCATTTTATTACAAATTTGCTGTAAATATATTAAAATACAATTGTAGGATTATGTATATGCTGCAGAAATAAATGACTTTGGCCCTTATCACCACAACAGAGTATGCCAAAAGGAAGACATAGAACAGGAAATGTGAGTTGATAATTTTAAACAAAATTAAGCAAAAAGTGATGTCACATGTAGATATTCAAATCAGCTGATAGTACATGTATATTATCTATCATGCAGGGCTCAACAGTAACACTTGTCCAGTTGTTGTGTCCAGCTGATTTTGTATTTGGACAAGTCAATCTACACAAACACTTATCTGGTTGACAAGTCATTTTTCTCAAACAATTATAATATGATGATGGATTCATAAAATATCATGAAAAATTAAACAATTTTTTCCACTGAAATAAAACAGAAAGAAGATCAGATCATACTTTAAGTATAAAAAAAAAATATGAAATTTCAGGGAAGGTTGAAAACCTATATCCTAGCTATGTATATATATAGCTAAGTTACTGGAATAAGTGTACTAAATCTACTTGTCAGTGTCATATCACTAGAACACTGTCACACCAGCAGATTGAGTAGAATATTCTTCTCTGGAGTGATATTACATGTATATACAATAGTAAGATATTTTTTAAACATTAATAATTTTTAAAAAATATTCAGAAGATTTTTTTTATACTGACAAATACCCAGTACTGATATACACTGTATTTGATAACAATAACAATAAAGATAATTTTTAATAAAATATTTTGTGACAGTAAACTATGTGGAGACCAACCATACTCTTATCAATTTCTATCATTTATTTAGTCATTCATAATTCTCCTTCCTTTTCAAATTACAATTTATAATAGCATTTACACAAGTAAGCAACTTGCCCAAAGAACAGGTTAATATTTTAGTTAATGTTGAGCCCTGTTATGCCATATCTAATTCAGTTGCAGCTGTTAATTAGTGCATACAGCTATAGACTAAGATTCCAAGTGAAAATAACATTAATCAATATAACTTGAGATCTTAATTAAAAGCCATTTCATTTTGTACAACTACATGTAAACATAAACACATCAGGGTTTTGTTTCTTATTTGAAAAAAACAACAATCAGTCACATTTGAACATGTCTGTGTTGGTATTGTATGCAAAATGCATACATGTATATGATTTTATTTAATGATCCATACATGTAATATTTTGCTTTTTCAACATTGCAGAGTGTTGAGGAAAATGATCAGACCAGTCCAGTGAATACCCAGACCAGCAAGACAGTCAGACATACAGTGCTAGATGAACAAATAATGAACAAACTGAACTCGCTAAAATATTGAGCAATCCAACATTAATTAATTGTCACTTTGTTGTGTATTTTTATTTTATTTTCATGATTGGGAATATATTTTGAATATTTATTTGAAGATTTATTCATTAGTTTTTGGGTAAGTGTTGATTTTTATTTCTGGAATTGCATTGAAAAGATATATCATTTTCCATTTGTGCTGATATTTGGAGTTATCTGCCCTTTGTCATACAAAAAAGTCAATTAAAGCCTTCTTAAAGTGGTAAAAATCATAAATGTTGTTATCTATTGAAGCAGTAAACCTATTTCATTAATGGAAAATATCTAAAAACAGAATTTCATGGTATCATTATTTGTTAAGTCTCATTGATAGGGGTTTCTTGCTTGGAGTTATCTGCCCTTTGCAAAAAATATATAGAAACAATTCTTTTAAAGCCAAATTAAATTATCCTGATACATTTAATTTAACATATTTTGAAATATTTAATCAGTTTCTAATTTACTTAAGCAGAGAAGGTATATTTAAAGGAGTTTTATGATCAACTTATTGTTAAAAAAATATTTTATAAATTTTCTTAGGGGGGTTGGAAGGGATCAAATTACCAAATTTTGGAAGTAAAATAAACGAAAACGAAAAAGATACCCGCTCTGGTTTTTATAAATAATATTTTATATAAGTATGATGTTTTAAAAATTGCAATTGATTTATTTTTTCTTCGCCTGCAATTTTTGAGAGACTTTTGATAATACAGGCAAAAAATTGAAATATCAAAATTTAGAAATTTTGGCCATATTTGAGCCACCAGCTTTGAAATAAACAAGGACATTGAGATTTTTTTTCTCTTGCATCATGAACATCTATATTTGTACTATGTATATTATGTGTGAAATATCTTGAAAATTTAGAAATAAACCTGTCCTGTGACTTTAAGTTTACCTTGTTTTCCACCTTAAAAACTGTGTATTTGGGCCCTAAATGAATGAAATTGGTTACCATGGCAACCAAGGTAATAAGCATTATTTTGATGGTGGGTAATATCATACCTTATGAGTATCAATCACCTGAGAAAGTTTCATGAAAATCTGAGATGGTGTGTGCCATGACCCTATAGTAATATTTTGGTCTTTACAGAGAATTGATGTTAATATCTTGTATACTATGAAGGTTTAATATGTTCATTTAAGCAACACTTCCTTATTATTCCCGCCTTGGACTTTTCTGGGGAGGAGTGAGTTTTGCATCTCATGTCGAGGAGTTACATCTTCCTTCCACACTCTTAGGTTTCATTCTGTCCACATTATTGACTCTTAAAAGTTTTGAGAGCAGACACGAAGCATCCTTTTTGAAACGGACGTCATAAACGTTATTGTGACGTCATAATAACGTTTACATAGTCGCTGGTGTTAGCGTCACAATGTGCCGTATTTTTAAGCATTACAAATTTTAAATATTTAAAACAATGTAATTTAACACAAACTCGCATTAAAATGGTGCATGGATGTTACAATAAATTGTTCAATTTAAGTTTAAATGTTCTAATAAAATGTTTCTGTTTTCCTGTCTTTCAATAGTATTAGACTTGCACATTTTATAAAAGGGGAAAACAGTAAAATATTTCTTTCCACATATGTCAAGATGTTCATTGAGTTTTATTTTACGATATTCCGGTGCATTAATATGTTGTTTATGTATTCGGATTCGTTCCCGGAATTCATTTCTTCTTTTCCCAATAAAAAGTTCTCCTAAACCAGAGTATGCGATAACATAAATCAAATTTCTGGTATAGCATGCCATGTCTTTGCTCATCTGAAAGTAAATTCTTTTCCAATGAAGTTAAATTTCTGTTCTGCTTTGATATACGGGCAGGTACCACACCGTGAATCTTGGCATTTGGTGACTTTGTAATATGTTGTTCTTTGTTCGTGGTATCACTCGGAAATTTGTAAAAGGGTAAAACAGTAGGACTTTCATTTTTGGCACAGTTCCTTATATGTTCACTGACGGGCGTACATTGGTATTTTGGTTCCAGCGGCGCAATATATCACATAAATAAGGTTTTAACTGGTGCAAGACATGGAGGTATATACTGTAAAAGTTTTGAGAGCAGACACGAAGCATCCTTTTTGAAAGTAGAAGGCCAGGCTTGTCCAAAATTTCTCGACAAGCAAATAAAATGTTTCCAAATCATTAAAATCGTCATCTTTGTGTGTGTGTGGGGAGGGGGGGCATAATCAAAATTAAACTTTAATTTTCTGATATTCACTCAATTATTTTTACATGCTTCCAAAATAGTTGGGAGGGGGGAGGACTCCCCGATAATTTAATTTCTATATGTAGATACGAAAAAAGTCGGGGGTTATCAGAATTTTTCAAGCTGTTAAAGACATATTTGTCTTTTAAAAAGATGTGCAAATTTACAGGAAGTTTTTAGCTGAAGATTTTTTTTCGAGTTATCAACTTTATTTGTTTTTAATGCATACATGTACCTTGCCATACATAATATGTATAAGTAATTTCATTTCAAATGAATATACACTTGCATATTTTAATAATGTTTATATATTATCTGTTTAGTAATAGATATACCATACAATTTTGACTGTTTTGTGGTGTATTATAAATTATACCATGGTTTTGGTTTCACGACCCTGGGTTTAACCTCACGAGACGAAGTCGAGTGAGGTTACCCAGGGTCGTGAAACCAAAACCATGGTATAATTTACAATACACCACAAAATAGTCAAAATTGTATGGTATATTTGTTTTAACCTATGATACATAAATATTAAAGTTATTTTATTGGTGCATAAAATATTTATCAATATTAATATAAGTTTAATATTGTTTATTCAAGCATTATCCCTATGGAACTTCATATTAGGCATTGCATCATTACCAATTTAAGAAAGAGCATTTCTCGAAAAATAGGGGTGTAAAAAGGGGAAACTTTTAACAACAAAAAAAGTAATAAATATTATTTTTTTTTAAAGAATTTAAAAATACAATATTTATCATTGCATTTTCTGTAGTTTTATAGAACTGTTAAGTAAACATTTGAAATAAAATCGCAATAAATGTAAAAATTATAGATAGTTTAACCTCACGGGGAGCCTCTCTCAAATGATCACGTGATTCAAATTCGGTGTCAAGCGCGCAGAAATGAAGAGATGAGTTGAGAGTCACGATGGAGGACGACGGCAATTTTAACGATCTTGATTTTTTGGAACTTCTGGGAGATGAACTTGGGGATGAGGAAGAAAACTTTACATTGAGTCAAATAGCCGATCGTATAGAACTAGAATACATTACATCAGAGTGCATGATATCTGATTTTGCTGACATGACTTTTGAACTGAACTCACGACATGACTTCAGACTGAGAGTGAAGAAACAGGACTCAGTCATTCTAGCATGGAAGTAACCACCGTGCAGGAGACGTTTACTCTTTTAGAGAATTCGTCAAGATTCGGAAATCCCGTCAAAGAAGAAGATTTGGACGAACTAATCTCCGGGACAACTCCGGCCAACACTAAGAAGAGTACAGCGTGGGCAGTTCGTGTGTTCAATGATTGGCGCATTTCACGAAATGCTGCCCTCGAACACATTCCAAATTTGGACCATTTTTCTGTGGATGACATAAACAGATGGCTCTCGAGGTTCATAGTTGAAGTAAGGAAACGTGACGGAGACTTTTACCCACCCAAATATCTCTACCTTTTAGCATCAGGCATTCTGTGCTACATGCGAGAAAATGGAAATACCCTAAACTTTATGAACGAAAATGATGACCGTTTTATCAGATTTCGACGAAGCCTGGATGCCCAGATGAAGCTTTTAACATCTAAAGGTACATGCTTTTATAGCAACATTTATTTGTCAAACATTCGCTTGCCTCTCTCTCTCTCTCTCTCTCTCTCTCTCTCTCTCTCTCTCCATCTTGTCTTGTACTATCTGCTTGTTTTCATATGTTATGGTTCAACTGTACGTCAGGCAAACCCAATCAGCCGCGACCAGGAAGAGGGACTTTGGACATCCGGTGTTATTGGTCATGAATCCAGCGAGGCATTACTATTTGGAGTTTTTTTCTACAACTGCAAACTGTTTGGATTAAGGGGTAGAGATGAGCATCACGACCTTGATATTTCTCAGTTTGAAATAGGCGAGGATGACACTGGCAAGTTCACACAGTTCGTGGGACGTGCAAACAAAACCTTTAAAGGGGGGTTAAAACATCGCAATGTTGAGCACAAAAACATTAAACATTATGTTACTACCGATGACAGTGACCGAAATCTTGTTCATTTGTACACTTCCTACATTGATCTTGTTGGTGACAAAGATGGAAAATTCTACAAACGCCCCATTTCTGGAACACTCAGATTTTTAAAGCAAAATATTGGCGTGAATAAACTTGAAAACTTAATGAAAGAAATGTGCTGCAAAGCAGGTTCGGAGGGGAACTTCACGAATCAGTCAGGTAAACGAACATGTGCAACCCAATTGTACCAGAGCGGTTTAGACGAGCAGCAAATCATGAACAGGACCGGGCATAGAAGTTTAAACGGTGTGCGAAAATACAAGCGTGCGTCTAACGACCAGTTGAGAGATGTGTCAAATCTACTTGAACAACCCTGTCCTAAAAAGTGAAAACTGAAGAAGATTCATCTTTGTGCGTTCAAAATGCTACATATTGTTCTGGTAAAGAAAATCATAATGTGGATGTGAAACCCAGCTTGACAAGTCCATCAGATTCCACCGTTGATTTGAAATGTAATGCGGGTCCATCCGAAACTTCGGCAACAGAAATTCTGAACCAGTTGAGAAGTGGGTTTAATCAGTGTAGTTTCACTTTTAATTTTTGAAAGTAATCTGAAAGATACCTTCATGAACTACGTTAAGGCGTTATTCGATTTGTTTTGACTTTAAACGTCAAATTCAAATAAATTTGTCCATTTGTAGTCCAATTGCTTTATTGAAAAATGTACATATATGAATTTGAATTAAAGAAACCCTGTTTTTGCTTATTTTTGTTTTCTGCATCTATGGTATAACATGGCAAGAAAAGAAATTATACCATAGATGCCATGGTATAACTGCAACAATAGGAAATTATACCAGGGTGTATGAGGATTTATACACAAATGCCTACAACATAGCGGCAATGGAAGTATCATAGGTTAATTTACAAATGCTGACTTGAAATAATGTAATGTAATGTAATAACACTTTCTGAGTATTTATGTACACTTGATATACATGCAAATCGTTTGATTACATATAATACTGGATTTTTTTCACTTTTCCTGATCCATTATCGGCCACAATGAGATTGTCTTTGTTGTCCATACATAAACCATATGGATAGTTTAAGTTGCAATTGTCGATGAAGCGGAGGAACTGTCCGTCCTGATCTATGATATGGATACAGTGGTTGCCACAATCTGCCGTCAGGATCAGACTTTGACTGTCTGTCGCGACGCCGACCGGATCAAATGATCCTTTGGTTGTAGAGGAAGTACCGGTGTATTTAAACCTAAATTGTCCGTCTTGATTAACCACTACAACTGCACTGGATGTATAGTCAGATACACAAATATCAAGATTTCTGTTCTCACTTATATATTTAATACCAAACGATGAATAGAGAGGCTGTCCTTTGGCATTGTATTGAATGCTAAGTTTTGGGGTGGAGCCAAAGTAACGAACAACTTTGGTTTGTTTTCTGTCGTCACTGTTAACGACAATTAGTAGGTCACCAGAAGGGGTACTACATACACCGAGAGGTTGCCAGCCTTCTAATGTGATAACTGCTTGTATCTCCGTATTCTTTTCTATGTTTACAGTTCTATCTTTCGGATCGGTATACACTAGTTCACCATCACTTGTCACCGCTATGTCCTGTGGCCTTTTCTTTGAGCTGGTTTGGATAGATTTTATTAGGTCTCCCCGAAGACTATAGAGCCTCATGATGTTGTCCTGACCACGCGTCCAAACATCATCATCGCTCAGACAGGACACGCTGTATAACCCTTCCGAGTCTCCATAATCAGTGTCAATGTCTTTAATGACCCGTGGCTCGTTAATAAGCGGCTTGTTTGGGGGAGAGGATATGGCACCTGAAGGATCTACGGTGTTACTACGTTCTTCTAAGTTAGTCGATACCGCTACAAGGTGACCAAACAATTCGTTAATATGTTCGCTGTTAATCCTCTGAGGCATGAATTTTGGCAGAGAATATGTAAGTTTCGGAGGAAGTTTTCTGAATTTAGCATTCGTAGATTTGTATTCAGAGACTAAACTGATATCATTGGATACCAATAATTTCTTCACACAAGCAATACTTTGTGTTACCTCATCAATGATTCTTGTAATTTGGTCTTCTTGTGAATTAAGAGCATTCATATGTTTAGATTCTATTTCATCAAATTCGGATTTCAGGTTCTTGATGATGATATCAATTTCATTGTACCATAATTCTCCATGTTTGTTAAGAGCTGTAGTAAAATCCTTCGAACTTTCAACCAGAAAAGCTTTCTGATCAGGTATATCTAACGCGATTTCTTGGTATTTGGGGTAAATAGAATTCTCCAATTCTTGTAAATCAATCTGCAAAATTTCTTTCTTTGTTTCTAATATTTCCTCAATATTAACTTGTTTGTGACCTAGATGTTCACCGGAGGAGACACACTGAACACAAGTTGGGATGTCACATTGTGCACAATGAAGTTCACATTGTTTATGTAAATGTTTTGAACATTTAGGATATTTAGTTGCTGATACACTTGTTCTAAATAGCACAACTTTATGTTCTGCTGATTCGTCTGAGAGATGCTCCCCCACACAGGATTTACATAAATGTATATGGCAAATGTCACAGTACATAGGAGGGACCGGGATTTCACAGAGATTACAGCGTAAAACATCCTGGGCACATAAGTGGGGGTCCATATGGTCAGACATCTTGATCTGCAAAATAATGGTTAATCTTATTTAGTAACATTTTCACTGAAAACTAAAGAACTAAAGAGTCAAACTATATTTGGCCTGCAGACAGTGATTCATATATGTCAATTAACCCTTTCCTTCCCACACATACAAACTTGATCATAATCAAATTCTCTAAAGACACATGATATATATAGAATTTTTTTAGCTGATAAAATGATACAAAACGAGTTAAAATTAATTTCCTGTACATAGCAAGTAACTATTAAGTAAGCCAACGTACGATCTACCATGATAACTTTGGTATAACAAAACATTCAGCTTTGAGTTGTAGCTGTCTGTATGAACATCGTACTGTTATTTTATATATAAAGCCGAATGACTTACCGCCAATTCTAGGAAAGCAGAACATAATTATATACTCACATAAACATAACCGGATGAGAAAATTTTGTACAAAGTGGTTTCAAGCGTAGATTTCGTATAGTTAATTAGTAATATCCTTTGTCGTATATGAAAGCATCATCGATGCATCTAAATATATTCACTCTGAACATGTCGGTGTTATTATCCCCTCGCGCAACTTGTTGATGGGATATAGCATCGCTACTCTGCATGTGTATGTGTTTATGTATGTATATATGTTTGTATGTAAAATGTGTGTGTGTCAATTTCAGATTTATAAGCAAGATTCAAAGAAGACTCAAAGAAAACCCTCGTATGCATGTTTACAAACTTCGTACACTTAATAAGCATGGTTATAGGACAAACCCTATTCATTTTCAAGGAACTCTGTTATATATTTTTAAAGTATCGTTAAAAATACAAGAAATTTTATGTACGACTTCCGGTTCGTGAAAGTAAACATATCAAATCAACAACTTGATATTTTGTTGGATGTAGGTCCTGTTAAGGTAAGAAGCAAACGTTATTGAGAAATGGGGAGTTGGAAGGATTACAAAGCGAAAAAAGAAGCAAGCAGGAGATTAAGTTCATCCTAATTTAATCAAAACAAGCAGACGTCTGAGTCGAATATCGGGCTATATTTAACGAATTACTTTGAGAAGAACGGGTTCATAATTCAGAAGAGACTTTGACGAATATCGTCAACATGATAACCGAGAATTAATTTCGTTTAAATCGATGTAGATACGTTACTCTTTTTAAATTATTAGGGTTAAAATAACGACATGTTAATTAACTCGAATTTCTCCATAGAGAAGACTATAAATCGCCAGATCTAAGCTACGTTTCATTTTCAATATGTAACTTAAAATTTGCCTACACTAATTGTCTAAATGCGTACTGTATGTCAATGGATAAAGAGAAATTTAAAAAAAACTATATTACTAAAGTTTGTGGTGTGTTTTCGCAGAGACATAAATAACTTACATTTATTGTTAAAATACATTTCCCCGCACAATTTTTTCATTTCGCGAGGGGATGAAAAGTTTGCGGTGCCCTTGTTCAATACTTCTCTCATCTGAAAAAACCATAATCTCATACCCATGCGAGAAAAAAGGGTTTCTTAAATATTGAATCTAATCCTCTTGAAGTCAGATCCCCTTGAAGCCAGTCCGTTGTGTTTAACCCAACAAAGAAAAATAGTTATATGATGTATAATTTTACACGTATATATGTACAATATACATTGTATATCGGTCAAAAATTTTCTGCATTTTATATAAAAACTCCAGATTTGTCCAACGCTATATTCCTTTAGAGGCATATTCTCTGAATATAAAGAAAAGTTCTTATCGAGAAATTAGACGTTGTAAATACAGTCAAGTTCTTTTTAACCAATATTCTCTACATCCATGTCCAAGATACCTTTAAATTGAGCTTGTAATTGTATCCAACTCGTGCTTTGTTTTTCACAAATTGCTGCATAAATCTCATTTACCATAACAAACCATGAGGAGTCCTTCTTAAATTATAGTGTTTTCTAGATATAAGAAAACGTAGTATTTACGTAATAATAATAATAATAATAAATTATTTTTATTAAACGTTCTAAAAATTTTATTTCTATTTTCCCTCCAAGAGATGTTCGATTACATAGGATTTAATTTTAAACGGATTTTTCGGGGATAAAATCTTCAAATTCTTTTTACATAATATATGTTGTATAGCTGTTACTTTTTAAAATAAACATACTTGAAACTTGGACAAATAAAAATAACGCAAAATCAGTCACATTTTCCAGTGATTTATTACTTAAAATAATCTCTGTTGAGTCACGATGTGAAATTTTTATACAAAGTGAATTTGCTTCAGTATAGTTTGTAAAATTTATTATTGCCTTGATAGCCGGTAATTGCTGCTTTTATATTTTCATCTCCTAAAGGCAATTTTATAAGTACTCTTTTGTTTTATTTTTGGTTAGAACTAAATGTTTGAAGTGACCATTAGTGTTACTATAAATTGCCAAGATATTTTAAGGAAAAAATGGCTCTAATTTTCTTTACAGCTTTTGTCCTATTTAAATTAGTCCTTAATTTCACAATCTTTTTAAACATCTCGCATCTAAGCTAACAACATACAAAAAAAAAACAATTTTTTTTCACAGAAAACGAAACTTTAAATCCATAAATTGTATAGCTGTTACTTTTTGAAATAAACATACTTGAAACTTGTGGAAAAAATGCAAAATCGCTTACATTTTCCAGTACTAGTGATTTTATAACTCTATAATTTGTGATCTAATAAAATGTAAACAGAGCACTTAAATCGTATTTTGAGACGAAACATTTTCAATAATTAAAAAGTCTCTTAAAGAAATTGTTAAGTTCAAATTTGAATGAAATGATTGTCATGACCCCGTAATAAAAATATTTTAAGATAATGAAAATTTGACTGTTGGGTTTAGATTAATTGAGGTTTAAGTATATTTGGCGGAGGTGAATATTGCAAAAAATCCTAAATGACTTCGTCATATTTGACCTTTGACCGTTTGATATGACCTTGATATTAAATGGGCAAATGTACATCAGTATGTTAGGTAGAAGAAATAGCCAATTATTCTTTGTACGGAAGTTTGAGTGTGAAGTCACTTCGTGCAGACCGCACTTTTTTACATTGCTGAAAGTTTCGATCGATTGATAAAATGGTTATAACTGGATCGTGTATATTTCAGCATTGTCAGTTTCTATAGAGCTATGAATCACAATCGGTTTCATTTTATTAAGAAAAAAAGGAGAAAATACTTAGAGGATGTAAATTTATTATGATAATTTGTTTCCCGAATTAAGTGGATTCCTCTCATCGTTCTCTTGCGTAGCTGATTCTCCTCCTGGCTCTGATCACTACAAACAATATTAATAGTTCATTGTGTTATAATATATGTTTATTTTACTCGAAAATTTTGTCACTCTAAAAAGCTAGACGTATATTCATTTTATTGCAATATATGAGATTTTGATGTGGAAAGTGATCACATTATTTTTCGTACTTTTCGAATATAATTAAATTATTTAACACAATTCTAGATTTAACATTTTTTTCTTTCTAAGTATAATGTATAGCGCACTTAGTATATAATTTCGCCTAAAATATGCCGCTTTTGTAAAGGAATTTTCAATATTATAAAATATTTAGTTAAAGTATATTCGAAGGAACGCAAATTACACAATTACAAATGTACCATGTTAAAATGGTCTTGATTATCTTACACGACATCATTAAAATCTTCAGATTTTAAAAGGGATATATAGGTAAATAGATGGTATGTTATAAAGGTCAAGGTCATTCGGGCAAGGTCAAGGTCACTGGAGAAAAAAGTGCAAATTTCGTGTCCGGTCCACATCTTTCTTATGAAGAAACATTGAGAGTTTTTACTTCACACAAAGATTGCTTATGTCCTAAGGGTGTGCCATAATCTTGACCCAAGTTCATTTGTGCAAGATCAAGGTCACTGGCAGAAAAAGTGCAAAATTCGTGTCCGGTGTCATATAATTTAAGGTCCGCCCCGTAAAATGGTCCGGCTGGACCTTTAATGTTAACATTTAAGGTCCGGCTTTCCCCTATAATAAAAGGTCCTACCCGTTGACACTTATTTAAAATTTCTCTTAAAGTTATTACTTTTCGCTCATGTAGATGTCTTCGTTTGCATAATCCAATCGGCCATTTGCGTATGGTACATGTATGACCGTATTACTAAATTACTTTGTGGAATATTAAATATTGATAGCGGATTAGATTTTGACCAATTGTTTAAGAATCTGAAAAAAGGAAAACCATGAGTACTTTGACAATAATTTGAACACACCATTTAGTCCCTATTCCGGTGTCTACGTATTAGCAGAGTGTTTCACGACAGGTAAACAAGGGTAAATGAAGCCCTGCAGGCATTCACACCTGTGCTAATCAGAATACACCCCTGAACTGAGAAAGAAAAAAATGTCTCCGCTATAGTGTTCTACACAACTAAGATTGTCTTTTTAGCTCGTGCTTTGTTAAACTTTCAGTAGATCAGGATCGTATGGTAATATACTAATAATTTATAGGTAGATTTATCATTATTTTAAGATAATTAATTAAAGTTCGCATATGTGCATTACCTGGACAGAGGATATACGTTGACAATATAGTGTATACGTAACTGTGGTAAATATAAGGGTGTGAAAAGACAAAAGAAATTAATTGAAAACCGTATTTTAATTGACTACAGGTAAAGTGTTTAAAAAAGTAATAAAAATCTGATAATGTGTTAAGTTAATCTCTCTCTCTCTCTCTCTCTCTCTCTCTCTCTCTCTCTCTCTCTCTCTCTCAGTTTCTTTAAACAAATGATGTCTAAACAAAATGTTTAAAGTGTCTGAAAAAGTAAAAACATTAAGACAAGATCATGGAAGGAAATTTATCTAAATGTTTAAAGTGTCTTATAAAGATTAAGTCAACAAATTTAAGACAACATCACGGAAGGAACTTTATCTACCGATCCACTGATTCTACGCGCTATAAAAATGAATATACTACATGCAAAGTGTAGGAACGGAAGTGTATGGTTTTAAGTAGCGCTGTTTGTCGAAGCGAATAAACAAATAGAAGACGTAGCTCTGCGAACAGTCGAAGATTTTAATCAAATGAATTGATAAATGGATGTAAAAAAAAAACTTCCTTAACAATCCAATACGTTATGGATAATAAACTGGCACAAGTATAAAAAGTTGTAGTCCTTTTGCAACATGATTTTCAATGAACATTTTGACAGTCACCTTCCAAAATTGAAATGATTATTATGTACGAAATGCAATCATTACGACTGAATAGGGGACATGTAGAGGTGGATATATACCTCAAGAGAGTAATCCAATTGGGTGTCCAAGTAGCGCAGTGGACAATGCACTCGCGACCCGAGTTCGATCCCCGTGATCGACAGTGGTTGTATGTGACAGGGTATGGTGGTCGCCCGCTTGGACACGTGGGTTTTCTCCGGGCATTCCGGCTTCCTCAGCAATGACCCCCTCGCGCTAACATCCGTGCCAAAGAGAGATATTAATATAAGTTGTAGAACTTGTTTATCAATCGATGTAAAATAAATAAAGTTCAGTTTCAGTTTTTAAAGAGAGTAATCTGACCTGGAGTTTGACGTCATTCCAAATAAAAGTAGAGGTCCGCCCGTTGAAAAAACATGTTAATACATATAGTTAAACAAGGAATTAAGTATAAAATAGATATTGATGCATGCATTGAAAAGGTCCGCCTCGTTGAAAGTACTGGTCATACATGGATGTAGTGAGTTAAATATAGGTTCTTGTAATGATATTTATCAGTTGATCTTAAAATTGGAGTGGACATGAAATTGACTTTAGCTTAGTTTTTTTTAAAATGTATTCAGAGTAGTTACACATTATTTATAATAATATTTATATAATTGATTTTCATCGTAAAATATTTCATTTAAAGAAGTGAGACCCCCGGTACATGTATTGTATCCCTAAAAAGACCCTAAAATTAGTGTAATGTTAAGTAAAAGATGTGAAAACATATTTATAATTGAGTTTTATCCGACGATTTTTTAAAAAGGTGACAAAAGGCCTGGAATCCATTGCAAGCGATTGCCCGTCTCGTTGAAATAATCACAAAATAAGGTAGATTTGTCATATTTGTCAGACGGTATTGTTTTTTATCTAATGACCTTCTTATTTTTTGCTTGACATGTGGATTATCGTTTGATTCGACTAATGTTTGTTAACATAAGAATGCAAATGTCCTCATACAATAACAGTTAAAATAGAATTTAGAGAATAGAAATTGGTTTGTGTACTCATATTAGCATTAACAGTTTTAAAAATTAGAGCAGTTGTTATTTATAGAAAATGGACGGTGAAATAGATTCATCCATTATTTCTATAATATAAAAAATACTTGAGTTTTGATTTTCTAAAGGATCTTGAGGTTTGACGTGGTGATCGGGCTGTTGAAATTTGTCAATATGGTCATTCGGGCTATATACATTTAGATATGGCAGCCGGGGTCCAATCGTAACTCAAATCCTGGCCATCTTCCATTTTGATAGTAAAATGAATCGCGATCATTATCATGCCCATCGCCACAGAAGACATCGGTTCGTAATGAGCGTATCGTAACATACACGAACTTATATAAATGCACGTACACGAAATCGGGGACTCGTGTTGTGATGTTCGAATCAGATCGAGGTCACATCGGAAATTATATGTGGGCAATTTTATCGAAACGTATTTTATCGTACCACAATGTTAGTTTTTTTTTAAAATATTAATTTTTAGGTCAAAAGAGAATTTGCAATCTTTTCAAAATACTATGTACATGTATATAGTCTCCAGAACATTTATAACATGCAGGTTTACATTTACTTTACACCTTATTTTTATGGCTGTACAGGCGCGTAGCATCGTGGTAGATGCCTGCCCCCCGTTTTTTTCTCCCAACAAACATTTTTCATGAATTTACATTTATAAAATTGAATTTCGAAGGAGTTACCCTAGTATTTATCATGTTTATAGGAACTATACGCTACAATATCAGGTAGCTCCGATTCGTGGCTCCAGAGTCTAGACGATAACAGTGGACAGTCTTGACTGCGCAGTTTGACCTAGAAACTGCCAACTTGTTCGAATATTTTTTAACACGGACTGTCTATTTTATTCCCAAAATTCCAATTTACGTAACGCATTTGAAGTTTTATCCTAACTTAATTAGTAAGCAAGCTGGCTGACTAAATGTTCTGCCACAGGCCCATTTTCTACGTTGAAGTAAAACGCCCAGCTTTTTACATTCTTTATTCAGCCAATATAGCAGGAAATTTACGGTAACAACTGAAATTTAACAACATATAGACATTCTTACTATACCTAATATAATTAGAAAAATTTATCACACACTGCACTTTCATACACACTTGCCAAAAATTTCGAATGAAGTTTTAAATAAATAATCAGAAAATATTACAAATATGTAGGTGTAAGAAAAAAGACATACATCGTTGCGCCTTTGCACCACGAAAATATGGATGACGAAGCGTCCCTGACGCTGTAGAGGGTCTTCAAAATGGATCTGTGCGTCCCAGACGCGCGGGAAATAATGTCTCCCAGAAACAGCTTACCGGATGTAATTATCACCAAGTAAATTAGGAACCCAAAACTGACCGGCACCGTAAATTCCGGTGACGTTACACTCCCCGCCTGACGTTCTATAATGTCACTCTTCTTAAGGTGTAAATAAGTGAACTATCTCGGTGATAGGTCTCACATAAGTAATACAAGTTCCGTTTCTAACGGTGCGTAGCTCTACTTTCCGAACATGTCCATCTTTACTTGGGAAGGTACGTTGAACAACTGCCATTGGCCATTCGTATCTAACGGTGTCAGAATCCTTTAAGAGTACTACGTCATCAACTTTGATGTCTTCCTTAGAATAAGTCCACTTCTGCCTGGTTTGAAGACTGTAAAGGTATTCTTGCTGCCATCTTTTCCAGAACTGGTTGGCTAATAGTTGTGTGTGTTTCCATGATGATCTTTACATGTCCTTCACATCAACTGCTTGAAATGGTCCATAATCAACTTCAGTCTTTTGTGTCAGCAATACTGAAGGGAAAAGAACTGATGGCTGTGTTGGATCTACCGACACGTTCGCTAATGGTCGACTGTTGATAATAGCACAAACTTCATACATAAATGTATTCAAAACATCATGTGTAAGTGGTTTCTTTGACTCCATGATGACAGCATTAAGAATTCTGCGTGCTGTTTGAATGATCCTTTCCCATATCCCTCCCATATGGGATGCATGTGGTGGGTTAAATATCCAAGTAGAGCCATTTTCCACCATATACTTCTTCAGAGTTGGAGATTCTATGTTGATTGCATTGATGTTAAGTGCATCTGTACTTCCAACAAAATTAGTTCCTCTATCTGAATAAAACTCAGTGACTTTACCGCGCATTGCTACAAAACGCCTGAGGGAATTGATAAAGGCACTGGATGTCATCTCGTCCACCAGCTCTATGTGTACTGCTCTGCTCGTCAAACATGTAAATAAGATTGCCCATCTTTTAGCATTAGCAACTCCTCCTCTAGTTTTTCTAGCTGTCACCTCCCAGGGCCCAAAGGTGTCTACTCCCACATACGTGAACGGTGGTGATGGCTTGCATCGAAAATCAGGTATATTTCCCATTTTCTGTGTTTCAAGTTTACGTCGTAACTTTCTACAAATTACACACGAGTTTAATAATGATGAAATAAGTCTCTTGGCACCCATTACCCAGTAACCTGCGGATCTCACAACACCTTCAGTGAGGTGACGTCCCTGATGTTTACATTTCAGATGATGGTGCTTTATAAGCAATCTTGCTACATGCGACTTTTTCGGAACAATAATAGGTCCGTTGGATCCAGCCAGTACATCTCCGGTGAGAATTCTGCCTCCTACACGTAGCAGACCTTCGTTTTCCAGATAAGGGTCCAGTTTTTGTAGCGGACTACCTTTGGTGACTGGTTTGTGCTCCTTAAGTCTTTCTATATCCTGTCCATAAGCTTCAAACTGTACACTTTCGATAACAATCTTCTCCGTACTTTGGTAAAGCTTTGTTTGACTGAGCTTTTCAAGGTTGATTTTTTGGCGAATAACACTACGCATGAATGATAGTCCACGAATTAGAGAATCCCAGGTAGAAAATCTTGTGAACACATTTGAGTTCAATCCATGAAGTACACTTGTCTTAACTACAGTGACAGTCCTTCTAATTTCACAGTCATTATCAGGGTCCAATAACGGGTATTTTGAATAATCTTGTTGATTATGATCCAAAGTAATCTTTGGCCCAGTTAACCACACAGATGTTGCAAGTTCGTTTGCAGAAACAGAACGTGTTCCTATATCAGCTGGATTCTGGTCTGATTTCACAAAGGTCCACTGTTCTGATTTTGAATTTGTAAGTATCCGTTGGACTCGGTTTGACACGTACGTGTGAAATCGTCTGGTCTTGTTATATAAGTATCCTAATACGACACAGCTGTCAGAGTAGAACTGCATATCATGAATCTGTGTATCAAGTTGACGCTCGACAAATGAAGCAATTTCTGTTGCAAGAAGAGCTGCGCATAGTTCTAACCTTGGAATTGTATGTCGATGGTGAGGAGCTAGTTTAGATTTTCCGGTTACAAATCCTATGTAGGTTTCTCCCATGTTTGTAACTTTGATGTAGGAAACAGCAGATATAGCTTTTTCAGATGCATCCGCAAATGTGTGGAGCTCGATCTTTTCAGCATTCTTCATAGATACTGCAACATATCGCCTAGGTATTTTCACATCACATAGGTGATGAAGAGAGCTTCGCCATGACCGCCAACGCAGGATTATGTCTCTAGGAAGAGGATCATCCCATCCGAGTTGTAACTGTGTAATGTCACGAAAAATAAATTTTCCAGCCAAAATGACAGGTGACAGGAATCCTATAGGATCGAACAGGCTATGTAAACAAGATAGCACACCACGCTTTGTTTCTGGTACATCTTTGAGATCTGTTGAGAAGATAAAAGCATCTAGTGATAAATTCCAGATTAAGCCCAAACTACTCTGTGCAGGAGTTGTATGTAGATCTAAATGTACATCGCTTAAATCCTTTGCTGTATCCTCTGGTGGTAAAGCATCCATAACAATTTGGCTGTTGGAGGCAAATTTGTGAAATCTAATTTTACCTCTATCTCTTAGAATTTCCTGTGTTCTTAACAAAATATCTAAAGCTTCATTGTCTGTATCGTAAGACGACAGTCCATCATCAACATAGAAGTTTCTTGTAACATAATATTTCACATCACTATCACAAGGTTCTTCTACACATTTGTGGAGACAATATGTGGCGACAGCGGGTGACGGTGAATTCCCGAATAGATGTACACACATTCTGTAGTCTTGAAGAGACTTGGTAGGATAATTGTCTCTAAACCATATGAAACGAACGAAATTTCTGTGTTCTTCATCAATGTGAAACATATGAAACATCTGTTCTTTATCTCCAGTGATGGCGACACGCTCCTTACGAAAACGCAAAAGTACGCCGAGTAGATTGTTAGTAAGATCCGGTCCTTGAAGTAAGGAAGAGTTCAAGGAATGTCCTTGATAAATGGCTGAAGAGTCAAAAACCATACGGACCTTGTTGGGCTTTTTTGGATGGAATACTGGGAATATGGGAAGATACCAACATTCTTCTCCCTCTTGGACCTCTGGAGCTTCCTCTGCAAATCCATTATCAAACACATTTTCCATAAACTTTATGGCTAAGTTCATTTTCACAGGATCACGCTTAAAAGTTTTCAGCAGTGAATAAGTCCATTTCAACGCTTGTTCTCTGTTGTTAGGTAGTCTATTTCTGTTTAACTTGAATGGTAACGAAGCTGACCAATGTCCTTTCTCATCTTTATGACACTTTTCCTTCATGAGTTCTAAGAATTCTCTGTCCTCGATTGACATTCCTGGAATGTTATCGTCTTTGGTGCGTCCAAAGATCTGAGAAAGCTGAATTCCATTCTCACACGAACACTGAATGTCTGTATCATCTTGATATGTTGAAATTCTCAGATTTGATGAACATGGGGTAAAATGAGTTCCTCGTCCAGACGGTAAAATCTGAGTCTTGTTCACAACCACATGTTGAGGTCTGTGTACTCTACCTAGGCAACATTCTCCTATAACGGCCCAGCCTAAGGGAAGTCGCTGTGCGAAAGGTAGGTTTGGTTTATCAATCTTTTGTTCCAGCACATGATGAGCACTAGGAACATCCCGTCCAATAAGAATCACTTCTGCTTTATAGTCTATTGGTGGGATCTCAGACTCTAAGTCTGATAAATGTTTGTATGGTTTAACTACAGCTGGGGTTGGAATCTCCTCGTATGAAACAGGGATGTCATCACATTCAATAATTGATGGTAAGTGTATTTGTTCGCCACTCTGTATTGAAGATACAACGAAATCAAAGGCTTGTCTCCCGGAGACCATGGCCGAACCACTGCATGATGACAATGTATATGAAATTTCTTGTCCCTTGATTCCGAACTTGTCAAAGAATGATGACTTCGCAAGTGTCCTGCTGCTTTGGTCGTCAAGAATCACATATGCTCTTTTCTTTAAATCTTCACGGCCAACTGGAAAAATGTTCACTAAAATAATCTTTGCACAAGATTTGCCACTGAATGCGGGTGAGCAGACTTGAGTACAGTTAGTTGTAAAAGATGATATACTGTTCTCCCCGCCATGCGAATTTTCCTTATCCTCCCCGCCCTGGAAACTGTTAACATGTAAGGCACCACAATGTCTATCACTTTGACACATGTCACACTTTAATTTCACATTACAGTCTCTTGCTAAGTGTTCTTTGGAATCACAACATCTAAAGCAAATTCCATTTTCCTTGAGAAGCTTTTTCCTTGAACCGATAGGAAGGGTACGAAACTTACGACAGTCTTTGATATTATGATTGGATTCAACTCTATGTTCTAAAAAGCATGATTTTCTTTGTCCTGTTGACTTGCTAGGCTTAACATCAGTTTTTCTTGAACGAATCTGTCCAGTGTTTTTGGTTTTAGTCTCTTTCTTTGTTGGTTCACTGAACTAAAATCCAGGGTCGTTTCTCACACGACATAAGGCTTGTATAAATTTCACAAAGTATGTAAATGGTGGGTATGGAACACTATAACGCTCGTTATATTCTGAGGCCCTGTTGATCCATTTTTCTCTCCATTGATACGGAAGTTTGCTTACTATTTGTGCAATTCCAAGAGAGGTGTCATAATAGGATAATGCTGCTGAATATTTAGGGTTTTTCTTCACACAATCAACTTGTGTCAGTAGATCAGACAGTTTGTAAAGTTCTTTAGGGTCCTTTATCATAAGTTGCGGAAAAGCGGCCAACTTCGATTTTAATGAATCATCGATGAGTGCGATTGCCCCATATCTCTCATCTAATCTTGCCCAAATCTGACGTAGTCCCCTTCCAGGATTTCCGGCGTTTGCTTGTTGGATGTCCGCTGCATGTTTAGAGGACTCCGGTCCTAGCCATCTCACAAGTAACTGAAGTTCCTCGAATTCTGAAATCTGCAGGTCCTTTATGATTGAGGTAAAGTTTAGTTTCCATGCGTTGTAAGCCTCTGGTTCATCATTAAAGTTACTAAACCGGGATAACAACACTTCCTTCCTTAACAAAAATTTAGTCACAGTTTCCACTGAATCCTCCTTTGGTCGAGTTAAAGGAACATCAAAGTTATAACTTGAGGGAATTGGTTGAACGATTTTTGGGTTCACATGTGATCTAACACTTGATTCTTGATCTCGAGAAACACTTTCCACATAATCTGCAACACGCTGACCTCTGTCTTTGGGTAGTTCATCTAAGATGGAATTTCTTTCACTTTTGGTTTCACTTTCTTCTCTTTCGAACACTTTGGCTTCTGCATCCGCGATTGCTGCTGAACACGTTTGATTCAGAATTTGTATTTGTCCTTCAATTTTTGACTTCTCGGTTTGAAGGTTAACTTGCTGTCTGACGAAAGCTAATTTAGCTTTTTCTGCTTCTGCCTTCTGTCTTAACAGAACACGAGACTTTGACATTTCACTGACAGAACTTCTACTCTGTGATCGGGATCCTTCGGAACTACTTGCTCGTGATATGGTGTCTGCTGCGTCCAGAAGGGCGTCCTCAATACGGTTCATGAGCTGATCTATGATGTCAGAACGTTTACAAAATCTTGGTTCTTGAATAGAAAATTCTTCATTACTTTCTCTTGTGTTTGTTCTTTTAAGAAATGAAAGAAAGTCATTTGCACAATCAAAGAAAGTACGTTTAAATTGCTGAAGCTCTGCTTTAATCTTGCGTAAGTCTTTAAAATTCTTCTGGTCTATATTTTCATCTATATCAACTAAGATTTCTTCAAACATTGACCATGCCTTTTGTTCTTGAGAACTATATTTCTTAAGAAATGTCAAAAACTGTTCCATGCCTTTCTTTGTCTGCGTTTTCAGTCGCCTCTGAAAGAACTGTCTCCTCTTCACTTTCCTCCTCGTCAACTATGGGTATGGGTTTTCCACCAGATGCCATACTGATAATACTGTAGTGATTTTCACATGAAATTATGCCATGAAATTTTGAAAATATATACACATGCTAAAAATGGCATTAGACATGTTAGATGAGAAAAAATGCACAATTAACTTTCAAATTCACATGCACACCACAAATACGTGAAATTAATGCTTCCTTTCGAAGTACTGATGCATAGAACAGAGTTATCTGGTATTGAGAAAATATTCAACACCAATGGACCAGAAAAAATATTTGACATAGCATATGATCATGATCAATCTATAATATCTGTACTATTGTTCATTTCAAATAATGTCAACATATTATTTGATATAAAGTTACCGATATGTCACTAGTGTTTGCACATATACACACAATGTCCAGGAACACCATGCACCACAAATACCACGAAAAATCCTCCAGCGAAGGTATGGACCAAAATGGGGGGGGGGGTAGTTGGTTGGAAATCCCAGCTTCACAGGAAGCTGCTGTCCACCAGAAAGTCGTCTTATCCCCAGGATAGGCTGCAATCGAATCTCAGAATGGTTGAGGTGGTAAACAAAACGATTTGTTACTGTTCTGCCACAGGCCCATTTTCTACGTTGAAGTAAAACGCCCAGCTTTTTACATTCTTTATTCAGCCAATATAGCAGGAAATTTACGGTAACAACTGAAATTTAACAACATATAGACATTCTTACTATACCTAATATAATTAGAAAAATTTATCACACACTGCACTTTCATACACACTTGCCAAAAATTTCGAATGAAGTTTTAAATAAATAATCAGAAAATATTACAAATATGTAGGTGTAAGAAAAAAGACATACATCGTTGCACCTTTGCACCACGAAAATATGGATGACGAAGCGTCCCTTGCGCTGTAGAGGGTCTTCAAAATGGATCTGTGCGTCCCAGACGCGCGGGAAATAATGTCTCCCAGAAACAGCTTACCGGATGTAATTATCACCAAGTAAATTAGGAACCCAAAACTGACCGGCACCGTAAATTCCGGTGACGTTACACTAAATACGGGCAATGAGATCGTGACAGATTGCATCACCTGAAATATATCTATCTGGACCTTACTGTTTCAATGCTTAAGGATGAATTCTTCTCATCAATTTTTACCCCAAGTGGGTCTCCATATATGGAAATTTACAATAAAACTTTATGAATAATTATGAATTTATTACATTTTACAAAATAGTACCTTATTAAATGTGTTAAGACTAAGGAAAATGTACAATCATGTCGTTTACGACATACCGTAGTCGGCGCGAATAACAACAAAAACAATGGAGAGGGGGAGAATGAGAGGTCGTTTTGTGTCAAAACGACGGGAACGCAAATACGACTCCATAAAAAGGGCGATTCGACAGAGATGGGAGAACTCAAAAATAGCTGAGACACATAGTTATTCTAAAATCTCTTCCACTAACGAAACAATTGAGTTGGCGGACGACGATGTTCCAGTAGATCTCGAGGAAGTCGAATTTGTTTACAGTGAAAATGTAAGTTCTAACTGTTTTTATTAATATACTAGATGAAATTCCGCGCAAGCGCGGGGATTAACAATAATTCACATATTATATTATATTCACATATTATATTATAATACAATGCTTAATATGTTGAGCCAGGTTTTTTTTTTGTTCATTTTTCTATGTATTGTGTCCGAAATTATTCTTAATTGCTTTTCTTAAAATTAATATTCTATAAAATTAAAATAAAAAAGCAACTGCGTGGCTGAAATTTTAGAGGAGAGGACAGGGATGAAAATCTAAGCTGAAATGGAGTATATACACATGAACATGTACATGGCCTTATTTTTTTTTGTTGCAGCTGACTGGAAAAAAATATACTTTTATCTTATTTCAAACCAGAGTGTGGGTGTATAGAGCGTGGTATCTCTTTTAAGAACTTTGTTCTTTATGTCAAACTTCACTTATTATTGCCCAAAATAAGAAATTTAAATAAAACACTGTCAACAAATTCATTTATAAGGTTTACTACCAATCTGTCGTGGTATAAAAAATGTATATGTTATTTAAAAACGTGTACGCACTTTTCGCCATAGTGTTAATTAGTCAACCCATTTTTTGGCATCACGTTCTGTAAAGTTCTTTCCATCAAAAATAAAATCGCGTCTATTGGCCCATTTCATTTATTAACTTTTTTGTATTAACCAGATGTCCGATCTGCCCACAAAGCATGGTGACTCATCCTACATTCTCCAACATGACGTTAATTAGCCAAACCGCGTTCTTGGTTACCCCGTTCTGGAAAGTTCTATTCATCAAAACAAAAATCGCACATTCAAGAAACGAATTGGCTCATTTTATTTATTCAACATTTGTCATATCTCAATTCTTATGTATACCCGAAATAGGTTCCCAGGATATATATTCACACTTTACATAATCATTCAATATTATTTCATTGAAAGTATATTTTTTGATGCAAACTCCCACTGACTTGAATCCGCCAAAGCGTGTCCACCACCTTACTCACATATTTGCTATTTCGGACTGGTTTATCGAAAATGAAAGTAGGTTTTTAATTTATCTTACAATAATTACTTATCAGGTAAAATTCAATTATAGCTTACGGACATCAACTCACACATGTTGAAATGCCAAAGGTGTGAGCAGTTACTCGGGTGTAGGCATTTCGAAGTTTATTGGCAAAATGCCTTAATTTATAAGTATATAGATTTTAAAGTATATTTGAGAAATATAATGTATAATGTCATTATACGTTCACTAGTTTTATAATATACACATATTTCTTATTTTGGGCAATAATAAGTGAAGTTTGACATAAAGAACAAAGTTCTTAAAAGAGATACCACGCTCTATACACCCACACTCTGGTTTGAAATAAGATAAAAGTATATTTTTTTCCAGTCAGCTGCAACAAAAAAAAATAAGGCCATGTACATGTTCATGTGTATATACTCCATTTCAGCTTAGATTTTCATCCCTGTCCTCTCCTCTAAAATTTCAGCCACGCAGTTGCTTTTTTATTTTAATTTTATAGAATATTAATTTTAAGAAAAGCAATTAAGAATAATTTCGGACACAATACATAGAAAAATGAACAAAAAAAAAAACCTGGCTCAACATATTAAGCATTGTATTATAATATAATATGTGAATATATTATAATATGTGAATTATTGTTAATCCCCGCGCTTGCGCGGAATATCATCTAGTATATTAATAAAAACAGTTAGAACTTACATTTTCACTGTAAACAAATTCGACTTCCTCGAGATCTACTGGAACATCGTCGTCCGCCAACTCAATTGTTTCGTTAGTGGAAGAGATTTTTGAATAACTATGTGTCTCAGCTATTTTTGAGTTCTCCCATCTCTGTCGAATCGCCCTTTTTATGGAGTCGTATTTGCGTTCCCGTCGTTTTGACACAAAACGACCTCTCATTCTCCCCCTCTCCATTGTTTTTGTTGTTATTCGCGCCGACTACGGTATGTCGTAAACGACATGATTGTACATTTTCCTTAGTCTTAACACATTTAATAAGGTACTATTTTGTTTGAATTTTAAATTCAAAAGAAATTTTGTATTGCTTCTTGCACAGCTTTTAATGTTTTAATTTGTTAATAACTTCAAAATTGTAAAGATAGTACTTTCTATATATATTCATTAATTAGCGATGAATCAAAAGACGGATATTAAATGCATTCATTTTCTGCAACGGATCCTCACTGAGCTTTTCGTAAACAATTATGTAACAATTTTAAGTCATTTGGCCTCGATGTTCCTTTGCCTTTGCTTTAACGGTAGCGACCAACCGTTATGTAATACCCTTACCCAAACCCAGATCGCATTTTAACCTGTATTCCCCAAATCCACAGTGAACTCTTCCATTCTATTTCACTTTAGGCCAAACACTCTAATACGCATGCGTTTAATCAATTAATGATTTCTTGGACGCGAAGAACAAATTGTTGTGTTTGCTGTAAGATATAATTCTATAGTTGTATGAAACAACCCAAATTATTGCGAAATAGATCATTCTTAAAAGAAATTAATGCAATTTTCATTTAGAACTAGTAATTTTTTAAAATAATTTTTACAGGGATAGCTTTAAATTCAGTAAATATGAGAAAAGCCGGCCCCATGCAGGTGGATTTGAACGGCACGAACGGGATTTGTGGTTCACATACTCAATACTTTAAACCATATCGATCGATACAATTAACTTCACAGAACATTTATAACTCATCTTGCACGACGCAGTGTCATAAAAATTCGCTGTGTGTATGGTTTTCTTTTAAATCTCGCCAGGTCTCTATGGAAGATGAAAACAATTACAGTAATATTTTAAAAAAAGATACCCAAATAAAATAAAGGGTATAATGAGTATTAAATTATTGATAACAATATTTCTATTTAACATTATTTAAGTTCACGTGGTTTTTTTTTTCATCAGCTCGATATGATACATTTAAATGCAACTCTTAAATTGGTTAATGTATGATCTTACGTATGGTAAATGCTATGATAAATATATCATGATTGAAAGAAAAAAACTGTTAATTGCTCTGTAACCAATTCATGCGCGGATCCAGAAATTTTTTTTCGGGGGAGAGGCCTCGGAAAGTGTCTCTCGGACACCGGAGTCTGATTGACATTTAACGATTTCCAAGGGGGGGGGGGGGGGGTCCGAGGCCCATTTACTACATGAGTTTAAATTTGAATTTTCCAATTAGAGGGGTTTCGGACCCCCAACCCCTTCTAAATCCGCGCATGCAGCGGCTTAGCTAGGGATAAAATATTTGTAAGCAGGATGTCTGGGCTAAACTGAACAGATTTTTTAATAATGGTGGCAATAATTTTTAATCTAGTACAAGTACAGTAAAACACGCCTATAACGAAGTGTCAACAGAAATACAAATGGATACCTTGCGGGAACATTGTACAACTCTTCCTGTAAAATCCTTTGAGTACATGCTCCTGTAAAATCTTTTGAGTAGACAAATCTCTAACATATATATCATCAGAGGCACTAAGATTACATGTTTCAAAATTTGCCCCAAATCAACATTCCGTCCGCTTTCTATACAATAGCAAGTCTTTGCAAAATGATTTAGGCAGCCATGAGAGTTATGCTCCATTCGAAATAATTATTAGGGACAATTTAAATCTTGTATAAGAAGTTGACCTGTCTGTATCTTTGTTAAAAATTAAACGACTTCTCGCAAAGTTTGGCAAAAATGTGATGAGGAAAGAGAAGAAATGCATAAAAAGCATTGTGTTTTCTAATTCAGAGAAAGGGAATCACCACCGATCTCATCCATAGAGATGATGCTTTCTTCTGTTAATCCATGCCAATGTAAATTCGCAACACGTTCTCATAAATAATCTTGCGGATGCTTTTTGGAACCATGTCAATGCTGCAGTGATAATGTCAAATCTTTAGAACTTTGTAAACCTAGCCAAATCTCAACCGAGATGAGACTACAATTAAGTGATGGTCCTTTGCTGCCGATTTTAATGACTTAAGATTTTATTCCTGGATCTTCCTTAAATTTTAAAGAATGGAACTACATCAGAAATTGTAGAACCGTAAGGTGTGGATACAAACGTGCCAACGTTTATTGTATAGACCTTTGCAAATTTAAAATCACATACTTACCATTCACAGAAATGATTTATACATAACCAAAATCATTCTGGCAATCTACCATTTTGAATTGCCATTTTGAATTAACGCAAGTTTTTCGACGGTCAGCATGTTTTCCCGGATTCGGCACACTTGATATATTAAAAACTATGCTTGGCCAATTAATAATAGGGTATCATATCTTTTTAAAAACTATGATTGGACAAGTTATAATAGTGTGTAGCTGTTTTTTGCCATAAAAGGGACTTTAAGAAAGTATTATGTATTTTGGTTGTCCGCTATATTTTTAATCGCCCTTTTAAATTACTTATCTTTTCGGACAAAGCACACTTTAATTATAATTAAAAATTATGCTGGACCAAAAAATAATTGTTTGCTGTTAAAAGTCTTTTTCCACCTACATGTAAACGGACCATTCTTCAGTATTTCCTAAAACAAACCAGTAGACACAAAAGCAGCAGCATTAATGGTTATAAATGACATTAACATAAGCTAATAAAAATCTAATCCAAATCTTTAAATTTGATACTGTCAGTTCAAACACGGCATTATTAAATAGCTGATGCAAAAACGCTTTATAAGGGTCCCAAATTGCAGATGCATAGTGGTCAGCCTGTCACGCCGCCAGATATCACAATATATTCTCATAAATGCGCTTTATCACATTTAAAAGAAATGTCAATGTCACAACAGACATCTGTGTTAATCCATCACCGACCCAAATTCTATCCCTTTGCCATTGTCTGTATCATACTTGAAACAATCATTTCGAAGGATTAAGAGTGTGTTACAATTGCGACCATGAAGTATGTTATTAAATGGCAATGGTCATAGCATATGCAGATAAATTTATGTCTGGGTCTGTTGTCTCTCCCTATGGACCTTTCCAGTTTATACTTTACCAGAAAATCTAAAGCTGATAAATGTTTAAGGTTTCACGCACGTATCAAGCTATAAACCATATGTGAAATGTACAGAGATTACAGGATGAGAAACATACAAATTATTTGAACGTAAACAAGCATTCATCCATGCTCATCTTTTATATATATATATATATATATATATATATATATATATATATATATATATATATATATATATATATATGATTTAGTGAAAGTAACATGGTTTTCGCAAATCTTGTTGATTTCAAAGAGCCATGGCTGAGAAACAGGCAAACGTTGATTTGTTTAGGAATATCTGCGACAGAGTGTAACAGAAAATGAAAATAGAAAATTAAAAACAAGTCAACAGATTTTGAAGGACCATAATCAAATTTCATTTGAGATCTCTTTTTATTTGAAACAAACATAAAATTTTAAAATAAGTAGAGAATTAATTATTCTTTAGAAAACCTTTTTATGCATTATATATATCTATATCTATATATATATATATATATATATATATATATATATATATATATATATATCTTTCACATAAAATAAAGAACCAATTAACTTTTTTAATTGCTACAAAAATCTTATTTTGTTTTAAAATGCCAGTTTTGTCATGGCATATACAGGCTATATACCGGTAAGTCAACTTGCGACTAATTTCTGCTTGCATTAGGCTAAAATATAACTTTACGGGGAATACCCTTTTCAACCGAATATTAAAGTACCGGGTTGATAAGGTTAGGAATTTGTGGGGAATTTTTTGAGAATTACCAAGTTTCGATATTATCTCGGTAAGAAATTTGTTTTCATTATTGTTTCAACAGGTGAAAAGAGATGACATGTGAATGAAACATTATTGAAGTGATTTTATTTCTTCCTACAGGCATGTTTAGATCTACACAAAATATTCAAACAGTGAAAGATTTGTGATATGAGACGGCATACAGAAATGTATCACCTATGGTTAAACACATTTTAAAAAATCCGACAACCGCATAAATTGTCTTATTTCAATAGAAAGATCAGGACGCAGTGAATAAAACGTTAAAAATCAAGGTATGACTTTGCTTACTTTTGTATTGACATATCTTTGCTTTCATTTGAAAAGTTTGTAAGATATTGAAAAAAAAATTCTGGGCTGCGTTTTACAAAATAATTTATTACGACTTACGACCTGCCAACAACATTATTATTTACATACATTGTATGTGCTGTATTGGTATAAGTTTCAATCCAATGCTGCTTTTTGTTGTTGATAAAACTATTATTAACACACTGAATCAGATTATCTTGTAAATTACATTATTTGTTAAATGTCAAATATAAGACTCAAGTGTTTACATAACGACTTCTTTGCTCTGTATCTCATTTGGAACTTGACTTCTAAAAAATCGTTCAAAATGCACAGTCATATGAACCATTTTATACATAAAACTAGTAGACTAATTGTTCTCGAACAATTAGAGGTCTTTCCACCCTAATATTTTTTTTTACTCAATAAGTTATACAAAAAATAGTATACCTGTGATATATGTTGTTCTAGAAAATGGGAAAACTGCAAAGCTAAAATGATTTTTGAGAAATTATTCCATTGCTTTAAGAATTCCCCGTTGTTTATCATAAATATCTTTTAAATTACTTTTTCTGATTTTTTTCCATTTACTTTGAACAAAACTGATGTTCTCGCCAAGTGAATATTCTTTACACAAGCATATAAACAGAAAACCTAACAATAGAATGTTCTAGAGGCTAGCTATCTTTGTACAATATGAATGGGTTGACTGTAAAAACAATTTCCACTTGAGTAACCACAGGACTTGATGTGACCTGTCTGACTTATTGCGCAATCTAGAAAGCTATTGAAACCCTTACTAAAATTCTGTATTCAAATGATATGAAAATTTATTAATTAACAGACTTCCAAATGACTTTGACCTTTATGTCATTTTGTTTGGCAAAGGTAGACCCTCCCATTCCAAGTGGTCCGACGTCTCTATGATAAATAATAGAAAAGTTGAAAGTGATTTAATGGAAATGTAAATACTTTCAGGGGCAATAATTGCTAGAAGGGGGCCTCAGATCTTTTCGGTATGAATAGATTGAAGAACCCTCGATGTGTACTGAAGACATTCGTAAAAGTTCCTAGTCTCCATCTCTTATTGTTTCAGAGGACTAGCGATAACAAGCATTTCGTACAAAAGGGGCAATAACTCTGTAATTATTTAAAGGCATGAGCCAAGGGGCTATATTTTAAAATGTCTTAAGATGTCCTACTACATCCATGAAAAAGTTTTTCTCTACCAACCTAAACAAAAGAGATCTAAAAATTCATTAATTAACAGATTTCCAAATGACTTTGACCTTTGACCTTTATTTCATTTTGTTCGGCCAAGGTAGGCGCTTCTATCCCAAGTGGTCCGACGTCTCTATGATAAATAATAAAAAAGTGAAAGTGATTTAATGGATATTTAAATACTTTCAGGGGCAATAACTGTTAGAAGGGGTCTTAAATCCTTTCGGTATGAATAGATTGAAGAACCCTCTAAGTGTTCTAAACACATTGGTAAAAGATCCAAGTCTCTATCTCTTATGGTTTTAGAGGAGTAGCGATAACAAGCTTTTCGTCCACAAGGGCAATAACTTTGTAGGTTCTGGGAGTTTTTCGACACAGGGTCAATTGGTACCATAACTTTTAATGGCCAATTGTTTTGCTTCCGAGGTCTTTAAATATAATGCTCAACTCCAACTCATATCAGTAAGCTTGCAATGTCACTTTAATAAAATCATAATTATAAAATACATGATTTTTGAAATCATACCATATGAAATTTATTTTTGAAATAAAAAAAATTGAATTCCAAGTATTTCATCAAATAGATATTCCTATATGAACAAATAAACTTATTAAACTGGTACATGTACAAAGTACCTTAATATTTAAAAATCCAGTAAGCTTTCGCCTTCTCAGCTCTTCAGAAGATTTTTAAATTATAAACAGTGTATATATATATATATATATATATATATATATATATATATATATATATATATATATATATATATAAGCACTAAAAATAACCAACGACACGAACAATAAAGTAATTCGGGGCGACCCGTCCCTTCTTCAAGACATAAAACTGAAGTATTGACGGGTTGTCATAAAAATTTGACAGTATTTTACTCTATTGTTTGTTTTGTTTTTTTCTTTCAGATCCGACACTTATAGATATCGAGTGTTGTTGGTTATATATGATTGCGCCCATGAGAAAAGGGTGCTTATGACATTTTTTGCACATTTTTAGATATTTACATAATTGAATTAAACACAGCTTAAAGATGTCAAATCTAAAATTTTATGGCTATACGCTAACTCCAAGTAGAGTTTTTTGTCCATTAACAGTGATGCTATTTCAATACGAAAATCACGACGTCCTGTTTCACATACGCAACGTCAACAGTTTTTTTTAAAGTAAAGGTGATCAATCATGACTGTGAATTAGTCGTTTAATAAACGTAAAATACATCACCTTGTTATCAGTATCTTATCACATTGTTACGCGTACGTATAGTTGTATGCTTGCATCTATGCTATTCATTTATTTCAAAAACAAAGGTTTGTTGTTGTTGTTATTTTTTAAATCATAAATAAAAATGTTTCTACTGACAGCGCAGTTGTCTGCCAGTGAAAAGTTATTATTCAAAAAAAGAAATGGCGGTTGTTTGGTTTCAGTTTCAGTTTATTATGGGATATCAACGACAAACCTGAGTTAGTAGAGTATTCTATGTGAACATATTTCATTTACATAAACACTGTCCTTTCCATATAAACAATCAATACCTAATATATATTAGTAGCTTTTGTTCTTAAACAACATATGCGATTTTCGTGACATTATTAAATATGTCATATTTTAGTCTTGAACTTTGAAAACAATATCAGAAGTAACGTATTATACAATTTTGTTTAATCATGATCCATTGTACAACTTATTGATTCAATTATAATAGCAGCACTGAAATATTCTTTTGAAGTTGTAAGAATAGTTTCAGAAGTAACTACACTTTAACATGTGCACTCACAGATAAACACAATAAGAAAAAAGTAGTTAATTCTACCACTGCGGGATCGTGCCCTTTTTTCCATTCGACTTTATAGGCAGAATTCATGGGAAAGAGTGCCTCTTCCATGGATTGGATATTCACCCCCTTCCAATATTGATAAATTTCACATAATTTAAATTTATTTTTTTAGTGTATGTGGGATATTTTTACAATCCGATTGCTTCTAGTCACATTTTTTTTCAATCTACTGTGATTGTTTTTCTACAATTGTTAAGCTTCCCATCACCCCCATGCCTTTGCTTACACATTTCGGGCATGCCCACACCCGAAAAAACAACATCCAGACACTTATCATCTGTGTGTGACTATTCCACAGCAAATATGTAGGTTTACTATTATAGAGAAAACATGCAGTATGCAGAGATTAATTCCGTGTTTTGAATGTATATTTCACCATCACTTTAAAATAATTCTCAACCGTCCATTACCCATAATCCAAAGCTTATGCATGCTTTTAATTACACCGCCAGTGCGCTGTCTTCTATCTGTATACATGTAATTAGTCTCTATGTATTCTACAATTCAATATCATTTGTTAATCTTACACACTTCATTAAAACCGTAAATAATTTTATGAATCCGCTCCTTTGACTAAAATAAATGTACAAATAAAGCTCTGGTTCGGACGGGATCATGAAACTGTCTGAATTCTCAAGTTCTTTCAGTAACGGTCACAAGAAAATGAACAAGAATATTAAGATTGGTCTTGACGATTACAAAGTAAACATAATGTACAATTTTATTTATCGTCTATTTTTTGTTTGTAACGTATATTAAGAAATCAGGTCAATATATAATTAGGTTGGAGTTAACCTGTAATAGGAATCACGTTATCTCTTTGGTACTTTTCCATGACCATTTTGTTGTTCTGGCTCTTTGTTTAAAGATATAATTTGAAATAGGAAGTTTTAATTTTTAGAAAAGGATAAGAGTATGATTACATCATTTCTGACCATTTTGTTGTTCTTGCTCTTTGTTTAAATATATAACTTGAAATTGGATTTTGATGGAAAACGGCTGAATCGCGGAATTACATGTAAGTACTCGCGTAAAATTAGGAATCTACAGTATGTGGTCTGAATGATTTCCTATCTTTAAAATAAGATTATTTTTTTTTATTTGTGCTGTAAATATGTAAATATGTTAATATCAATGGGCTGTTTAAAAAAAAGGGTGAAGCAGTCAGCTAAAATTAAAATCAAAATATTTCTATAAAACTTCTCCAAATCATTTGGAGCATTAAGCTAATATCGGGAAAAACAGAAATACATGTAGTTAAACAAATGTGTGTGCAAGTAAAGAATAATAAGAGTTTATTTAAAATAATGTGAAAATTAAATTTAAAAAAGGGATAAAAACTATACGCGATGAAAATGACGCATTAAAAATCTTGCGCGTTTCAGACTACGTTATGACGTAACGTCATATGTTTGTGACGTTATTTCTCTGTTTTGTCAAAAACGCCATAAGCACCCTTTTCTCATGGGCGCAGTCATATATATATATATATATATATATATATATATATATATATATATATTAGCGGAAAAAAGAAACTGTGCATTATAAAATTTAGTATTATTTTTCTATATCTATTGTTTGTATTTTTAAAATTGAAACAATCGATAATGCTATTGTTTTTGACAATATCGGATGGTCACCGTCCGGGTGCACGGACTTTTTCATGGTTAGTGAGCACCTGTTGTTTATTGAAGAATTTGTACGCATGAGTTTTACGGGCCAATACTGTTTGGAATAAGAACTTTAAAAGATTTGTTTAAACTTTTTTTGTTAAGGAAATCACTTTAGTTTCAACAAAATTTACCCCTATATCATGCCACGACTCAACGAAAACCAACGTAATCGTGCTGTTGGGATGCTGCAAGCTGGAATGGCACAAAATACTGTAGCAAGACACTTTGGAGTTCATCGGAACATCATGCAGTCATTATGGAGACGTTTTCAACAATCTGGCAACACCCAGGATCGACCGCGCTCTGGGCGACCTCGTGTGACGTCACGTCAACAGGACAACCACATTAGACTTGTGAATCTGAGAAATCGTTTCCAGACAGCAAGTTTGACTGCCCGTAGCATTCCAGGGCTTCGACCAATTAGTCCAAGAACTGTGCGTAATCGTCTGCGCGAGCAACACATCAGACCAAGACGTCCAGCGCACGGTGCGTCCACTACTGCTTCAACGCCATCGTATTGCCAGACTAGCGTGGTGCACACGACATCTGCGATTCAGAATACAGGACTGGGCCAATATTATGTTCACTGATGAATCCAGATTTCATTTGGATAGCAGTGACGGCCGTTGTAGGGTGTATCGTCGCGTTGGGGAGCGTTACCAGGACGCTTGTGTTGTGCAACGTCGACAATTTGGTGGAGGTAGCGTTATGGTGTGGGGTGGAATATCAGCACGTGGAAGGACCCCTTTACAAATTGTCAATGGAAATCTCACCGGCGTACGCTATCGAGATGAAATTATTCAGCGTCATGTGATACCCTTCATAAAGAGACAGAGACATCAAAATCACATCACTCTGCAGCAAGACAACGCAAGGTCACACGTTGCACGTGTAGTCAGGGAATTGTTTGTTCAACAGAATGTCGATATCTTGCCTTGGCCAGCTGTTTCCCCCGATTTGTCGCCGATCGAGCACGTCTGGGATGAAATGGAAAGACGTTTACGCCGTTTACCAAATCAGCCAGTGACATTGGCTGTTTTAGGCCAGGCTTTAACCAACATCTGCAACAACATCCCTCAAGCATTTCTGAACACTTTAGTGGCATCAATGAGACGTCGCTGTCAAGCATGCGTGAACGCAAATGGTGGTCACGCGCGTTATTAATTTTGTTAAATCAATTTCAAATAACAGTGACTTTCGAGTGTGCTGAAATTGACTTTATTCGGCGTTGACATTAATGTGTTATGAGATGTTGTTACGAATACATGTGTTAACAGTATTACAAAAAATAAAATTTGTTCATTGTAACTTTTAAATGTTTTTTCATATATTAAATAATGCACAGTTTCTTTTATCCGCTAGTGTATATATAAATATATATATGTGTGTGTGTGTGTGTGTGTGTGTGTGTGTGTGTGTGTGTGTGTGTGTGTGTGTGTGTGTGTGCACATCAATATCAACATTATGTTATTGCAGTATATAATATCAGATGTCTTTAACGTCTAGCCCACTTAATGTCGAAAAAATCATTTGTGCCTTATCAAGAACTACATGTATATAGTTCACGTTGCATAGCAACCTCCTTTCTTTCGAACAGACATCTTTGATTATCAACATTGTCACTTGCATATTTTACCCCTTTTAAAAAAGCTGGTTTGTTGTTTTTTATGTGTTCGCTAGTTTTTTGAACGAGGCAAAATGGTTGATATAAATTTCAGTAAGTGCTAAATGTACGTCATGTGACCACACCTCGAAATTCTGTGTACGTGTGTTCTTTGAACGGAACGTAGATACTGTTTCTCTTTCTTACACATAACTAAAAGATTAAACATTGTCATTTTCTAAGAGGATAGCAACCACGTAGAGCTAATTTCATAAAATCTGGTGATAAAAGATTTTGGATCGATAGACAGTGCGGCCCAAATTTGCCAATTCAACGTTTATTAATAAAATTATATAGCGACTAGACGTTAGCTTCATGATAACAGTAAAAATAAGAACGCAAGTTATATAATCTTTAAAAAAGGAACTGATTTGTTTGTACCTTACCAGCATTTGTCGGGACTTGTTGCGAAACCGTGCATTTAATGCTCTATCATGAGGCCGAGGGATCATTGATTCTCTGAGAGCAATCATGCGGTCTTGTATTAATAGCAATCATAAGGCCAAGTAATGATTGATTTATTGATAGCAATCACGATTCACGAGGCCTGGTGATGATTGATTCACTGACAGCAATCATAAGGCCGAGTGGATTCTTTAATAGCAATCATAAAGCCGAATGTAATGTTTCAGCAATTCTGAGGCCAAGTGATGATTGGTTCATTAACAACAATCGTGGGTCAGAGCGATGATTGATTTATTGATGGCAATTATGTGGCCGATCGTAGATCGATTTATTGATAGCAATTATGAGGCCAAGTTATGATCGATTCATTGATAGCAGTCATGAGGCCGGGTGTTGATTGATTGATAGCAATAAGGAGGCCGAACGATAATTGATTCATTGATAGGAGGTAAACTAAATAGTACATGTATTTATATTTGGTCACAAATCTTACAAGATCGAAACCCAGAGAGAGAGAGAGAGAGAGAGAGAGAGAGAGAGAGAGAGAGAAAGAGAGAAAGAGAGAGAGAGCATATCTCATATACAATAAGAATAACATAGTGCAGACTAATTAAGGAGTATTTCGTTTTTTATGTGAAAATACACTTAATAATACATTTGACTTCAATACAAGGTTTAATACTCAATTTGGTCAACCGGCAAAATGTTATATTTATCTTTTAATGCATCGAAAATATTCTATAGTCCTGGTGTGTAGGTAAATAAAGTTATCAGACAATAGCCCTCTTTGTTGCCTTGGCTAAAGAACACTTCAACAAATACAATGACGAATAAGGTCGCCATTGGTATTTAGAATCGTATAGGGCAAGAAACAAAATCCTTTGTGTAAGAATAGCGACTAACTGTAAGAGTACATTTATATTTACTACGAAATTAAGAAATCAACAGGCATTCTAGCAAACAAAACAGTAAAGTTTGTTCACGGTGGTATATTAAGGCAAGGCAATAAGTCGAATTATTTTACATTTATACGTAAGTATACCATTATACCAGCATTCAGGGACTTGGCATTACAAAACCAATAAACACTCAAACAACTGTCAAATGACTTTCATGTCTTTTTTTGACATAGAAATATATAGGGAATTTTTTTTTAAAATCACAATTTGTCTAGAAAAGCTGTAACTTTTGTCAGTTCAGATAGTGTAAATTAAAATTTGTCAAAATCATAATCTTCAGAAGTAGGGTTGGGCCGGGAGGTGGATGGGTGGGGTTCCAATTTTCCATTTTACAAAGGAATAAAAATTTAAATTATTAACTCAATTAAAAGCTATAATGTTGTTGTATATGGCTTTACTTTGTGCAAGCATTTAGATTCAAAGTTGTGAAAATTCAGGACCACAACCTTTTTTCAAGGGGAGATAGTTAGGAATTTTATTGTTCCTCAGGTGAGCGATGTTGCCCATGGGCTAATATGACCATATGGTGACTTTTAGTTAAAGTATAATAATGTAGAAAATCTTCTCTTCGTCCACAGCAGTGGGAGATAAACTGAATTCATGGTTATGATATTTATGAAATCTGCTACCCAAACTGTGTTTTTACAGTCTAGGGATATAAGGTAAATGCATTGTTATTATGTACATAATGTAGTGTTCTTAAATTGTGAAATTTATTGCCCATTTGGGAGTAGTGGAGGCTATTTTGGGGAGTCGGGGTGACAAATGTGGCTGTATAGTGAACATGTATTTTTTAGGTCACTTGAGACAATGAGGTAACCTATTGCCGCCATATTTTAGAAATTCCTGTGCATTGTATGCTTGTAGAAATAAACGGTATGCACGTTGTGTGCATTATTAATAAAATTGAATGTTATAGAAGATTGACTATTGAAGGCCTGCATATCTCTTTTTACTAAAAGTTACAATTTTTGATACATGGAGCTAAATTATGAATAATCCATGATTCTTCCGACTTTTGTGCCCAACCTCCCCCTTTTATTATGAATAAACGTTTTTCAAACATTCAATTCGGATAAGGGTTTAGAATCCTAATTAAAGCATAAAATGTAAAAGTTATACCCTCTGACAGGTCACTCTAAGGGCATGGGTACTCAGGTGACTCTAGGCCTCTTGTTTCAGATAGTTATTATTACACTGAACTTTGGTTCTTTAATTCTTTACAAAATCTTGATCTTTTTAAAGACATTTATAATAGATTTTATGAGTCTATTCACCTCTTTTTTGAGGATTCAGCCTGTCTTGATATCATACGAAAAGTCTCGTATCAAGAAAACTAACATGCAGTTATTGTTTTTACCCCTATCTAAAATTCTTCTTCGTTTGTGAGATACAAGAGATTCAATAATTGTGGGGCCAGCCCTGTAGATCCTTAATGAAAACAAACATCGGTGTTTTTAGGAAAACAAAATAAATGATTTTTATTACAGTAAAAGTGGTTATTTACGCTGGAAGTTTATTACGCGTTTTCTATGGTCGACCGAAACGCCTGCGTATTGAATACTCGGATGAGTTTTTCAACCACACTAAAGTTTTGAACTTTTTACCATACGATCGGGGGTATTTTAAACGGTTTAAAGCTAACCGCATTACTACTGTAATTTTCACCCACGCGTAAATAACCATTTTTACAGCAATAAGAAACAGTATGAAAATAATAAATGTAAGTTCTTTCATGGGAAACGTCTGTCTGTCTGTCTGTCTCTCTCTCTCTCTCTCTCTCTCTCTCTCTCTCTCTCTCTCTCTCTGAATATACCACATATTATAAAAGGAACATGAATCGACTGGGTTGTTGAAAATCAGTTATTGGTATTCAGTTATATAAGTTAGTTACCCTTTGCGACTGTATTATCCCAATTACTCTACAGACCGTTCAACCCATCTTATTACCAGATTTCCTGACACTGGTGCCCCAAATTTCACGATCTTAAGATATACTTACTTGTCGATTTCTCGTTTACTGAATGGCCAATTGAAGAAGAAAAAAGATTATAAAAATTGCACAAATATTTGTAGCTTATATCCCAAATTACGGCCTCTTACGAGTAATGATCATGACTTTTTCACAAGTATGTTCCTTTCCTCTTATAGATTCTACACATTAAATTGCTCAAGATAATCTAAATAGTTTTCGAGAAGAAACTGATAATGTAAATTTTATAAAATAATTTGTCGTGTAAATTTAAACCAAAATATCATGGACAACCAAAAGTGCTAAACACTTGCTAATCCTAAACATGTTTCGAATGTCTAGGGGTAGAGACGTTTTTGCAGCGGAATGATTGTTACATTCTTGTCATCAACAATCTTTATTTTAATTTGGTGATTATTTGGAAAAAAAAAATTACAAAAATGTACAACTAAAGTTAAAGCTGACAAAAACCAGCCATCAGGCTATTTTTTTCCAAATTTGGTGAATGTTTCAAAGAAAGGAAGTGAATTAATGTAAGAATACCAAGAAAATCAAAAGTAAACAAGGTCGATGTTGTGTGTTGATTCAGGACCTCTCACAACAGACATATTATTAAGAAAATTTAGCGTAAAAATTCAGGTTCAAGTAATATCATTTAAATCCGTAATAAGTGTTTTTTGCTTGGTTTGAATTTAGTAAAGGATCGTCTTTTATTTTTGGTATAAAGAAACTGGGGTGCTTTTTGCAATTTCAACAATACATATTTAACATTCATTGACTATTAGAAGTTCATTAAAAAACTCTTGAAAAGCATTGTCAACACATACGCAAAGGACAAGGAGGATGGGATCATTTATTGTCACATACGGTAGTTTGAATGATGAAAGATACCAAATCTTTTTATTATAATGAATGTTCTTCAGGTAATGTTTCTATTACATGGAAAAACGTTTTTGAAGTATATATGTTTTGTTTGTTCATTTAAGTACTACTCCTTGTATAGTGTTGTTTGTGCTACGGTGGAGACGGGTGTATTTTAAAAGCTGAAATGCATTTTTAACTAATAAAATTGATAAATAATATTGGAACCCCACTAACAGAAGTCTTGGATTTCACAGTTTTGTGATGTGTTCTTGTTCATCTTTTTCAGGCATTGTGTTTTCTTGCTTAAAGTCTTAGAGTAGATAAAACAATTGTAGAACAATACATTTTCCCAATATAATAATTTATAAAACAAATGTAGAACAATACACTTTCCCAAAATGATAATTTCAATTTTGCCAAAGTTTGTCCAGTTTCAGCCTAAAGTATACTTACAACATAAAATATGTGTAAATACTTTATTTATAAGAAAGAAATAATATATAGTTTTCTTTAAGGTTTTTAAAGTTTGAACGCAGCTGCCAACGTTATTAGAATATAATAAACATTATTTGAATGAAGATATAATGAGACGAAATTTGTTGAAAACTCTTAATATTGGCACACCGACTTGAACCCAAAATAGTTTGTAATTACAAACTGTTGGCCACCGTGAAATACTGGAGAATGTTGTTCAAAATCAGTTGGCATTATTGGCATTATAACATTTATTCACACCTTCCACGTAAAGGATACGAAATTATGATTTCTGAATACAAGTTTTAGAAGATCTAATTGTTTCCTATATTAATATATCGGTTAAGTCTGATCATCTTCTCGAGAACTGCAATGCTCAATATGTGATATGACTATAAAGTCATCCTGTTTCAAATGCTCAATGATAAACATAAGAATATGCATGGGATTATTTTTTATACAAGATCTATTTTACGACATTGTTCAGATATTTTGTATATGACTACGTAAAGCTGATGTTATTATGTCTATTGTTGCTCAGGTGAGCGATGTGGCCCATGGGCCTCTTGTTTTATATACTTCACCAAAAGAGTGCTTGTTGGATAAAGTGGTATAAAGGATGTGCAATTTAACTAAATTTCAATGTCAGAGGTGAAGGTTAAAGCCTAGTCTTCTGAAATAATTTCATTTGAGTGCCTTTATTAAAACGGGGTCCTTTGAGATGTTCACCATCTCAATAATGTCTACATGTTTCTATAACCAAGTTGGGATATGCATGTCACACCAGGCCTAGAAACAGAAAAGTATTAGTATATCTCTGTCCGTGACATGATTGGAATTTTCGTATCTTTTTACCCCCGTGTGTATTTTTCCTCTTTTTCAAAAAATTGTATCGATTTCTGGATCAGTAGAACTGCACAAGTCAGCGACCGGCCTCTATCTTCTGTCAATGAAACCAAAGAATGCCAGAATAGAGGACATCTTTGTAGTCGAGAAAAATTAAAGTTCCCTTGTTCACCATATTCTACTTTGAAATACTTTATTAAATCCATCAATGGGGCGCTCTCTTTAGAGTAAAGAAGGCCCACTTCGCACACTGAATAGCAACGATAATGTCTGCACTGTTACATGACGAGTAAATTCACAAGCATCTTTCTTTGATGTCACCTACAGTCGTAAGTCATGCAATTCGATCCGGAAACTACGCAGTAAGTGTTCAATGACAAAAGGACATAAGTACACGTATCAGCAAAGCTCGTTCCGACTGTCTTACAATCGCGGTCAGATTTGTTTGACTATACTCTTGAGTTAAGCTTTTTCACGCAATGTCTGATCAGATTGTCCAATTTTGGTAAACCCATGCACTCATTGTGATGGGCTGTAAATTTGTGCAGCGACGAATAATGACATTTAGTGATTCTTTGTGGTGGTAAGGAGTTACGGTAAACTGAGCAATCCTGAATTCGTAAAACTGAAAGAATCAAGTTTTGCAAAATTCAACTGAGCATTCAGCAACATAACTTAATCACCATGTTACAATATCAGAAGACTCTATTAATAATAAAAATTGCATATTTTACATTATTAAAATTTATGCATTTGTAAATACAGAAACTAACATTTTAAAAGTCTTTTTTGCAATAGGGACTGCTTTAAGCTGGTATCACAGGTTCTTTTATTTGTTGTTTTTTTAACATTTCTTCATAATTATATAATTGTCTCTGGAATATGCAGTCTCGAATCCTCCATTGACTCGGCTATTCTTGACTACGGTTAAAGATTAAAGTTACAAGCCACCGTGTAAAAATCGCATATGCATTTGCACGAGTACCGTCTGAAATACTATCCACGAACTGACATACGATATAATTCGGTTGAGTACTGGCATGTTCGCTTTATGCAAAAACGTCTTACACCCAATTCTTTAAGCGATTGAATAAGAACCCCCCTCCCCCCAAATAAAAAAATAAATGAAAAGTTTACAACACAAATGACATTCTCCTGACAGGCTCTGCAAGACACGGGGACGCGTAACCATCACGATGTCTCCCCGTTGTGGTGATGCAACAATAGAAGGATCTTGAAATAAGAATTATGTAATATTCGTTTGAAACTTCGCAAATACTGGCATTCCTCCTACTTTAATTTCAAAAAAAATATTTCCCCATTGTGTATTGGTCTGACAGATTTTCTGTCCTAGTAGTTTATCAGAAAAGAGAAATGAAAATAAGACATCATAGCTGTTAATTAAAAGGAACTCCTTGATATAGTAAGACTGTTTTGCTTTGTGACAATAAATTGATATGACCGGTACGTAATTCATCAACGAAAAGTTGAAAGAATGTTTACTTTGATAATAGAAAGTCGAGTTCTATTCATTCACATTTCAGATTTTCAAAACGAGAATTTAATGCAATTTATTGTATGATCTTTTGCACCCAATTACCAATACCCCTGAATAGTTCTTTTTACTTGATTGCATGCAGCGACGTTGCCTTTGTAATAGACAAAACTTACTGCCGTTCACAGTACAGCTGCATATCATTTCCAACTCAAATCCCACCATTATCTCTCTCTCTCTCTCTCTCTCTCTCTCTCTCTCTCTCTCTCTCTCTCTCTGTGTGTGTGTGTGTGTGTGTGTGTGTGTGTGTGTGTGTGTGTGTGTATTTTAATGTAACTTTGATCTTGATTAAATTTAAATCAAATTATGAAAACGAGGCCTCTGTAAGATATATCATTACGAATTTGTTTGCTTTTTACAGGCTGTCTATTTAAGACACAGGCGCCATGCAGACAGCAAGCACTCAATGTAAACTACGTTTATGTTCCGAGTGTTCCAGGAACACAAAATTCTTTTGCATATCGTGTGAATGTGATCTTTGTAACCTGTGTAAAAAAAATCACGCGGATAATCTTAAAACAAGAGACCACAATGTTGTTGAATATCGGGACAAATTTAACTACACCCCAAAACTGGAAAGCTGTGCGAGACATCCTAACATATTTTATAAAATGTACTGTGATTCTTGTCAAGTGCCGATATGTAATGCCTGTTCAAAGCATAAATCTCAAAAATTCCCTTTCACTCTCCATACGCAGTTTGCGCATAAGATTGTTGGCATAGAAGAAGCTTATAGAAAAATACAAGAAGAAAACAAAGATTTTTTTCAAATCATACAGAATGGCGCTCTCGTATATAAAGCAGCTCAGACAGGAATGAAAGCGGAATTTAAAACCTGTCAAAATAATGATGCCTTCTTTCAGTCACATAAGTTAATAAAAGCAAAGCGACTTAAGAGCCATATCGATAAAGTGTTGTGCGATTTCGATTTCAAACACAGATGTTTAAAACAACAAACAGAAATATTCAAAAATATTCTCAGCCTTCAAAGACTTCAGGATTTATTTGAGTATTCAGAGTTCCGACCGGTACAATTCCTCTTAGACGTAAAGCAAACTAACGTCGTCCCAATGAAAAAAGACAACCGTCGTCCAACAACCCACACATCTTTAAACATTACTGATTCACTCAACAAGGAGGTCGTTAAGAACTTCTTGAATGAATCCCAAATTGAAAGACGTGGAGGATATGAGCGTTTTTTGAGACTTATATCTGATCCCAAGATATATAAATCTATTACAGTGACAAGCGTACGTGGTTGTTATAACATTTCCCGTTTTGCGTTAGACCGGTTCTGGGTCAATGATAGAAAAAATCTCATTTTGACAAACACGACTGGTGTAGTTACTTTTCATAGTGTTATGGATTTATGTAGTGATTTATATATTAAATCACACACAGTTAACAGTCATAGTGAACTTATATATATAAATAAGCGTTACAAAATCATGAAACTGTCAAAAGATTTGAAAACAAAGACACTATTTATAAAAGGAGCAGGATCTACAGTGCGACCAAGGTGTGTGTATAGTTCACCGCACAATGGGGATCTACTTGTCGGGATGTATATGGAAAAATCTAGGACAGGCAAGGTTGTCCGGTACAATCAGACTGGACAACTAAAAGATACAATGCAACAAAGCAATACAGGAAATGAACTGTTTAAAGATCCTAGATATATAGCAGAGAACAATAATGGTGACATCGCAGTGTCTGACTCTGAGACTGTTGTAATAGTGACAGATCGTGGAGGAACATATCGTTTCTCCTATACAGGACATCCATTGGGATCAAATCTTATGCCACGTGGAATCTGTACTGACGCGTTATCACACATCTTGGTGTGTGATCAAAGAACTGACACAGTACAGATGATTGATAGAAATGGTCATTTCCTTTTTTTTCTTTTGACAAGACCACCAGGTATATTGACGCCACTCAGCCTAAGTTACGATGTCTACACTCACCACCTCTGGGTCGGATCTCAGTTCAACAACTTTGTTGGTGTTTACAAGTATATTACTCAACGTCACAATGTAATAGGTAAGTCCTGTGATATATTCTGCGTACAAAAGTAGAATTTTTCTCTCAAGTCACTTTACAAAGAAAAACCTTTTGAAATTGTTTTTATTCTAAACTGAAAATATCCATATCAACACGTTTTTTTTTATAAGATACATGTATAAAAATGTGATTAGTTCCATGCTCATATACATCTTAATGCATTCATGAACATTTGAAAAACCTTAGCTTGAATTAGTTAATCTATTGGTTATTGATTGGAATTGGAATTATTAACATTTTAAAAAAAATTATATTTTTATCGATTAAGCTATTGATTTATCCAAGGACTTCAAACAGTGGGTTTGTTATTTAAATTTCTTATATGTACAGTAAATGCATACTAATTTGTTGTGAATCCCACTATAGATCAACAACAAGCAACTGCAGAAAGGATTGAGTTGTTGGGAAAAGACCTAATCACAGCCACAGAGAACAAACAGGAAATAAAGAATTGTGTGCTGAAACTAATGTCAAGACTAGAATTAGATCGATCTCTAATTGTGAAAGACGTGTATGGAAGTTATCATATTTCCCGTGTAACATCAGACGTGGTCTGGGTCAGTGATAATAAAAACAATCTCATATTGACTAACACAACATGTGATACAATATATCATCTAAAAGATTTGTGTAAGGATTTATGTAGTGGTTTACACACAGTTAACAGAGAGGGTGAATTGTTTTATATTGATAGAAACTATACAATTAAGAAAGTGTCGACGGATCTAGAAACAGCCACCGCATGTATAAATACAACAGACTCTGAATGGAAACCTCGATGTGTGTACTGGTCTCCGAACTCTGATGATCTACTGGTCGGGATGAACTTAAATAATGGGGATAAGGAAATAGGGAAGCTAGTCCGGTACGATCGGACCTGTCAACTGACACAAACAATACAATATAACAAGACAGGAACCGAATTATATTGTTCCCCTGACTACATAACTGAAAATAGTAATGGGGATGTCGTGGTATCTGACTCATGCAAAATGGCCGTTGTAGTGACAGATCCTAGAGGACACGAACGTTTTTATTACAAAGGACATAGTTCAGGATCAGTGATATGGCCATGTGGAATTTGTACTGATGCACTGTCGCGCATCCTAGTGTGTGTCAAAAATACCGAAACAATTCATGTTATTGACAAGGATGGCCAGTTCCTGTTAAGTTTTTTAATGGGACCATCGGGGTTGACCATACCATTAGGTCTCAGCTATGATTTTGACACACATCGTATCTGGGTCGGATCAGAAAAAGACATTGTGTGCATCTATAGCTATATGACCATAGAGGATGATTTTTCAGGTATATCTGATTAATTTGCAGTAATAGATACGTAGAAGAATAAACTATAAAATGAACCGATATGATTAAATTTCATTTGATATAAATTTAGTACAGTGAAAATTCTCTAAACCGGCAGGCTGCCGGACCGGACAAAAGGGCTGGTTTACAGGGGGTGCTGGTTTACTGAGGTTCAGTAAAAATTAGTCATTGTCAAGGAAATTAAATCTCTCTTTGATCCATTTATATAAATACAATACATTAATAGATATACAGGTGTAATGGTTTTTGTATTACAACTTATTTGTATCTAATAGCCAATAATAAAATTTGAATTTTTTTTATATTTTATTGTAAAATTGAACTATGCATATTAATAATAATTGTATAATATTTTACAGTTGATATGTAAAAGCATTGCGCAATCATGATCACAAAGATAGAACACCAACGTTGTACATGTACTTTGTACAAAGTCATGTATTTTCATAATCTTTATAATCTAATAATGTTCAGCTAATTATCGATAGAAACACATAAGCAGTAAAAATAACATAGTGGTTGCAAAGTAGAAACTGTTCACTTTGATCATGACGGTAAACTAGCGTCCCGTTAATTATCTAAAATTACAAACGACCGAAGATACAGAAAAATAATAACTGATAACACATACATACGTAGTTTTATTTAAAAGTTAATTTCAATCACAAAGGCATAGGCTATGTCAAATTTCCATTGAAAGGCCGCTCATAGCAACTTGCGTTTACATCAAAACTCTGATAAAATATTATAGTTTTGGAAACATTTATCTGAAATGAAATTAAACTATTTGTTGTGTGAATGTAGAATATAAAATCACAGTAGATAAGACATTTTTAAAAGTCTAATCAAGAATTTGTTATCTAAACAGATATGGCGCTTGTATCATTGACGTTCGATTTATCGCCGAGTTCTAATCTCTACTCAGCATGCTCAGTGAGGTATAAAAAAAAAGAATACATTAACTTAAGGATCCTGGACACCCCGTGACTTCTAATCTTTTAAGCTCCTAGTCAGATCAGAAAGTATTCCATAAATACGAATCGAATCAATGAATTAAAAAAAAAACAAGAAGAAACACAAAAAAAACATAATTTCTCAATCATTTAATATAAAAACATTTATTAAACAACCCGATATAAAGCCATGCATATTCAACACGCGTGATTAACACCTATCACTCCGACACTTTGTCGAGTCGGTGTGTACCTGCTGTTTTCACACCTTCCGTCAATTATAGGGGTGCCTCTGTCCTCTGACTATATGCCGGTTTTGTTAGGGTATATTTCACACGTTTGTTAAAGACTGGCCGACAAAAAAAGGCCGGGTCCGGTATTCAGGGGGTGCCGGTTTTCTAAGGGTTTATAGGTGTCATAACAGTGGTTCACGTCATGGCTGAAGCAAAATAATTCCCGAGTTCCCCTTTGAATTCGGGGCGTTTCCGCCCGCGACAGGGGCTGAAATTTTTTATGAGATGAAAAACAATTTTTAAGATGTCTGACTATCCCAGTTTTGTAATAATGCGGTGTCATTTGAATTTTTGATGCGTGTTGTTTCCGGAGGGTGGTGAAAAGGCCCGGGCTTGATTTTCAAGGACATGTGTAACTTCGACGTAAACAAAGTCTTACGCCTTGCTGGATGCACGTGTGTATTTTTCTAGAAAATTGTATTGTAAATGAAGCGTTGTTTAAAAGATGTCAAGAGGGTTTTCCCCAGAAGTTCGTTTTAAATTTTTAATCTGTATCTAAAGTTGCGCAATTTTGGTAAGAATATATAGTAAAATTTAATACTGTAGTGACACCTATATATAAGAAATAAATAAAGAGCTGGTCGGGACTTTTTAAATCGGTCGTTATTGAGGGGGTGCTGGTTTTCAGGGGTGTCGGTTTTGAGAAGTTTCACTGTATTCGTTAGTCACATGTTCATGCATTACTGTTTTTCATTAATGAAGATTATTCTTTTGTTTTGGTCAAATAAAAGGATGAAAGGTTAGATTGAAATTCATACAATTGTCTGTTGGAATCAGTGAACTGAATTTTCAATAAATAAACAGAAATTTTAAAGAACAAAGTATATAAACACGAGGATTCCTTATGATAAAAAAATAATAATTGGTGATTTTTTTGTAGATACACATCATTCCCTTGACGATTACGCTTTGTCCAGATCAAATCTAGCCGTTGAAGTACAACATCTTTAGTTTGACAGATTATAGCATTTTACTTATGCATGAAGTCGTTTGTTTTGTGTTTTTACGGAACCAACGAAGTCTGGTGTTAACAGCGCTCATACATTGTGTTGTATACAGAGGATAAATAAGAAATTTCCATCACCTGTAGAAGTTTTTATGTTTTTTATAAATACATCGTTCACCGTAATATCTTATATTTTTCCGATTTCTCAAATCATTTTGTTCAAAGAAATATTCCCAAGTTGAAAATTTGTACCAAGATTTGCATATTCAATTTTTTATTTTACATATTTTCTCGTTTCTTATGTGACCAGAAGGACTTGCTATAGCCTCTTTCTATGCTGTGCTAAATATACCAGAGCTTGTAGGTATTAGTTTTAGAGTAATAGTTATGCCATAATATTTATCATAATGAAAATATATCATCACTTCAAGGTATCACACCGGTAATTGTTTTCGCTATATAATTCTATGTATGAAAAAAATTCGTAAAAAATCGAAATAATTTTCTCATGAGAAAAAAAATAGATAGCAGTGTTCTATGATACCTTACGCATTATCTTACATAAAAAAATGGGCATGCGATACGGCATTTTCTCAAGTTTTCTAGCTGCGAACATGCCTACCCCCAAAACCACGTGTTTTCAAGTTGTTTATAAACAGCCTATATGCCCTTTAAGAAATAGTTCCCGATAAGAATAGAATCAAATTTACAAAGTACAGAAATTTCCCTAATCATAGATATCAATTTTATTAAAATCAAATATGGGAAAATGCATAAAGCGGGCAAAAGAAAAAAATATTCCCTATAAATGTATGGAACTACAATTGACTATTTTCATTGGTGGATTACCGGTGTGATACCTTAAGGTAGTCCTATACTCGGCACTGAATGGGCTCAATCATTAAAAGCTTAGCTTTAAATGATAGATATACATTCTAGCAATACATATACATACGAATATATATATATATATATATATATATATATATATATATATATATATATATATATATATATATATATATATATATATATGTGTGTGTGTGTGTGTGTGTGTGTGTTTACATTGTTATTGTTATTGTTATCACCTCCCAAACAGGTGTACTCCATGCGAAAACGATTGACAATGATGACCTTTGCCAGACGTCCATTTTTTCTAAAAAAAAAATAATTATCAATTTTGGGAAATTAGAACTGGATATACTAAATAGAGTATAAACATTTATTTAAATTATATCACATCAATATTTTTGCGCAAATTGTTGTAAGTTAGTACGCTTAATGAGCCTGATGTATCAAAATAGAATACAAAAAAAAATGTGATGCTCGTATCGTGTTTGGTCATTTGTTACAATTTAATGGACTCAAACCTAAATTCATTGTGTTTATTCTATAGAATGACACCTTATAAAAAAGATTTGGTAAAATTAATCATATGTTGACGGATTACTTTTCACGCTATAAGCTATAAACCAAGTAGACCCTTAAAATCCGAAAAAATCACATTTTGCTATAGTTATCAGTTTAGGACTGTCAACAATGTTAGATATCGTTTGAACAATAATTAATTTACGATTATTTAAAACAATATAGTATCTGTCTCTAAATTTTAACCGATTTTAGTAGAAGAAAAAAAAATTGGGAGGGGGGGGGGGAGACACCCATCAAAACGACGAAAATATAAGCATATTTCAGATCCTGGTAATTCTGAACTTTCGTTTTTCCTTTTAAAAAATGAATGTTTTGATTTAGAAACAGTGCTTAAACAAAATATTTTATAGGAAAATACAAATCAGGAGTAGAGCAAATACGGACCTCTACAAAATCAGACACAGGATCATTGCCATGGAGGAGTGAGCATCCTCTGCTTCTCGGTCACACCCGCCGTGTGCTCTTTGTCGTAATCGAGAAAACAGAAAAATCATATATATATATATATATATATATACATATACATATATATATATACATATACATATATATATATATACCATCCGGTGTTTTATATATTATTTAGTTTTTAGTTTAGTGCTAGTTTTGTAGATGTTTTTCTCCTTTCATATGTAGTTTTTACTTTGTTGTCCTGAAGAAGGGACGGGTTGTCCCGAAAATTTGACAATATTTTTCTTTATTGTTCGTGTCGTTGGTTATTTTTAGTGCTTTTTTATATCTCATTTTATAACCATGTATCTTTTGATCCGACACTATAGATAACGAGTGTTGTTGGTTTTTTTTAGTGCTTTTATATATATATATATATATATATATATATATATATATATATATATATATATATATATATATATATATATATATATATATATTAGAGAAATGTATTGATCAAATCTGTTTTAAGTTAATATATCTTATTCACTTGTATGTGTTCTTTGTTATGTGAAAGGTGAAAGTTGTATTAAAAGTCAAGATCTACTTATATACTTTTGAAAAAGCATTTGACTCTATCTCATGGTCTTTTATGTATAAATCATTAAACTTTTTTAAATTTGGACCCAATATTATAAGATGGGTAAAAACACTTTATACAGATGCTAAACTATGTGTAATTCAAAATGGATTTTTTTTCTGAATTTTTTAATATTGGGCGTGGTTGCAATTGTCGACAAGGCGACCCCATTTCACACTATTTATTAAATATATGTGTGGAAATAATGGGGATTATGATAAGACAAAATAAAAATATTAGGGTATACATATACAAAAAGAATACTGTTTGTTTCAATATGCGGATGATACAATAATGTTTTTAGATGGAACAGAGAAAAGTTTAAAAGCAGCTTTGGGTCTTCTTTTCCAATTCTCAAAATATTCAGGATTAAAACCCAACTTTGGAAAAACAAAGGCAATTTGGATAGGATCAAAATCTGGAAGCAGTGAATTTCTATGTCCAAATTTTAAAATACAATGGACAAACGAAGACTTCAATGTATTAGGAATTAAATTTAACTCAAGTCTCACTAATATTACAGAAATAAACTTTGAACCAAAACTCGCATCAATTATCAAAGAAATAAATAACTGGAATAAAAGACAGTTGACTCCTTTAGGAAAAATAACGGTCATTAAATCACTTTTATTACCCAAATTGACCCATCTGTTTATAACATTGCCTACTCCCTCTAAACAGTGGATAACACAACTTGAAAAACTATTTTTTTCAATTTATCTGGAATGGGGAAAATGATAAGGTGTCAAGAAAATTATTAATTCAGAAATATACTGATGGGGGACTCCAAATGGTGCACTTAGAATCACATATCAAATCACTCAAATTATCATGGTTCAGAAGAATTTTACAGTCTACAGATGATCTACTGAATACTCATTTTGGTATAATTACAAAAAGTACAGTCTCAAAAGTTTTGCAGATGGGATCTGATTACCCTAGAAATATTTCAAAAAATACTTATAACTTTTTTTGGAAAGAATCATTACTGGCATTTAGTAAATGCATTGACATATTACAAAAATCATCAAATATACATCAGACCCCAGTGTGGTTTAACCCCCATATAGAAATGGATAGAAAATCAATATTTCATGAAGTATTGTATAAAAAGGGGTTTATATATATATATCTGACTTTTTCAATGAAGATGGAGAATTCATCCAGCTCAATGATTTCAATGTAAATTTACCATTCATTGTTATACTTGGTCTTAAAAGAGTCCTTTGTTTATTTGTGAACAATGTTTATGAATGGGATAAAATGTTGCCTATTTTACCAAGATCCATTTCTAATCTTCTTAAAAACAACAAGGATGTATATAATGTGTTTTTAAGTAATTATAATACATGTACTACTGTCAAACACGAAGAAAAATGGAAAACTCTACTTAACTTTGATGATTCGGTCTGTTGGAAAGCAACATATAATGCACTTTTTAAATGCACAAAAGACAGTAAACTGTTATGGCTGGAATATAGAATACTTTACCGAATTTTAGGAACAAATATGTATCTATTTAGTTGTAAAATAACTAACAGCAACAAATGTAATTTATGCACAACTGAGTCTGAGTCAATTGAACATTTGTTTTTTTACTGTGATAAAAGTAAACAACTGTGGATGCAGTTGGAACACTTAATATCAATAAATTGTCAATCCAATGTCCATTTTTCATTGTGAGAAATCATGCTTGGCTATATAACAGAAAAAAAATATTTTTAATTTATTGATTTTGTTACAAATCAAGAAAAAGCTCAAGCCTTTTTATCAGTCAACCTAAAAGTTCAATCTATTCATATTATTTAATAGAGAAAAAATGCTACAAAAATGATGTTAGATAAATTCACTATAAGAAGGAGTATGCTTGATAACTTTATTACATCACTTGAATAATGTATTGGTCTTTATTGAGTTTTATTTTTTTGTTTGTTAATTTTTAATTGATAATGTTTTTTCCTTAATTTATCATCTAAACATAATTATCATTTATGCATGACTAAGAATGGAAATATTTTCAAAATGATAATTAATACTGTATGATTTACTAGACATTGTATATTTTGAATGGGTGTGTGAGTGAATGAGTGTGTTTGTATGTTTGTCTTTGTCTCTTCATGTTTTGTCCAATAATTAATAAAATGTGAAGGAAACAAAAAAAAACAAAAAAACAAAAAAAAGATCTATAAAATGATTCCAGAGTGTCGTGTTGGTGCTAGAACTATTATGACGTCACATTTGATTTGTTATATCTTTTTCCCGTACTTTACGGCTTTAAAGGAATTATGCAGAAAAAGAAACAGTTTCTTGACATTCTTTATTATATAATGGGAAAGGTTATCCCGATAACTATATTTAATTCGATTTCATTTTAAAGGGGAGGTCAAGAGCCTAATAGATGCTGTTTTTTAAGAGACTGTAGGCATTCTAGATATATTTCATTAGTCAAAAATAGACAAAACTCTAAGAATTGTAACTTTTTTCCTTCGTTTTACATAGACATTAACAGTTAAAAACTCGATTTTTTATTGTTTACCGAAAAAATAAGCCCCGGTACACCCTTTTAAACAAAGCTATTGTTATGAAGCATCATTGAAAGAATTTATATCCTGAATTTCATAAACCTGTAGGCATCTTCCATTCAATAAATCTTGACCTTAATAAAAAAACCCACAAAAGAATATACTTTATTATAAAAAAATCGATAAATCGTTATTAATTTAAAGTGTTTTATTGAGATTATTTCTAATGAATATCACACAAATTATGAATATTGCATAGGTTTGCTTGAGCGCAGAACGGGAAAACAGATGAAATGTACCTACCATCACATTTTGTTCAAATTAAAAATCAAAAACTCAAAAAATTAAAGTGCTGGTTTTAGCAATATTTTGATAAAATTATGATACTGCAAAAAAAGCCAAAGTTGTAAATAATTTTGATATATATTTGCTTCCGTTCTTAAAATTAATGAATATAATTTGCAAAAAAATTCCATCAAATAAAATAATCATTGCAGAAAATTGAAATTGTCAAAATATTTCATAATTCAAGAAAAGGGGGACAATTCCTATCAAAATATCTACCTTGCAAGGTAAAACTTTAGTCATGAAAAAAATATACAAGTTATGTTGAAGAGGACATCTAAATGTTTAAAAAAAAAACACCAACATATTAATAGACAAGTTATTTACTCTGCAATGTCCTGTTCCACCTGAAGGCGTTGAATCTGTTTAGTCAGAAATTTAAAACCGTTGTGGGATTTTACAGTTGTCAACATTGTTCTAATATTTTTTAAAAACTATCTACATGGAAATATTTTGATCAAAGTGATCTTCCTTAAATTTATGTTTTTAACGAGTACGTAAATAAGACTAGGTAAACAAGAATAGTTTTTAGACGTTTTGCTGCATATCTGTTTTTGTTTGAGGATTGTAATTTTACACGTTTATGTCATCATTCAGTATTTATTATGTTTTAGCATTTTAAACAGATTTTTAATTTAACTGCGGCAATAAAAACAGAATATACATGTAACATTATCTTGTTTATCTTTAAGGGAAGGTAACGTGATAAAATACACAAAACATTGTTTTCTTAAACGTCTATATTGTTACAGATATATAGCTTTACATCATGTTATGATATATGTACAAACTCATTCGTAATACATATAATCACCGACGATAATAAAAAAATAACCAGTTCAATCTTGTTTTTAAAAATAAGATGGCCACTAAAATTTATATACTGCCTGTTTTTTTTCAAAGACTCACTTGCAAAACAATGTAATAAAACCATCTCAGTATATATGTACACTAAATATATATACATGAATATCGTATGGTTACTTATAATACTGGATTTTTTTTTCACTTTTCCTGATCCATTATCGGCCACAATGAGATTGTCTTTGGTGTCCATACATAAACTTTGGCTGTCTGTGGCAATGCCGACTGGATCAAATGATCATTTAGTTGTAGAGGAAGTACTGGTGTATTTAAACCTAAATTGTCCGTCTTGATTGACCACTACAACTGCACTGGATGTATAGTCAGATACACAAATATATAGATTTCTGTTCTCACTTATATATTTAATACCAGAAGATGAATAGAGAGGCTGTCCTTTGGCTTAGTTTTGGGGTGAACCTAAAGTAACGAACAACTTTGGTTTGTTTTCTGTCGTCACTGTTAACGACAATTAGGAGGTCACCAGAGGGGGTACTACATACACCGAGAGGTTGCCAGCCTTCTAATGTGATAACTGCGTGTATCTCCGTATTCTTTACTATGTTTACAGTTCTATCTTTCGGATCGGTATACACTAGTTCACCAACACTTGTCACCGCTATGTCCTGTGGCCTTTTCTTTGAGCTGGTTTGGATAGATTTTATTAGGTCTCCCTGAAGACTATAGAGCCTCATGATGTCCTGACCACGCGTCCAAACATCATCATCGCTCAGACAGGACACGCTGTATAACCCTTCCGAGTCTCCATAATCAGTGTCAATGTCTTTAATGACCCGTGGCTCGTTAATAAGCGGCTTGTTTGGAGGAGAGGATATGGCACCTGAAGGATCTACGGTGTTACTACGTTCTTCTAAGGTGGCACGGGACAGTTTTTTTGATACAATTCATTGTAACCAGGGGATGTGTTTTCGGAACTCTGTAACTAGAATTTCCTCAGTTCCCATTGAGCACAAATACCTTTAATTTACTTGTTATAGGGCAAATCACCAATTTCTAAAGAAAATTGCTAGTCAAAACCTGTAAAATTTTCTACATACTAGATTTTATGAGATTTTGACCCTTTCATTTTTTGCTACTTTTTCATGATTTTTCAGCTGTTTAGACCTCCCCCAGCTAATTCCCTGCAAAGGGTTGACCTTCTGTACAGTGTGCATGTTGCACCATCACATGTCAGAAACTTACCGGTGTATAGTTAACAATGTCCCATCCACCTACTTTTCGTGTTATTTTACCTCCCGTCTGTCACTTGCAATTTCACTTTGTAAAGTCAACACAACAGTCATAGCCGCGGTTTCGCATTTTACTTCTGATTCTCAGGTATCTAACATATGGGGCCTACATATTGCATGTCAATTTCAACAAGAGACATCCCTCTAACTAATGATAATCATTAAAAATTATTTCATGAATTTTAGTGACACTCATAAGCCTTCAAGTACAGCAACTCTCAATTTTACAAAAATATTGACCGGGTACTTTATCCGAAACTATCCCTTGCTACCTTTAACTTACACTAACCTTCTCTGAAAAGTCATTTTGTCTTAGAATTAGAAAGTTTATGCTATTCTGAGAAAAAGTATACCTCATTTTGCCAATTCCATTGAGGTTTAAGAAAAATATGGCCATTTAAGTGAACCCACCATTTCCACTTTCATCTATTTAACACAGATTCAAATGGCTCTCCATAAGTAAAGCATTTTTACCAAATCTTTTAGAAGTCAATTGTTGATCAACCTCCTTAAATAAGAAACCTTATTCAATATTACATACATCTACATAATATTGTCATGATAAAAGCATCACATCACTTAGAAATACCCTTACATGTATACCCTCCCCCTATATTTTGATTTTCAAATGAAGCATTAGTTTAAACACTTTAACATAATATTATGAAAATTGTGGCAATTTCCTTGAGTCATTTCTCACACATATTTGAAAACAACCATAACTGATATTAAAATTTGATCTTTTTTTGGTAAATGGATGATTTGTAGCATTTTTATTCACAAAAAAGCATGCCGCCCTACATGCGATTTCTTGTTTTCATGAAAAAGAAAGCTTATAATCATATTTGGTGAATATCTTCTCTCTCATGGTTTCTAGTTTCCTTTTAACTTTGCTAAAATAGTAAGACCTACAACTATGGTGCCTGCCTTTAATTCAAATGAAATTCAAACACACTCGGGTAGCTGGGGGCAGATGAGAATTTCGTGAAAAAGGTTCAAATTTTACATGTTTTTCTGCATTTTTGACGCATATACACATTAAAAGAATACAAATATGTTGTTTCTTGATCATTTCATGAGTAATTATCATAACAGATGTTATTTCAAGGTCAACTCTACATTTACATATCCTACATGTAATGGTAATGGAAACCATTGGAAAGAGGGGTGGCTGTTTAAATTCTGTAAATACATCTAAAATATTACTTTTGGACAGGAAAAAGCAAAAACTTGAGTTTGTTGACATATTGAATACTTTGAGAACTGCATTCGTCTACATGTAAACTTCATTTGAAAGAAAAATATGCTGTTTTAAAAAAAATGGGTTATATAACTCATGTTGCTTAATGTTATTTCATAAAATCAGACAGCAAAATTGCTGCAGATTTATAAATTTAACGATTCAATTGATCAAAACTGATTTAAAGTAATATTTCTTATCTCAGTAATTAACTTAAGCCTATTAATTGTCACCAGGATAGGAAATACCTACTTTTTAAGCCAATTTACTATAGTGGTGGTCATTCTTCACATTTAAGAGAGAGTTACTCCCCTTGTATATTTTTGATAATTAATCATGTAATGACATCTAAAACCAAAAAAAATCATCCATTTTCACAAAATATACAACTTATGGTACAAAATCCACTTAAAATTACAGTGAAATAGGAAATCTAAAAATAATATGTAGTCTTGAAGGTGGCACGGGACAGTTTTTTTGATACAATTCATGGTAACCAGGGGATGTGTGTTTTCGGAACTCTGTAACTAGAATTTCCTCAGTTCCCATTGAGCACAAATACCTTTAATTCACTTGTTATAGGGCAAATCACCAATTTCTAAAGAAAATTGCTAGTCAAAACCTGTAAAATTTTCTACATACTGGATTTTATGAAATTTTGACCCTTTCATTTTTTGCTACTTTTTCATGATTTTTCAGCTGTTTAGACCTCCCCCAGCTAATTCCCTGCAAAGGATTGACCTTCTGTACAGTGTGCATGTTGCACCATCACATGTCAGAAACTTACCGGTGTATAGTTAACAATGTCCCATCCTCCTACTTTTCGTGTTATTTTACCTCCCGTCTGTCACTTGCAATTTCACTTTGTAAAGTCAACACAACAGTCATAGCCGCGCGGTTTCGCATTTTACTTCTGATTCTCAGGTATCTAACATATGGGGCCTACATATTGCATGTCAATTTCAACAAGAGACATCCCTCTAACTAATGATAATCATTAAAAATTATTTCATGAATTTTAGTGACACTCATAAGCCTTCAAGTACAGCAACTCTCAATTTTACAAAAATATTGACCGGGTACTTTATCCGAAACTATCCCTTGCTACCTTAGTTAGTCGATACCGCTACAAGGTGACCAAACAATTCGTTAATATGTTCGCTGTTAATCCTCTGAGGCATGAATTTTGGCAGAGAATATGTAAGTTTCGGAGGAAGTTTTCTGAATTCAGCATTCGTAGATTTGTATTCAGAGACTAAACTGATATCATTGGATACCAATAATTTCTTCACACAAGCAATACTTTGTGTTACCTCATCGATGATTCTTGTAATTTGATCTTCTTGTGAATTAAGAGCATTCATATGTTTAGATTCTATTTCATCAAATTCGGATTTCAGGTTCTTGATGATGATATCAATTTCATTGTACCATAATTCACCATGTTTGTTAAGAGTTGTAGTAAAATCCTTCTAACTTTCAACCAGAAAAGCTTTCTGACCAGGTATATCTAATGCGATTTCTTGGTATTTGGGGTAAATAGAATTCTCCAATTATTGTAAATCAATCTGCAAAATTTCTTTCTTTGTTTCTAATATTTCCTCAATATTAACTTGTTTGTGACCTAGATGTTCACCGGAGGAGACACACTGAACACAAGTTGGGATGTCACATTGTGCACAATGAAGTTCACATTGTTTATGTTAATGTTTTAAACATTTAGGATATTTAGTTGCTGATACACTTGTTCTTAATAGCACAACTTTATGTTCTGCTGATTCGTCTGAGAGATGCTCCCCCACACAGGATTTACATAAATGTATATGGCAAATGTCACAGAACATAGGAGGGACCGCGATTTCACAGAGATTACAGCGTAAAACATCCTGGGCACTTAAGTGGGGGTCCATATGGTCAGACATCATGATCTGCAAAATAATGGTTAATCTTATTTAGTAACATTTTCACTGAAAACTAAAGAACTAAAGAGTCAAACTATATTTGGCCTGCAGACAGTGATTCATATATGTCAATTGACCCTTACCTTCCCACACATACAAACTTATTCATAATCAAATTCTCTAAAGACACATGATATATATATATATATATATATATATATATATATATATATATATATATATATATATATATATATATATATATATATATATAATTTTGTTAGCTGATAAAATTATACAAAACGAGTTTAAATTAATTTCCTGTACATAGCAAGTAACTATTAAGTAAGCCAACGTAGATCTACCATGATAACTTTGGTATAACAAAACATCCAGCTTTGAGTTGTAACTGTCTGTATGGACATCGTACTGTTATTTTATATATAAAGCCGAATGACTTACCGCCAATTCTAGGAAAGCAGAACATGATAATATATTCACATAAACATAACCGGATGAGAAAATTTTGTACAAAGTGGTTTCAAGCGTAGATTTCGTATAGTTAATTAAGGTCTTCCGTTTCCAACGGAAGACCTTTATATTATTGTACAGATTAAGATTATTTAGGGTCTTCCGTTTCCAACGGAAGACCCTCTTGTTATTCTTCGGTTTCTTTTTAGGGTCTTCCGTTTCCAACGGAAGACCCTTTTGTTTTTCTACGGTTTCTTTTTATTAGGGTCTTCCGTCTTCAGCGGAAGACCCTTCTATTATTCTATTGTTTCTTTTTCACTTTTTTAGTTTGGCAACGGAAGACCCTCTTGTTATTCTACGGTTTCTTTTTCTTTATTATTATTAGGGTCTTCCGTTTCCAACGGAAGACCCTCTTGTTATTCTACGGTTTCTTTTTATTATTATTTTATATTTTTCCTCTGACATTTTTCGAGCGCTATAACTCAAAAACTACTGGGTCGATTTTCACCAAATTTACAGGACCGATAGAACTTTGAATATGCTTGCAATTATAAAATTTTGAACTGATGACGTCACTTCCGGTTTGAGATTTTGAAGATTTTGTGAATTTTTAAGGCCCATTTTGTCCACGTAACTCCTCCGAAAGTAATGGTAATAAAAACGTGAAACTTTCAGGAATATGTAGATGGATGTCTGTAGATGATCCTCTGTATTTGACATTGTGGAAAAAGCGCAAGCCGCCGAAGCTCGCCCAAGGTCGAAAATTAGCACCGAAATTTTAAGCAAAATTTTAACACGTTTTGTAAAACATCTTTTAACCTGTAAATAATTTGTTAAAACATATAAAGCAAAAGTTGTGTCAATTTTCAAGGGCTTTCATTTGATAACAAGAAAAATGGGCTGGCCCCTAAAATTAGGGGCCAAGAGGGCTCTAAAGTCTTTTTGCAATAACTCTTTACTGGACAATAATTTGTTATTAATTATAGAAGAAAAAATATTCATTGTACAGCTGTTTAACTATACAGTACCATACCTTAGTCATATGTTACGTAATTAGGGGTTTCAAGGGGCCAGAAGTCCAAAACTTTAATCGTTAATATCTTGAAAAGGAGAAATATTTTGAAAAGCATTGTAGAAGAAAAAATGCTTACAATAATGTTCTCAACAATATGCTACCTAAAAAAAAATTGTTGGTGGCCCCAGTAAGGAGTTTAAGGGTCGGCCCCGAAAACACATTAGTTCAGATATCTCTAGAACGGTCAACAATTCCTGAACACTTGTTGAACAAAATATGTTTATATTTGCGAGATCTTTCATTTGATAACAAGAAAAAAGGGCTGGCCCCTTAAATTAGGGGCCAAGAGGGCTCTTAAGTCTATCAATAATAACTTTTTACTGAAAAATAATTTGTTATATATTATAGAAGCAAAAATATTCTTTGTACAGTTATTTATCTATACAGTACCATACCAAAGTCATATGTTACGTAATTAGGGGTTTCAAGGGGCCAGAAGTCCAAAACTCTGATCAGTAATAGCTAGAAAAGGAGAAATATTTTGGAAAGCATTGTAGAAGAAAAGTTGCTCAAAATAATGTTTTTAATAATATAATACCTAAAAGTTTTTTATTGGTGGCCCCATTAGGGAGTTTAAGGGTCGGCCCCTAAAACACAGTTGTTCAGATATCTCTAGAACGGTTAACAATTCGTGAACACTTGTTGAACAAAATATGTTTATATTTGCAAGACCTTTCATTTGATATCAAGAAAAAGGGGCTGGCCCCTCAAATTAGGGGCCAGGAGGGCTACAAAGTCTTTTAATAATAACTTTTTACTGAAAAATAATTTGTTATATATTATTGAAGCAAAAATGTTCAGCATATTAGGCTTAATTTAAATCTGAAATCCGTTTTAAAATCGGACGATGCATTACAGAGATATAGGGGTTTAAAAATTGATTTTTCCGGAAATTTTGATTCCACATTCTTGGTTAAGAAAATAGTGTTATGTTCAATGTTAAATTAACTCGTACCTAGAATTATTCGATATTTGTTAAGTCGTTCTTAAACACATTCGGATTTTTTGTCAAGTCGTTCTTGAAATCGTTAAAATTTTTGTTAATTCGTACTTAAAGTCATTCGGATTTTGTTAAGTCGTACCAAGAATTATTCGATTTTTATATCTTTTCGTTTTAAAACTCCTGGTATTGGTTTTAGAGCTCTGCTTCTTACAGGAACATCTAGCTTTTCTTTCGACATTAACGGAAGACCCACTCGTTGCTTTGCAACGAGCTTTGCTCTAGTTTTTGTTTTTTTTTTTCTTTACAATTTTTGTGCAGAAGATTTCTCGGAGATGTGTAGTGCGATTTTCGTCAAATTTTCAGCATCGATCTTTTATTATCTGAAGTTTGTACCCTATTTTGGATTTTGTAAAATTCACTTCCGGTTTGGACTTATCCGCCATTTTGAATTTTTTTCTGAATTCTTGTCCACGCATCTTCTAAAAAACTAGGAAAGATATAAAGCTGAAATTTTCAGGAATGATAGAAGACATGAACGTCTAGCCTCACGAGGAAAATCATTGTCCGGAAATTCCGATTACGGAAGCTAGCTGGGATTAAAATATAGGACACGTTTTTGACGAATTCTCCTTGTCCACACATCACCTCAAAAACGAGCAAAGATAGAAAGCTGAAATTTTAAGGAATGATAGTAGACTAAATGGACTAGCCACACGAGGAACACTAATGTCCGGAAATTCCAGATACGGAAGCTGGCTGGGGTCAAAATTTAAGACAAATTTTTGATGAATTTTCTTTGTCCACGCATCTACTCAGAACGAGTAATGATAGAAAGCTGAAACTTTCAGGAATTTTAGAGGACATGCCAGTGTAGCCTACCGAGGAAAACGTATTGTCTGGAAATTCCGAGTTCGGAAGCTATTCTTATTTTTCTTTTTTCTATTTTTCTCCAAGCCGAAAACTTTGAGGCTTCATATCTTGCTCATTTATGAACGGTTTTCGCCCAATTTTTCAGGACTAATAGACTTTACAAAACACTAATTATAATATGTCATAAACTGTAAAATCTCACTTCCGTTAACGAGTTATTCTCCTTAGAATATTTTTTAGGGTCTTTAGTTAGAATACAAAGGCTCCGAGCTTATAATAGCAGGGAATGACAATCCAACGAATTTAAATAGCAGGGAAATTGAAGTTGTCCACACTTGTTTTTGTTTTTTGATTACGTTTTTTATTTAGAAAAAGGTAGGGGGTCAAATTATAGGATTCCAAAAGGTGCAAAAATTTACACATGTTTTCCTTTTTATATTTTAAACAAAAAATATTTTGTTAAGACATGTAGAATAAAAGTTGTGCAGAATATTATGGGCTTTCGTTTGACACCATTGAAAAGGGCTGGCCCCTTCAATTAAGGGCCTAGATTCCTTGAAAGTATTTGCGAAATAACTCAAAAACGGTTAGTAATTTGATATGGCTGTCGCTGGAATAGTTGTTCATTGGGATCTTACCAATGTCACTAGAATGTTACTTTGTTAAAGTATTGTGTAATATGTATGTAAAACGCTTTACTTGTTAACATGTACCTGTTTTCATTTGTTAAGTTAACGAAAAGCCATTGTGTACAACTGACATTAATTCACCACAGAACATGTATTATTGTATTCAGGATGCTTTAATTCATTCGAAAAAGTTTCATAACAGTATGCATTATATTCCTAAAGTTTTTACGTGAGGATTATATGTCACTTTTGTTAAGTTCTGCAAGCATTAACCTGGTTTCTGATCTCTGTTTGTACCATTACGTAACTGATCCCTAGCTCGCGACCGAGAAAATTTGTCGCCATGGTCGCGGCTGGTCTACCTAGCGGTCAGCGGTTATCTAATACACAAGATTCGCGTCTTACATTTATGCGTTCACAAAGAATTGTTTAAAGTAAATGTTTATATTTCCTTTCTTAAGCATCGTCAGACAAAAGATTAATGGTCGATAAGTATATCTAAATAGTTGTAACAAAAAATATCTACAAGATTCACAAAAATGATTAAATTTTTAAATGATTAATTTCCTTTAGCTTCATAATTAAAAACGGTAAATATTTCAGTATAACTTTCATTGAAAAGAGGGCTCTTTGTTTTGAAATAGTTATATATTATAAAATTAATATAAAATTCCCCCTCCGATTCCCAAAATCGTAAAGTTATCTTACCTGAGTTTCTTTGATCTTTGATCTTAGACCTTTAATTACAACTTTATACCTTTTTTAAACACTGTACAAAACACCAGACCAATTCGTTCATTTTTAACAGAGTTATGAATTTTTGGGCATTTGCGTTTCAACTGGCGTGCCTGACATGTATTGTAGAAAATAATTCAAACTTCCGAGCCCTTCACTCAATCCTTATGAGAATTTGTGTAAATATACCTTGGACTCAATTCTTATTGTCTGCCCTATATGCACCGGATTAAGCAATTTAGAAGAAATTCCTGAGATCAAACGGCGAGTATTGCCAATTTATACAGTACACGCACCGACCCCCCCCCCCCTCACCCCTTCCGATTCACAAAATCATTTAGTTTTTCTGGCCTGATTTTACTTGATCTTTGATATTGGACCTTTACTTTCAGCCTATTACCGTTCTAGATTACTGTACTAATGGCAAGACCTGTTCGTTTTATTTTAACAGAGTTATGAATTTTTGTGCATTTGAGTTTCGATTAGCGTGCTTCACATGTACTGTAGAAAAAAATTCTAACTCCCGAGCCCTTCACTCAATCCTAATGAAATTTCGTGTAAATGTACCTCGGACCCCATTCTAATTGTCTGCCAAATATGCAGCGGATTGAACAATTCAGAAGAAATTCCTGAGATCAAACGGCAGGCATTGCCTGTACTGGGAATTAAAATTTACACAGTACAAGGGATGTAAGCAGCCGTGTAATATTTTTGGTGCATGTATATTTCGTGTTTTCCGTTTAGTCTGTATCTACGATAGCGTGTGAACTACTTATGAATGTTAGAACTGTGAAAATTACCGTTATCGATTTTTTACCGAATAAATTTACATGTTACTGATTTCGTTATTTCTACATTTATTAAGATTTTATCAATCCTGGCATAATAAAACAGTGAAACATAATAGTAAACGACACGAAAAAAAATTCTCAACGCTGAAATACATGTGTAAAATGCATCAGTCATTGTTTTATCATTCCCTTATTTGTCGTTTACCGAATCCGAGATCCACACCTCAAAATTCTACTTTCGATTTATTTACGACGAAAATCAGGCTCTGGCCTTTTCACCCCCCTCCAGAAACAAACACGCATCAATATTTCAAATGACCTCGCATTGTTACAAAACCTGAATACTCAGACATCTTACACGTTGTTTTTCATCTCATACAAAAAATCAGCTCCTGTCCCGGGCGTAAACGCCCCAAATTCAAAGAGAAATTCGGGAATTATTTTGCGTCAGCCATGTTTTGCAAAAGTTGGGTGTTCTAATCTCTCCGGAGCCACAAGATTTGTTCTTTCTCTCCTTTTCTTTCTCTCCTTTTTTTTTTTTTTTTTTGATTTCTAACAAAATTATTATTTACAAAGGGTTGTTGGAATAAAGTACAAGTTGAAAAACACTATTCCATTCCATTCGTTCATTTTTAACAGAGTTATGAATTTTTGGGCATTTGAGTTTCAACTGGCGTGCTTGACATGTACTGCAGAAAAAATTCTAACTCCCGAGCCTTTCACACAATCCTAATGAAAATTCGCGTAAATTTACCTCGGACCCCATTTTTAATGTTTGCTAAATATGGAGCGGATCGGACTTAGTGAAAGAAAGTCCTGAGATCATATGGCACGTATCACTTGTACCGGGAATTTAAATTTACGCTGTACACGGGATGTAAGCAGCCGTGAATTATTTCTGGTGCATGTATATTTCTTGTTTTCCGTTAGTCTGTATCGCCGATAGCAAATAAATTACTTCTGAATGTTAGAACTGTGGAAATTTCTGTCATCGATTTATTACTGACTAAATTTACATGTTACTGATTTCGTTATTTCTACATTTATCAAAAATTTATCAATCGTGTTGAAATAAAACGGTGAAACAAAGAGAAATCAACACGGCAAATAGTTTTCAACGCTGAAATACATTTGTTAAACGTAGGCGCTTTCCTGCTAATTTTGTAAATAACAAACGATATCCATTTATATATGTCTACCTTCTATATTATAAAATCAACCAGGCCTGCAACTGTCCGCCATTTTGTTAAAATGACCTTAGATCGATTTTAGAACATGCTAGTTAAGTTGCGCTTGCATTTCTGCGTCTGATGACATCTTTCCCGAATTGATTGGACAAAAACGCACAACTGACATAAATTCACTGCAGAAAGTGTATTGTATTTGGGATGCATTAATTCATTAGAAAAAATTCATAATAGTATACCACGAATAAATTTACATGTTACTGATTTCGTTATTTCTACATTTATCACGATTTTATCAATCCTGTTGAAATAAAACAGTCAATCATAATAGAAAACGACTAAAAAAAAAAAAAAATCTCAACGCTAAAATACATGCGTACAATGCCTCAGTCATTGTTTTAGGACTTCCCTTATTGTCGTTAACCGAATCCGAGATCCACACCTCAAAATTCTACTTTCGATTTTACCCAAGTATGGCATTTTCAAACTGACATTTCATACACGGTTTAAATGCCTGGATCACCTAATTTAGATCTGGCCTTCCGCTCGATTTCAGTCAAATTTTCAGGGTTTATGCATTGTCATCTGAAGTTTGTACCGCCGCGACAATTTTTTAAAATTCACTTGCGATCGGAAGTTATCGTCTTTAAACAATTTTTAAAAGTCAATTTTGTCTGCGACGTTTCTCAAAAACGAGAAAAGATTTAGAGCTAAAATTTTTAGAGATGATAGATCTACCTTTTCTCTAGTGCACCTCGGTCAAGACAATATCCGCCGTCACTTCCGGTCGTCACCGGAAGGAAATTCAAAAAATCGAAATTTTCAGCTTTTTCGTGTTTAAATATTTTTTGTAGGGTTGATAGTGACCCTTCTACTGATTCAGAATATAGCTCAGTCAATAGAGTCGTGGACAGTGCCCAGCCGTCCTGGGTTCAAGTCGCGAGTGCCAAAAATTTTTTTTCGTATTTTTTGTCTAGACTAACGATTTCATCTTTAAATTGATGGATTTTATCTCATTTATTCTAAAATCGGACGGAAGACCCACTCGTTGCTCGCAACGAGATCGCATCTAGTTCTTATTATTATTATTCTTTTTATTTTTTTTCCAACTCAAATAACTCAAAAACGCTTGCTTCGATTGTCTTGAAATTTACAGGTCTTTTATGATTTTTAAAGATCTCTATGATATGAGAAAATTAGCTGATGACGTCATCAAATTCGTCTCTTTTTGACTTTTTTCACATTTTAAAAAGTGATTTTGTCCGGAGCTTTTCTCATTTTTGTTTAAAGCTAGAGCTCTGAGATTTTCAGACAAGTTAGAACTATCGTTTTACTTATGACATAAGGCTGGAAACTCAATTCGGACACTTCCGGTAGAAACCGGAAGTAAAACCAGTTTTTTCAAATTTTCATGTTTTTCAATTTTAAAAATAAAAAATACGCATATGATGGCAATTTTTATGCTGAGTACGAAACTGAAATCCGTTTAAAAATCGGACGTTGCGTTAAAGAGTTATAAGGGTTTGAAAATTGATTTTTCCGGAAATTTTGATTCCGCGTTCTTGGTTTAAAAAATAGTGTAAATTTCAAAGTGAAATTAACTCGTACCAAAAATAATTCGATTTTTGTTAAGTCGTACTTTGACACATTCGGATTTTTTTTTTGTTAAGTCGTTCTTGGAATCGTTAAGGTTTTTGTTAAGTCGTACTTAAAATCATTCGGATTTTGTTAAGTCGTACCAAGAGTTATTCGATTTTTTATCTTTTTGTTTTAATTACTCTTGTTATTGGTTAAAAAACTTTGATCCTTACAGGAATATCTAGCTTTACTCTCAACATTAACGGAAGACCCACTTGTTGCTTTGCAACGAGCTTTGCTCTAGTTATTATTATTATACTTTTTCTTTTTTTTTCTGACTCCTTTTCGGCTTTATAACTCAAAAAGTTTTCCTTCGATTTTAATGAAACTTTTAGAGATTACGTGCAACCTTTATACCTCAAAGTTGTTAAAATTTCCATGAAAACCTCACTTTTGTTTTTACATTACGTTTTTTTTTAAATTTTAAAAAAGTCATTTTGTCCGCGGCGTTTTAAAAAAATGCTTTGCGATAAAGGCTAGAAATTTTGCGTGATAATACATTTATCGATTTACCTCTGTAATAAGGCTGGATATGAAAATCTGTCACTTCCGGTCAAAACCGGAAGTGAATCAAATTTTTCGAAAAATTGAATTTTTTGATCAAATCAAAAACGTATACATGTTTTGTAGAATTTTTCAAGCTGAATATAGCACTGAAATCCGTTTTAAAATCGGACGATGCATTACAGAAAAATTGATTTTTCCGGAAATTTTGATTCCGCGATCTTGGTTAAGAAAGTAGTGTTAATTTCTAAGTTAAATTAACTCGTACCTAAAAATTATTGATAAATCGTACTTGAACACATTCGGATTTTTTTTTCTTTAGCCGTTCATGAAATCGTGAAGGTTTTTGATAAGTCGTACTTAAAATTATTCGGATTTTGTTAAGTCGTACCAAGAATTATTCGATTTTTTAAAAATCTTTTTAATTTAGCTACTCTTTTTATTGGTTTAAGATCTCTGCTTCTTACAGGAACTTCTAGCATTACTTTCGACATTAACGGAAGACCCACTCGTTGCTTTGCAACGAGCTTTGCTCTAGTTTTTTTCTTTTTCTTTTTTTCTGACTCCTTTTCGGCTTCATAACTCAAAAAGTTTTCAACCGATTTAAATGAAACTTTCAGAGATTATGTGCAACTATTATGCCTAAAAGATTTTAAAGTTTCGATGACAACGTCACTTCCGTTTTTACGTTACGTCGTTTTTAAAATTTTAAAAAAGTCATTTTGTCCAGGGGATTTCTCAAAAACGCTTTAAGATAGAGTCTTGAAATTTTATGTTGTTATGAATTTATCAATTTACCTGTGCAATAAGGGTGGAAATGGAAATCCGTCACTTCCGGTCGAAACCGGAAGTGAATCAAATTTTTCGAAAAATTGAATTTTTTGATCAAATCAAAAACGTATACGTGTTTTGTAAAGCTTTTCAAGCTGAATCTAACACTGAAAACCGTTTTAAAATCGGACGATGCATTACAGAGATATTTGGGTTTAAAAATAAATTTTTCCGGAAATTTTGATTCCACGTTCTTGGTTTAAAAATTTCAAAGTGAAATTAACTCGTACCAAAAGTAATTCGATAATTGTTAAGTCGTACTTAAACGCATTCGGATTTTTTTTGTTAAGTCGTTCTTGAAATTGTAAAGGTATTTGTCAATTCGTACTTAAAATCATTCGGATTTTGTTAAGTCGTACCAAGAATGATTCGATTTTTAAATTTTTTTTGTTTAAGTGTCTCTTGTTATTGGTTTAAGAACTCTTCTTCTTAAAGGAACTTCAAGTTTTACTTTTGACATTAACGGAAGACCCACTTGTTGCTTTGCAACGAGCTTTGCTCTAGTCTTATTTTTCTTTCTTTTTTTCTTCCTAGACGCGAACTTTGAGGCTTCATATCTTGCTCATTTCTGAACGGTTTTTGCTCAAACTTTCAGGGATTATAGACTTTACAAAACACTATCTAAACCATTTCATAAATTTTAAAAATCCTCTTCTGTTAACGAGTTATTCCCCTTTTTAAAAAATTTAGGGCCTTTCGTTTCCAGACAAAGGCTCCGAGACTATGATAGCAGGGAATGGGAATCCAACGAATTTGAATAACAGAGACATTGAAGTTTTGCACATCGGTTTTTGTTTTTGGATTACTTTCTTTATTTAGAAAAAGGTAGGGGTCAAAAAACAGGGTTCCAAAAAGTGCGAAAATTAAGACATTTTCCTTTGTATCTTTTAAACAAAAAATATTCTGTTAAGACATGTAGAATAAAAGTTGTGCAGAATGTCAAGGACTTTCATTTGACACCAATAAAAAAGGGCTGGCCCCTTAAATTAAGGGCCAAGGGCCCTTGAAAGTTTTTGCTAAATAACTAAAAAACGGCTAGGATTTTGATATAGCTGTCGCTGGAAAAGTTGTTTGTTGGGATCCTATAAATGTCGTTACAATGTTATTTTGTTGGTGAGTTGTGTAGTATGAGTGTAAAAAGCTTTACATGTTAACATGTACCTGTGTTTATTTGGCAAGTTAACGAAAGTCATTGTGCATACAACTGACATTAAGTTACGACAGACAGTATGCCTGTTTAAAAAGGAGGCTTTAATTCATAAGAAAAAAATATTTTTTTAGGATACATGCTTTTATGTGAGGAGTTTAAGTCATCTTCGTAAATTCTGCACAATCCTAAAAAACGAGAAACAGAAAATATAAACATTCTTTTTCTTTTCTAGTAAATCACACAAACTACCGGAAAAGAATAAATCTATGTGATACATTTTAGTAATCATGCTACGTGCATTTAAAATATATCTGGAATCAGAGCTGTGTGTGTGAACCATTACGTAAGCTATCCCTCGCTTGCGGCCGAGAAAGTCGGTCGCCATGGTCGCGGCTGGACTACCTAGCGGTCAGCGGTTATCTAATACACCGGAGTCACGTCTCTCAATTTATGAGTTCATTTAGCCGAAAACAAAAATTGTTTTAAAGACAACTGCTATATCTTTAACAAATGATCTCGAAAATATTCAAAAAATGGTCTTCACAATGGCTAGTGGAATTTTTAATTAACCCTAATAAAACTGGAAGTGTAAACTTTAAACGTTCTGAGACATGTAAATCACACGCTGATATTTCCTTTGGTCATACAATAAATTATGTAGATCGAAAGCAAAGCAACTGTCATCTTGTCAATGGACTTATTTTCCTACCAAATGGCTGTTGGCCTGAACAGATTTTAAAAATGTTTGTGTGTGCACTGGTCTCCTTCTTTAGTGACATGTTGCACCTTCAAATGAAAACTTTGTGAGTCTGCTGTCCGATACACACTGCGTTAGACTTAAGTATCCTTGGGGCACATATCCATGCATACATGTAAATGCACATGTTATTTATTAAATTATATATATATATATATATATATATATATATATATATATATATATATATATATATATATATTATAATTTTACATGATAAATATGTAAAAAATGATTCTATTTGCGGTAATTGTAGTTTTCATAATGAAATTGCATTTACTTGTATTTCTTTGAGTGTCCTAAATAAGCTGAGGAAAGAAATATTTGATTTAATTGTATATTTTACTTGGACATACAACATCCAATATAAATCAGACCTATTAATATCTTGTGATAATATTTTTTATGATGAAAAGATTATATATGTGTCAGGAATCAATTCTGTCATGAAATACAATACTTTAACATAGGTAAACCTTCCGGCACTCCCATTTTAGTGTATTGCGATCCTCTTTCGGGTATTTCGTAGCGGTAACTTTTTTAAAAGTGGCTAAAAAGGCACTGCGAAAAAAATGATATAATTAACTGATTAGTTCTTAATATCTCCCTATTATGGTCTTCAGAAAGTAAAAGAAAATCATTATTTGAATCCATGATATAGCCATCCTATGCATTGCCTGCGCACGCTATCAGCTGTAGAAACACGGAGGGAAATGCTCATAAACCAATAATTATAATCAATCAACACAAAAAAATATGCGAATTTAATAGCCCAAGCGTTGTACTACCATTGCATTGTATTAAAAAAACCAATTTAACAAAAAAAAAAAACAAAACAATATATTAAACGCATATTTATACAGAAGCGGTCATTGCGTTCACACGTTATTCGAAATGGGGGGGATACAAAATGCAGCCATATTGTCCACATTTTATATGTGCTGTAAAAAATTTACCTTGTTTATATTAATTTTTTTCACATGTGATCAAATAATCTTGAGTTTACGAGAGGCAACTGAATTTAACAGATAAAACATTACGAGAACCGAGCTAATCATATAAGTTTGAAATAACAATAAGGACCTGATTATATTAAATATCAAAATTTACTTTGTGTACATTAATTATTTTCATTACTGATTTTCTTTTAAACATCTATCTACATGTGTATAAAAGTTGTTTTAAACAATTGAATGGGATAAATAAAATAATAAGATATAAGGTTTTTGCATATGCCAAATAAAGAAGACAATTTTTAACAGCATTTAAACATTCTTTGACATACATGTATTAAGTATAATTTAACTTTAAAAATAATGTTTTACCTTTTAAATATTAATTCTCACCCTATGTAAGTTTATTAAGGTTCATTGTGGTTTCATTGTGGTTCTTTGTGGTTCATTGTGGTTCTTTGTGGTTCATTGCGGTTCATTGTGGTTCATTGTGGTAAAAAGACGCGCCCTATTTACGCTACGTTACGTAACCAATATACGTAATCACAACATGGAGAATTTACGTAATTACAACACATCTTCACTGTCAAGAGCATCTATAATTCTTATAATATAGAATCTGAGAGACAAGAAGTAGTTTATAAAATAAAGTTAACAAAACTAAACTAGGCTTGATCCCCTCCTTTCACCCCCACCCCTAAAAAAAAATAGCCCAAAATCCAGGGGGAAATCTTGATCAGCGCCTGACCACGTATTACATGCAGCGTGATTGACGAAACAATTCTTCAATTATTATAGTACCGGTACATGTAGTTAATCTATTTTTCGGTATCAATGTTAAGAAAAATACTGAACGATCAGTGGTGGACATTTTGTTTATTATGTATAAAATGTTTGTAGACAAAAAAAGAACAAAAGACAAATATTCTGTATTTGACAAATATTCTTTATTCATCAAAAATGAATCTGACGACTCCTTGTTTAAAACTAGATTGCTGACAGGACGGACGATGATAAACAAAATTCAGATCTACATAAAATTATGAAATATAAATAAACAGAATAGCAAAAAGAATGCATGACAGTCTACAAAATATATCAAGTACATGGTATTATCTCTCATATATGTACATCCATTAAATGTATGATAATTACACCAATATTTAAATGTTATAGTACAACTTTTTATCACAGACAGAGACTAACTTCACAAACTTGGCTTGAAGCAAGGATACAAAAGTTACAGTTTTATTGTCAACATTCTTCATTCAGTAATTTATCTGGTAAAAAATAAATAATCCCATTACTTCTAATGCAATAATGAAAGGCACTAGTTTTAATTTTATACAGATATAATTAGTAATAAATGCTAATTAGAAGAGAGTGATTCTATAACCTAGTTACTTTATTGTTTTCTGAAAATGAACGTTACAGCATACATGACCTACATGTACCTCACCCCTACCCATGAACTCTGAGGGGTAAGGGAGGGGCAGCCATTACCCATATACAAAATCTAAACAATGCGTTAATAATGGAAAGCTAATCATAACAGCAGTATCAACCTTTCCAGTATTTCTAGCACTTCTTAATAACCTGACGATTGTTACAAAATCAATACCACATATGTACATTTTGAAAGCCCTCCTAGCCAGTAAGAAAAGCCTTCATATCATCAATAATCACTAGACAAGAATATCACATCACTTCAAGAAATATCATTATCATACCAGCATTTATCGGAATGCCATTTAATAACTACTGGTAATTGGACGGCAGTAATTCTGACCCTTTGAGACAATTTTCTACATGAACCCAGATTAGTAAACACTTTTTAATACAATTCATTTCATGAATATTTGTTTTACATTGTCTGAAATACATGTACCTGTTGTCCGAGATTTGTTGGTTTTTTGGTACACTATATACATGTACATTAATGTTAGAGATTTTCAAAATACATGGAACAATTATTCTGTATACATTTTTTGAGATTTCACAACTTTTTTCATACATTCAATCTGAGATTTTTGGATAATTAATATAAATTTTCAGACATTTTAAAATTTGTACATTATCTGGCACCCATTTGCTGTAATTTTTCCTCATAAAGAATGTTCTTTTCCAGTGCCTGCTTATAATTGTATTTCAGGTCTTCTATCTCCTCAAAGAAATCGGGTCCAAAGTTGGTTAACTCCTTCTTCAACTAGAAAAAAAAATTTTCTTTATGATCATTGAAAGCATTTTACTAAATACTATGTTAAAGTTACAACATGTTGATCAGACTTCTGGTATTGTGCCTCTTTATTATTTCAATTTTTTTCAAACAATCATTTTCCAAGTTTAATTTCTCTGATGTCAAAGAACTTCTTCCTTGTCACAATTAAATATTGACAGGATAACAAGCAATATATATAGAAAGGGAAAAAAAATTGTCAACATTTTTTGAGAAGGTTGAAAGTGTGAAAATTTTGATTAAATTGGTCTATGCAATTATACATGTACATGCGTTTTTACAATCAAAAAAGAAGATTTTTTGGCAATATCTTTTAATCAAAAATATTTTTGCCAAATTTACAAGTGAGAACATGTACTGTTACATGTACATGAAAGTTATTATAAACGTTCTCCCAAGTAGTAATTTCAAATTGCTCTTGTGGTAATAATTTTGGCACAAGTTTAAATTATCAAAATATTCATGAAAAAAACCCATCATGCAGACATTTACCAATATACAGTACAATTCTGTGACAACTCACCCTCTCCATCTCCAGTCTGTATTTATCTTTCTCAGTCTCTATCGTCCTGAGTTGCATTTTGACTTCCACGTTTTCATCCATCAGCCTATCATAAGCCGTTGCCTTGGTGATGACATCACTTGATATCTGCAAGTCAAGGAACACCTTATAATAAATGGCATGTTAATCAACAAACTTTTCTGCCAGAATATTAGCAGTGTGTTTCTTTCTGGAAAAGTTTCAAGGAAAGAAGTTCAAGAGTGTTATTTTTCAATATAAATACATTGTTTTAGTATGTTCTTGGATCTGATATCACAATCGTAGTTGGGCTTTCTATACATATGTTTACCTGAGTTCCTGAACTTTGCTGTTTATAGATATGGAGCTCATGTTGGATTTCTTTCTTCTCATTCTCCAGTCTTTCTATTGTCAGTCTGAAAAAATGAATAGAGAATGAAGCTTGATATGAACCTATTAAATATTGCATATTATGTATGTCATCTTAAATTCTACAAATAACATTTATTAATAAATAATATGTTCTCAACACAAACATTTTTGCATTATCATTATCCAAAAACTTGCTTCTCAACATTTCTCTTCTATTGGGTATAGCAAATAAATTCTTAAACTTATAAAATCATTGCAAAAACTTAATAAATAGCAAGGGATCCTCAACAGTTCATTATTTTTAAATGAAATGTATTGTTATCAAATCTGAGGCAGCAATTCCTGATATGCTATAGAGCTAACCTGGCTTGCTGGAAATCCTTGGTCAAACCTGTATCAGATGTTTTAGCACCATGTGGGTATTTTTCAAGAATAGCATTCTGAAAAGTGTAGAAAATATCAAACATCAAATGCTTCTCTGTAAAAAGGGTTGTTAAAATCTTGATTGAGGCTTAAAGGGGCATGGTCACGATTTTGGTCAAATTAAATTTTAATATTTTTATTATTTACAATGCTTCAGCAATGTATTTCTAATGATCAAGTGAAGTTTGAGAGTCGGTCGTACAGTTACGAGCAAGATACAAAGCTCACAACTCTTTGTCATATAAACAAGGCTCGTGCCCTGTTTTTGTTTACATAAGTCCAATATACCAGTAAAAAATCTTTTTCAAGCAGATTTGTCTACCTTCTTATTCATTTTAAGCATAAATAAACAGTTTCTAACGTTTAACACATTCATTTTAGGTCTAAAACTGGAATTTTCAGTTTAACATTCAAAATGTAAACAAAAGTTTTGTTTACATAGCAAAGTATTGTAAGCTCTGTAACTCTCTTAAAACTCAACAAATGATACTCAAATTTTGGTTGCCTATTAAAAATGCCTTGATGAAACATTGCAAACATTAAAATCAGAAAAATAATTTTTGACCAAAATCGTGACCATGCCCCTTTAAAATCAAATTTCTTGATAGACATGTTATCATTAAAACATACTATAATGACACCTTGTCAAATGTTTAATGTTCATCATCCTTAAGTTCCTTCTTTCATGTGAAAGAATACTTTGAATTCGCCATACTAGTTTTCACACAATTCTCAATTTCAGTACCTCTTGCTAAGAAAATATGAGAGAAATAACCCTTAGAATTGACAAATGAATGAACTAAAAGAATATTAGTTTCATCCCAGACAGAGTTATCTCTCTTTATCATAAGGTAACTGTACCTCAATCAATGACCGGGTTGTATGACCTTTGACCTACCTTCTGCTTGAGATCTTGGTTCTCGGTCAGTAACCTCTGTTCACGCTCAGCTGCCTCCTTCAGGAGAGTTTTCGTGTTAATAATAAGCTTGTTCTGCAAAATGTCCAAAAAAAGTTCAAAACACATTCATTTGGTATATAGAAAATTTTTACCGTACATGTGTATACAATTATAAAGATCAAAGTATTATGATATACAGAAAGGGATAACTCTCAATGGTCCAAACACTTTACATTTTTGTTGTATTTCAGTACCGAAACACATTGAAGAAGTACATGTACATGTCAGCTAGCAACACTTTCAAATATGGTTCTATACAAAATCCATTGAATAAGTAAGTACATATACTAACCGCCAGCTAAACTTTAAATCCTCCAGTCAGAAAAACATGTCCCTAGGTTAAACATGTATAATGCTGTTTTTTTACCTTTTTCTCCAGTTCTTTCTCCAGGTCCTTCAGTTTCCCCTCGTACATCCTGGTCACCACTGCCGACTTCCAGCCCTTGGAGTCCATGTTCGCTGAGCTTCCCGGTCTCTCCCGCTCCAGTCCGGACATGGACCTGGATTCCTGGAGCTGACTGTTCAACTGTTCCTTCTGGACCTCCAGATTCCGGATCTCCATCCTCAGCTTCTCGTTGGACTCTATCTCCTTAAATTTACATCATAGACATTTTAATTGCATATTCTACTGGTGAACATGAATTATACATTTATCAATGCTCTAAAATTATAAAATTTGAAGATAAAGCGTTTTTTAAAAAATTTCATAAACATTTGGAAATAGTGTTTTGAGGGATATTTACTTTTCTCAGATTAATATGATAAATCATAATAATTTTTAATAACCTATTCTACTTGTGCATCACAATAATGCTAAAAAATTAAAAGAATAAGACATTGACACAGAGAGAGAATATAAAAGATTTTGATTGTCTATTAATTTTTTTCCCATGAGCCTTAACTGCATATCAATTAAAAGAGGTATGAAGTCTAAGTATTTTGTACAATGCGAGTTTGGTACCTTCATGAGGTCTTTCCTCATCTTCTCATAGTCTGTCATCATTTTGGCAGTGCCTTTCTGGGTGCTGGTGTACCTCTCACTTAGTGTGGCGCCCATCTTCATTCTGAGTTCCTCCAACTGATCCTGTGTCACAAAGATCAACAATGCACGTCTAAACATACTTCATAGTTACTGTTATAAACAGACTGTATGATAATGCCAGCAAAAGGACATCTTCAGACATGCCAAAATAATACTGTGATATCATTTAAATTTGTGGGGGCCAATTTTCATGGATTGTGGGGTTTTTCTTATTCGTTGGGATGTAATTTCATTGATGCATAGGTTTTCAGTTTCAATAAGAAAACTAACTCTTTCAAAATTTGTTTTCGTTGAGGATGTAAATTCGTGGGGGAGGGCTACCTACGAATACCATGAAAAGTTTGCCACCACGAATTCTAATGTTTCCACAGTAGCTGGTCAGGATTTGATTTTCAGTTAGTAAACTAGTTCCAAATACATCACTACTAGTTAATACAATGCCATATACATTTCAACTTTCTGTAAAAATCTCTTACATGCATGCATATTCATATCTACATGTCATTAATACTGCATTTTTAAGTAAGTGAAAATATCAGGTTTTTATTACTCTGCAAGTTATGAGGCATTTCCTTCACACAAAGCAATGATGACTTTACAAAATAAATATTAATTATCCAACTGTGAAGAATAATTGGCTTTTTAATGTCAATATGACAAGATTTTTAAAGAAGCGTTTCCAACCTTTAATCCTGCATTTTCTAGCCTCATTTTCTGCAGTTCATCGCTTCCAGTGGCATGAGAGACTTTCTTTAGTTCCTCGTTTTCCATCTGCACACGCTCGACCACTTTCTTCAGGAGAGCGATCGTCTTCTCCAATTCTCGCACGCTCTTTCCACTGTCACCAATCTGTTTATTATATACAAAAATACACAGATTTACATCTATCCTATTCTTTGCAATACTACATGTATATCTAAAATCTATTTTGTTTGGAAAAAAGTTCGAAATCAAATTAAAAAACAGATGTGGATAGTTTTGTCAAAATTTAAAGACATCTTGAAAAACAAGAGGCCCATGGGCCACATCGCTCACCTGAGGAACAATAGGTATGATGAAATCAGCTTAAAGGAGTCATAATACAAACTATCTGGACAATGTAGTATAATACATGTAGATCCTGTATAAATGAAAATACATTTTCCCCCCTGGATATTCTTATTTTTATTATCATTAGTCCCTTTTCTAACAGGATGATTTTATAGTCATAACACATGTTGAGCATTGCAGTTCTCAAAAAGATCCTAAACAATTGTTTATGTATGGGATATAAACCTATATCAAACTCTGAACCCCTTGTGAGGCCCAAGAATCATCAAGGGGCCAAAGTCTAAACAATTTTAAAGAATCACCTGGCTGATTAGTTTCTGAGAAGAAGATTTTTAAAGATTTACTCTATATATTCCTATGTAGAAATTCAATCCCCAATTGTGGCCCCACCTTACCCCGGGGGGTCATGATTTTCACAACTTTAAATCTACACTACCAGAGGATGCTTCCACACAAGTTTCAGCTTTCCATACTAATTAGTTTTTGAGAAGAAGATTTTTAAAGATATACTCTATATATTCCTATGTAAAAATTTGACCCCCCATTGTGGTCCCATCCAACCCCCGGGGGTCATGATTTCCACTACTTTGAATATACCCTACCTGGGGATGATTCCACGCAAGTTTCAGCTTTCCTGGCCAAATGGTTCTTGAGAAGAAGATTTTTAAAGATATACTCTATATATTTCTATGTAAAAATTCGACCCCCAATTGTGGCCCCATCCTACTCCCGGGGGTCATAATTTTCACAACTTTAAATCTTCACTACCTGAAGATGCTTCCACACAAGTTTCAGCTTTCCTGGCTGATCAGTTTTTGAGGAGAAGATTTTTAAAGATTTCCTCTATATATTCCTATGTAGAAATTCAATCCCCAATTGTGGCCCCACCCTACCCCCTGGGGTCATGATTTTCACATCTTTGAATCTACACTACCTGAGGATGCTTCCACACAAGTTTCATCTTTCCTGGCTGATTAGTTTCTGAGAAGAAGATTTTTAAAGATTTACTCTATATATTCCTATGTAAAAATTCAACCCCCCATTGTGGCCCCACCCTACCCCCCGGGGTCATGATTTTCACAACTTTGAATCTACACTACCTGAGGATGCTTCCATACAAGTTTCATCTTTCCTTGCTGATTAGTTTCTGAGAAGAAGATTTTTAAAGATGTACTCTATATATTCCTATGTAAAAATTCAACCCCCCCCCCATTGTGGCCCCACCCTACCCCCGGGGGTCATGATTTTCACAACTTTGAATCTACACTACCCGAGGATGCTTCCAGACAAGTTTCAGCTTTCCTGGCCAAATGGTTCTTGAGAAGAAGATTTTTGAAAATTTCTCAATTTTTTAAAATAAATTCTTATTATCTCCCCTTTGAAAAGGGCGTGATCCATAATTTTCACAACTTTGAATCCCCTTTGCCTAAGGGTGCTTTGTGCTAAGTTTGGTTAAAATTGGCCCAGTAGTTTTTGAGGAGATGTCAAAAATGTGAAAAGTTTACGGACAGACAGACGGACAGACGGACAGACAGACAGACGACAGACAAAATGTGATCAGAAAAGCTCACTTGAGCTTACAGCTCAGGTGAGCTAACAAGTGCAAAGTGCAAAAAAATTCTTAAGAATCGAAAAACCAGTCTGATTTGATTTTAATCAAACTTAAACAAGATACATGTAGTACACAACATTAAAAAACACTTTTAAGACATTTAGGTATGCATTATCATTGATCAGAGTTACATAGAATACTGTCAGTGATTTATATTTACTAACCCGTCTTATCCCGCTGGACCCAGTAGAATCCAGGGACCTGGCCGTGTTACCCCCAAGCTGTGAATTCTCCTGCCTGAGAGCCTCAACATAGCTCTGTAGGTCTGATATCCTCTCCTAAAAACGAAACAAAGATCACAATCATGCTAAAAATTCCCCTCTCTGAGGGCCTCAACATCTATGTAATTTCAGGTATAACCTAATAATTTCAAATTGCTTATACTAAGTCTTGTATATTGTTAGACTTGCACCAATTTTAAACATATCACAGTTCAAACTTTATGACTTGAATGTGAAGTAGGTGCAGAATAAAATTTAAAAAAAATTTCAACATAATAATCGCTCTATCTTTTTCTAAGAAGCTTTTATTTCATTTAAAGTAATTTTTGAGATTATCTATAGTTCATTCTTAAAACTAGGTATGCTTGTCTCATTTTTCTTAGTTTTCTTATTCAGACAATGCTTTACTCAAGAAAATTTCCTCCCACCTTGAGTCTAGGAGCATCTTTTCTGTGCTGTTCATTCTCAAACTTGAGTTCAATGTTCTCCTCAGACAATGCCAGCATCTGCCTCTGTAGAGACTGGTTCTTCTCAAACAGAGCTTGGTACTCTCTGCCACCTGCCCCCCTTGGATCTGCCCCTGGCTGGGTGGAGGTGGCGGACACTCTCTGCGCCACGACTTGTTCCATGGACTCGAGTTGTTCCGTCAGGTACTTGTTCCGTACCTCCACTTCCCTCACCGAGACGTCTTTGGCTAGAGTGAGCTCCCTCTGGAGTTTACTTACCTGTCAAAGACAATCAATTTGATATTTATTCATGCCTCTGTGTAAATATTTCATATGAAAACATAGGAATATGGATCAATTTTTTAATTACCAGTTGAGTAGTATTCTGACTACAAGATATTTTTTTAAATTCAAAAAATGAGTACCGGTATTTGGAGTTTTATAATGAACTACTGTTAGCCATCTAGTAAACTTGTGTGCAAAAAGATTTTGCTAGATTTGTCTCTGGCCAATCCTGTAATGTCTCTAGTTCTTGAATGTTTAAAACAAGGTAATGAAAATAAGTTTTCACAAACCATTTTACCTCTAGTTAAAAAAAGTTGGTTAACAATACATTGTTAAGCATGCCCAGACCATAGCAATACCTTCTCCTGGAGTTGGTAGTTCTTGGACTTGAGTTCCTCCACGATGTGGTCCGGTCTGTCCGAGGGGCCCCTAGGGGGAGGCACTGGTCCCCTCTGAGCATTACTAAGCTTCTTCTCTGTCAACTCTCTCTCCCTAACAGCTCTGTACAAAAAGACATGTGAAAATAAATACTAGTAACTCAACCTGTATGACCAATATAATGGAATTTACTCTACTTAGCTAATCTGATAACATCAGGCTATACCCTCTACACTAACTGTTCTTTCATCTTGTATATCCTATTATCTCCTTTCATTGCCTTGATAATTCAGCATTCTCTCTCTCTCTCTCTCTCTCTCTCTCTCTCTCTCTCTCTCTTTTACCTGTCTAGCTGGTCTTTCAGCATTCTATTTGACTTATCTAGTCTCTCCACTTCTGCCTCTTTCTCTCTCAGAGCTGTCTTCATCTTCTCTACAGTCTTCTGCCATTTTTTCTTCTCTTCCCATTTGACCAGCTCCTCTGACTATTAATTAATTGTTAAACAAAAGAGCTAGACTTTACTTTGTTATTGTCATTCAATATCAGGTTAAACAAAAGAGCTAGAATTTACTTTGTTATTGTCATTCAATATCAGGTTAAACAAAAGAGCTAGAATTTACTTTGTTATTGTCATTCAATATTAACTTATTAATAGGCCAAAAATACATCTACATTTTTAAACTACATCATCATCATCATCATATTTTTATTACTTAGTAATCAATTTTTCATGATTGTCCATGCAACTAAACTACATTACAATATTTATATTTCTTATTTTTTAAAGCATTGACATTCATTATTTAGAGTTACCTTTTCCTTGGTGAGCTCTCTAATTGGAGGAGTTTCCTTGGTGATCTCGTAGGGTTTCTCTGGTTGCTGTTGTTTACGCTTTAGCTCCTCCTCCAACATCCTCACTCTTCGCCTCATCTCCTCATACTCCTTCTGTTTCGTCTCCTCGCCTATCCTCTAAAGTACACATATTTAAAGAACATATGAAATGACCCACTTCTCAGTGAATCAGTGATTTATTAATGGGGAAGATCACCTTTATTAACACATATAACAACCATCTACAGTGAATCAGAGGTTTCCCCTCATCATTTGACTGAATTTTGTCTGACATGGTAATTCTACCTGGGTGGCATTTTCCATTTTTCTGTATGTTTTATTTTTCTTATGCTTTACCTGAGTGCCCATTTTGCCCATTCTTTCCACCTTCTTCTCTAGTTCTTCCACTTCTACTTCTAACCTCTCCTTGTCAGATTTGTAGCGCCTTACATTCTTGTCCTTACGTGCTATAAATCAATCAAACAGTCAATAAGTTTACAATTATATTAAACCATCAATTAATCAAGGTGCTAAATGATTTATTACTTCAGAATACAAATCAAGTTTGAATGTTTTTCATGAGGAAATTTGAATTATTTAAGTGTTGGGAAAAAATTTTCTTCCTAAAGCTACATGTACATTTTTTTAAAAAGACATATATGACCAAATCTGCCCAATGAGCAGACAGGGTCACTCTGGTGACTGACCCATTTCCTCACGGAGGTCATCAATGTCTGTCTGCAACGTGGACTCTGTGTCCCTCCGCTTCTTGATCTCCTTCCGCTGTCTCTCCAAGGTCGCCTGAAGGTCATCCACTTTCTCCTGTTTATGTATAAATTTACACATTTATGCATAGGAATACACATACAATTGTATTGACAATTCATTGCAAAGAGGATTTTGTCTGTCAAGTTGAGGTTTAAATAAGCATATTTTCAGTTCTTGATATAAGTCTTCATTGAAAAAGTTGTCAATAAAGATAAGTCATTGAAAAAATTGTCAGTAAAGACAATTTATCTGACAATATATATATTTTAAAAAAATTCCAAGAAATCATTAACCTAAATTTTTATGCAAATAAAGTTAATATATGGAATGATGTCTTACATTTAACTCCCTGGTGTGTGTATCTATGATCTTCTGGATGTTGATTTCCTGTTCCGCTTCAGTGGCTTGGTGTTTCACGGTCTCCTGTGCTTGTTGAACCATGTCTGCTCTTAGTTCTGTCAGGGCTTTACTGAGGGCCTGTCAAGGGAAATAACTCTATAATTATACAGAAGTTCAAAAGTTGTTGATTATTTATACAATTACAGGCTAATCATAAAATATATTTGTATATACAATTTGCTTTTTTTATGTTAAAGTCATATTTGTATATTAATTTTCTTTAGATAGTCAAATTATTTGCATTTTCATTTGTAGCAGAGTACTCTACATGTATTAAACAAAAAGAAGAATAAAACTTAAATATTCTTTGCATTACAGGTTCTCTGTTAGTTATCTTAATCATTAAGTAAATCTTAATCATTAAGTAAATGATCAATGTCATTTTATGTTTCCATGACAATCATGCTTCACCGACCTGATGTTGCTTTTCCTTCAGGGCCAGCTGGTTCTTGAGCCTCTCCACCAGGTTCTTCATGGTGGTTGTCGGAGCACGACTGTTCTGCTCTTTGACTGCGTCAATCTCTTCATTGAGAACCTCGATATCTCGCTTTTGCTGTTCTATCACTTTCTTCAGTTCCTGAACCTCAGCATCTTTCTTCTCCGACTCTGACTTCAACTCTGTGCCCAGTCTGTCAAAAGATTTCAAGTGGATTAAATATCACTTTAATAGATATTTTGTATTAAAATTTAGTTGAAAATAGTTGCCAATAAGGTAAACTTTAATAATAATTAGCCCACGAATCATACCTAAATGAGAGATTACCATCTGAGCCAACCTGTCTTTGTCTACAGATATCTGTCTATTCCTAAAGAAAGCTACTAAGACCTGTTTTTGTATACAAAAAACTGTCTAATTCTGTTTTTGTCTACTAAGAACTGTCTAAACCTACTTGTCTTTGTTTACAGAGAACTTTCTTTACCTGTCTTTGTCTACAGAGAACTGTCTAGATTCTTGCTGTAGTTTGGCCCTTAGGCTGATGATCTCCTCTTCTCTCTGTCGGATTTTCTCACTCATGGCAGCCATTGCATTGTCCTGTTCTGCTAAATTATCCTCAAGTTCATGAATTCTAGCAGCCTGAAAATTAGATTTAAATTATTATTTAAAAGCTTTGAATTCATATACAGGTAGTTAATTTAAATCTTTTTAAACAATTTTAAAATTGACTCCCGTATCTTAACTACTAGCTAAATTAATTTCAGCACAGAATATTCAATGCATATTTTAGGAAAAAAACAGTGGACCAGAAATATATTAATAACTGACCTGTTTCTCTGTGGAAGGCTGTTTGAGCTGCTGTTTGAACCCCTTACAAATTTTTGCACCAATGACCTATTTCTGTACCTCTGACCTAATTTTGTACCTAACTTTGTACCACTGACCTGTTTCTCTGTGGCGGGCTGTCTGAGCTGCTGTTTGGCCATCAGGTCTCGGGCCGCCTCCTTGAACTTGTTGAATGCCGAGTCGGTGTTCTGGTGGATCTTGAGCTGCATGTTCTTGAGGTCTTGTTCATGCCTCTTGTTCATGTCCTGCATGTCGTCACGAGCCTGCTTCAACAGCTCTTGGTACTTAGCAATAGTTTCCTCCTTCTGCTGAATTCTGGCCTGAAATCATAGAAGCATCAAAGGTAAAACCGACAGTATATGCATATCTTTTATATGGTTCTAGATATGGGTAAAAGGAAAGTTAACTAACTATGGTTATTCATCCAATAAACAAAATACAAAAGCTGAGACATTCCACCTAAATATGGCTGGCTGGTCACAAACCAGTTATCTGTGAACCGATTCGAGGTTAATAGGGCTGTCAACCTATCAAAATGTCAACAGGTAAACTAGTAATCATGAGTGGAATAATTACCCTTAAACTTCATACGTCATTAATATGGATATGACTAAGAAGAATGGACATGATCAAAAACAGATTTGCTGCAAAATAGATACCGGTATGATTTTGCTTATTAACCAATGAATGACAGAAATGTTACCTGCAAACTGGATATGGTTGACTGAGCAATCTTGATGGAGTGTTCGGTTTGGTAGTCCTTCTCATCTAGTTTCTGGCTCATAGCAGCATTGACCTTGGAAGTGGCTCTCAGAATTATCTCATCTCGATCGGCAGTGGCAGGCATTCTTAGTCTCAGCTCAGAGATGAGCTTATCTCGAGCTATGACAGTCTTTTCAGATTCGTGAAGCTCTTTTTCTAGCTGCTCATTTCTCTGCCATATTTAAAGGGAACGTATTAATATTAAAGTAAAACATTGAACAGGCATTTGAAAAAAACATCTAATGCCTTCTTATACAAGATATTACTAACTACACAATGTACTATATAATTCATTGTGTATTCCCCCACCTTTTTGAGGACTTTGTTTTCTCCCTGTATATCTAAGATGACCTTCACGTTGCTTTTGATGGTGGTTATGGCTTGCTCTAACTGGTTGGCAACAGGAAGTCTGGAGTCTGGCAGAGAGCCAAGCGCCTGCTCAAACTGTAACACAGAATATCAGGCTTAGAACATACAGGTACATTTCTGATTTTTTAAACATAAGTTAAAATTCATGTGTCTTCTAATATTTATTAATTTAAAACTACAAATCTCTTTCTGTTTTGGTTTTTTGAGTCAATAGTTATGGGAAATTTTTTTAACAGTTTAATTCAATAATTTGATGCCTCACTGTCTACACGCATTTTCTTTTTCATGGACCGATGCTTACCTTTGATGCTGCACCAGCTATCTGCTGCGCTTGGTTCTCCATCCTCTGCAGCGTACGCTCCAGTTCTACCTCTCTATGCTCCCATCTCAACTGCTTCTCCTCACAATCCTAAAAAACAATTACCAACTGAACGATTCTGTCTCAAATTTGTATATTGGATCTTAAATTTTATTTCTTCCTTTTCCAAGTTTTTAAAAAAAATCTTAAGATTTAATAAAGTCTTGAATTTGATTATTTTCTTGTGTCTGTGTAAAGTTGAAAATTTTAAATATTCAATGACAGTGTTGTCCCCCCTGTGGGAACTCTTCATACCTTGGTGACTCTGACACTCTCAGCCTCAAGTTCAGCAATGGTGGCCTCACTGGTCCTGATCACCCCCTCCAAATACTTAATCTGTACAAGATATGTTGAACATAAAATATTTCATAGTCTTTAATGTAAAACTGGTTAATATGTTTTCATCGTCAAACATATATAGGTAGCTAAACACAGTTTCGTATAAAATCCAGGGGGTTTTTCTCTGGGAAAAAGCATGATGGGTAGGAATTTTTCTGCTATTTTTATACAGTATACATGAAAATGAATTTTTTAAATTCTTAATTGCATAATATAGAGGTTTATCTTTCGAATACATGCAAAAAGTGTGTAGAAAATTTTTAAAAATTGATTTTGTGAGACTCTAAAACAAAGGGAGGTAACTCCAAAAACATCAGGATTTTACGCGTGCAGATTTCTCATGAATTTTTTAGTGGTTAATATAGCTCTTTTAAAAGCTGGCAAATGTACCCTGAAAATACTATAAAACGATGCCTAAGGACTTGCTCTTGAAAATGCACAGAAATTAAAATAGCTGATTTATTTCCATTCTGCTTCTACGGAAAGCCTAAAATGCATGTGTGTACTGCATTTAGACGCAATCTTTTGTCTATTTTCCTCATGTTTTGAGTGCCCAAAAAATTCTAGCATTAAGTTACATATGCATTATTCTTAAATATTTACAAAATTCACAATTTTATCTTTCCATTGATATATAGATATTAATGTAACACGTTTTTACAATTTATTTTTTAAAGGGGTCATTTTTGCTTGTCCCTAATCTAAAATCGTCCTTATAACGTTACATATAAAACTGTGTTTTGCACCCATAAGAGAGAGGTCTCTAATTCTCATGAGATACTAAAAAACTTTTAATTACATGTATCTCTGAAATATAAATCTTGAACTGACACTTACTTTTAAAGAAAACTTCTTAATTTCCTTTTTAATTATTTGATTTTCAGTTATGAATAAAAATTTTAATGGTTGCACATGCCACAAAAAGTGATTAAAAAAAATCTGGATCCATGCCCCACTTTGGACAAAATTCCCTGATCGTCTCACCTGGCCCTGTAGTTTAGTGTTGAGTCGCCGCTGTTTGAGTTCCTCCAGTCTCACCGAGTCCATCTTGCCGTGCCACTCCACCACTTTCGCTGCACCCCGCCCATCCTTGAGCGTGGCGATCAGCTCCTGTAGACTGTTGTTCTTCAGATTCAACTCAGCGAGTTTATCCTCTTCTTGATCTCGATGTTCGCGAGCCTAAATATTACAGAGAAATTATTTATCAGCGTCAAATTAAAATTACAGCAAGGGTACTTCAGTAGACAAGGTCAGAAATTTAAATTAAGTTGCATCAATATTTAAACACAAAATATTTTCAATCTGATTTACATATATTTAAAATAAAATTCATCATCAATATTCATTTAGGTGGACAAAATGATCTCCACTTACTACTCAACACTCAGTGCTTCCCTCAGTTAACTGCTGATCGCCCTGACCATTAATTTCTCTGTGTAAATAAAGGCATTAATTACTCTGTAAATTAAACCCCGCCCCCTACCTGTTTGAGCTCTATCTCCAGTTTCTGTTTGTCCTGCTGTAGCTGCATCATCTGTCGGGAGAACTTCTCCTGTCTGGACAATGGCACCGCCCCCGCAAACTGTACCCTCAGCTCCTGTACATAAAGAACCAGGCATTTACACACAATTCATAATTTAAGAGGTTATTTGGTAACTCAGAAACGGGGCATTAGGTTACAGTATACCTAAGTACAACTTTCCAACATGAGAATTACAGATAGATGTCTTTCCAGACATTGAAATTTTGGCATGTTTTCTTTCTTTCCCTCTCTCTCCCACTTTTATTCTCCTTTTTTCTTTTTTGCTCTCTCTTTTGCTCTCTCTCTCTCTCTCTGTGCTATAACAACAAACCTTCTCCTACATTACATGTTGGTTCCTTTTGAGGTGGTTGATATTGCCCTGTGTTATTTGAGGTGGTTTTAGCCCTCTATTACCTGTAGGTTCCTTTTGAGGTGGTTGATCTTGCCCAGTGTATTTGAGGTATTTTTGTCCTGTATTACCTGTAGGTTCCTCTTGAGGTGGTTGATCTTGCCCTGGGCCTCGGACTTGTTGTGGTAGACGGTCTGGTCCTTGTCATCTAGTTTCTGCTCCAGCCTCAGCACCAGGGCCTCCAGTTTGTTGACCTTCTTCTGACACTCCTCTAGACGCCGCACGGCGGTGCCCTCACTCACCTGGAGCTGCACGATGTGGCGGTGTAACTTCCCTGTCAAACAAATATAATCATGTTCAAGTATACAGTTACAATAGTCCTGCAATTTGGTAATAAATCAGTCATACATGTACAGATAGAATAAAGAGATAGTTAATACACATATATTGATTTGTCAAAACACCACAAACATGTAATGTGGGTTTTTTTTTATTGTAAAAAATATCTCACTTTCAAAGTTAAAGGAGTAGAAGTACTATAGGGTGGACAAAATACATAAAATTGTACAAAATCTTAATGTTGCATCAGATAAATGCGTTTTTAACACAAACACATGGTGATGCAGAGAATCCAATAACACAATAACAACTGTACAACACTTTTTAAGCAATCAAAGAGCATGTTACATTCACAATTAATCAATCATATGACATCCTTACCAATAATGGTTTTCTCGTCACTCTGTATCTGGAAGTCCAGCAGCTGTTGCCGTAGTGAGGAGTTCTCTTTCTCCCGCGACAACTGGACCATCTCCAGCGTCTTGACCTGAGAGGTCGCGACCTCTGAGATCTCCTTCAGTTTGGAGATCTCGTTTCTATGGGTTACGGCCGACTCCTCCAGCTCCATTATCTTCTTCCTGTCTGCCTCTGATATTTCTTTCGTTACTGAATCTGTGTAATACAATGGATGAACATTTAAATTTCTTTGATTGTATATTATATTATCAATTTTGTGTGTTCTAGATTATAAATAAGATTTTTGGCAGTAAAAAATGAGATGATATAAGGGGTGTTACTTATTTTGTATGGCCAACTGTGAAGAATGCATATCTATATGATTTTAATTTCTCTGGTTTTATTTTGCTGAGGATCAAATTGAAAACTACTATACATACTAGCAAGTTCATCTCTAAGTTCTCTTTCAATCTTCTGAAGTTCTAGATTTGATGAGGTTATCTGCAAATCAAAAAAATTATAAACTGAATAATACATAAAACCTTATTACTTATTTATAGGCTATAGGCTACTGGTGAATACCCCCCTCACCACCACAACCACCCGGAGTGCTTAGATACACCCTTTCTCACCTCAGCAAATTTTTCCTCCAGGTCTTTGTTCCGAGTCTCCAGATCGTGTAGGATTGACTTCTGCTGTTCGTACATCCTGACGGCGTGCTCTGCGCGCTGTCGTTCATTCAACTCCTTCATTTCTAGAGTCGTGATTTTCTTGGACACACTGATCACATCTGAGTCAGTCAAGTTCTTGATTTCTGTTCCCTCTGTCACACCTGATTTAATTTTTTTCAAAATGATAAGTAGTGGTGATGTGGAATGGAATTAATGTTCAATCCGGTACATACTTGGGAATCATCATTGTTCATGTGGGACCAATGTTCCTGGTTTTTGTGAGTAACCCTTACCCACGAATTTTCATCCCCACGAACTTATATACAATATACAATCACTTGTTTTTCATTTAAAAAAATTATCTCGATGACACTACCAACGAAGTTACCTCCCCATGAACCAGGAAAATTTTGGCTACCCACTAACATTGACCCCCACGAATAAAAATGTTTTCACAGTATTATAAGCATTAAGGTATGTCATTCTCAATTACTATAACAGGATCATTTTTCAATTGGAAAGAAATTACAGCAAAAAAATTTGAGAAAGAAAGAGGGATGGACAGATATAAAGACAGAGAGAGAAATACAAAGGGAGAGAGTGAATTAACCTTTCTTATGGAGGTCCTCCACTGCTGCCTCTAGTGCATGGAGTTTCTCTTTCTCCAGACCCAGAGTTTTCTTCAGGACCTCATTATCCTCTGTCAACCTCTTCACCTCATTCTGCAAAACAAGCCAGCCAGTGATGATGATTCTCATAAAACTTGATAATTTGTTTATAATAATGTTGCCACCAATATGGTTGTGTCACTGTGACAAGAGGGATAACTCTTGCATTGGGAAAAAGTACCAATTATTCTGCACATACATGTAACTTACAAAGATTCTGTCAATATTTGCCCTAAAAAGGATAAGTTCAATACTTTGTGCACTTTCTTTACAAATAAAATAGTTGTTATAATTATAATTGTAAAACAGCCATCATATTAATGCAAATTTAATGAAGAGATATTTATTCATGGGAAGTTACACATGACCTACACCCCCAGCTCAGCCTCTCCCCTGGCACCACCTGGTACCTACCTCTAGTCCCACCAGAGCCTCGGCCTTGGACACCAGGGTGTTTCCCTTCTCCAGTGTGTCCCTGTATTTCTCTGTCAGGTCGTGGTACCGCTTGTTCATCAGATCTAGGTCAGTGCTGGGCACTGAATCGTCCAGAGCTTTCTGTAGGGACGCTACCTTAAATGTGGCCATATCCTGTGACCAAAAAAAAGATTATTGTAGATAACTTACTATACAATCCTATATCAAATTATTTTCATGAACCTTAGTTTAAGGGGTTCCAGAATTTTTTTTTTTTTAAATAAAACAGCTACATGTAAATCTTTTTTTTCAATATTCAGAACTCTAGAAACAATATTACAATTAACCAAAAATTGTTAAGTATTATGAATCTTAATTTGACCTTGACCTTCTGAATTTACTGACCTTGAACCTTTGTAAGTATCCCAGTCTTTCCTGGACTGCTGTTTCCATGGAAGCCATTTCATTTTTGAAGCGATGAATTTCCTGGACAAATATAAAAAGAGACAACATAAGTTGTGTTAATGATAGCAATGTTTGAATTGTGTACTATTTACTTACACACTGTATAAACACAATGACAGTTTACGAAATTAAATCTTACAACTTGAAAATATACTGAAATTAATTCAAGCAGATCTGTAAATGACAAATACATTTTGTTAGGCACGAAACAGTAGTTCCAGTACTGTAAATTTTTGCCTAGAAATAATTGGCTCTTATATTGCTAACAAATAAAAATGTTACACTCCTGACCTTGCGTAGTTGTCCTTCTGTTTCCTCCATGGTGTTATGTCGCCGTATCAGTGCTTTCTCGTTGACGCGTAGAACAGTGATTCTCCGTGTCATGTCTGACAGCCTCCTTCTGACTTCTGTGTCGTCTTTAGACAAAGTTTCTATCAGTCTCTAATGAAATTGTTAATTAATTTCTTTATAGAAAAATAAACAGATTGTCACTGTAACAGGTTTCTTATTTAGTGCATACTCTAAAATAAAGAGACTTCTTTTTTATATCCCCATCCTTTACTTACAGCTATGAAACAATTTTTTTTTTAGATGTTCCCTTAATTCAAGTTGACAGAGTTTATTAATCTTTTTAAATCCATCAATAAATCACCACAGTACAAGCATTTCATGATCCACCCCTGCTTATAAACCCTCACATAACAGTATCATTTATAAGATTCCCCCCTAGTGATAAATCACCAAAGAACAGTCTTATTTCTAAGATCCACCCCTGGTTATAAATCACCACAGAACAGTGTTATTTCTAAGATCCACCCCTGGTGATATTTCACCATAGAACTGTTTATTTGTAAGGTCCACCCCTGCTTACATTATACTCCTGAATCTGTACAGCATCTTCTTCCCTCTCTCCATTCACTTTCTTTAGCTGCTCTTGGACTTTTTCCATTTCATCCTCCCAATCCTGAAATTTGCAAAAATTAGTATTGACATCTAACTTTAGAACCACAATTTAAATAATGCTTTATCAATTTATATTTGAACATGTGATGTTTTCATTTGAGAATCTCTCTCTCTCTCTCCTTACTTTTTTGTCCTTGAGGTAGTCTGAATACAGTAGTCCCTGTTGGTGCCTCATGACAGCGAACTTCCTCTTGTAATTCTCCAGAGAGTTCTCCATCTTCCTCATCATGTCCTCCTTGAGCCCCAACTCCTGAAGATGAAAATCAAAAGTCACATTTTTTGTCAAAGTTGCATCCCTCTTTTTATTTTGCCATAGTTTACAGAATACAATGAACAAAAGGTGCTGTATTATTTTGTTTAATTTTGCTGTATCATTTCAAACTTAGTGGTTGGCAGTGTTTTTTAAAGTCATCAATTCAAAATCTGCAAAAACTGATTTCTTTTAATTTTGAAATCAAATTGCAAAAAATTTGCCCCAACAGAAAGTAATGGTTACAGTATATAATAAAAGTCTGAAATAATTGACTATTTTTTCAATGATGAAAATTATTAAATTTTTGTCTACGAGTGATCACTTCATTTTGAGGACAGGAGCATGATCATTATCTTACCTGAAGCACTGTGATCAGGTGTTCATTGAGGTTAGAGATGACATCAGAACTGGACACTGCCATGGCGTCAGGGAGGGGAATGGACTGGAACAACCCCCCAGTCCCTCCCCCAGACTCATTGGCGGCCTTCAAGTCAGCCTCCAACTTCTCCACCTGAAAGGAAGATTTATTTATCACAGAACATCAATAGCTAAATGGTAAAGATATTGAAATATGTTTATCTAAAATGTTTATGTACTACAGTTATGTATTACTGTTGATTCATTATTATAGTGAGAAATCAATTTTGCTCTTTTGTATCAAATTGTGAGAATAATAAATTTTGAGTGCCGAACTTTTGTTATGAAATCATAGAGTTAACGGCTGTCACAAAAAATAATGATTTTAAAATATTAAATCCCTGAAGGGTGCTTCTTTTAATTTCACATGGATATTTATTTGCATTACTAAAATTATCTTCAAATAATTATTTCAAAGATCAGTAACGCGTTCTTATTAATGGACTACTAAAATTGAAATATTCTGTTACACCTACCTTTTCTTTGGTTCTCTGTAGATCCAATCTGACCTTGTTGCACTCATGCCTGGACTCTCGAAGTTCCCGCCGGAGTTCGTCATTCCGACCCTGAAGGTTGTCTACTTGGGCCTTGAGGTACATGGAGGTGTCATAGTTCCCAATCAGGTTCTTGGCTTCTATGGCCTATAAATATCAAATGGCAAGTGTTCAGTTAATGAAAATATTTTTTTAAATCATAATCAGAAGTGATGATGTTTTTGCAAAATTTTTTTGAATCATTATTCACTAAATTTTTCTGTATGTGAACATGCATATTATTAACGAATACATTATTTTATAAATACAAGTGTACAGTTTTTCATTCTTGCCCTACTTTTGTGATGCTTTACTACACAAGTACATGTACAGTAAAACACGGTTATAACGAAGCGCCAGGGACGGGCAATTTTACTTCGTTATAAGCCTAATTCGTTATATCCGTCAAGTTTACAACATGTAATAAAGTCACGGGGAATGAAAATCACTTGGCTGTAATCGTCAGTTCATTATAAGCGTGTTCGCTATAACCGTGTTTTACTGTACTTTGTACATACACATTGATGTACAGTACCAACAATGGCTAAGCCCTATACACCCCCACTCACCGCCAGCATCCTCTCCAGGGTGGGGAACCTCATCTCCTCCAACGCTCCCTTCTCTGGCTCCTTTTCATCTGTAAAATGACAATACTCTATTCCCTCAAACTTTATTATCATGTACTGAAAACATACATGTACCATATCAATTTGTAGGACAGCACATTTTGCTGCTGTCTTATCCAATGTACTTGTCCAAGTGCATGCATAGTCTAGCCGCCCCCTCCCCCCAACCCTATCTGAAGTTACATTAAAACGCCCCTCCCCCCAACCCTATATGAAGTTACATTAAAACGCCCCTCCCCCCAACCCTATATGAAGTTACATTAAATCGCCCCTCCCCCCAACCCTATATGAAGTTACATTAAAACGCCCCTCCCCCCAACCCCATTTGAAGTTGCATAAAATTTACATATTATAGCAGCTATTTCTGCAGTGTAAGAAATATGTAACTCTGGGGCCCGTTTCTCAAAAAGGCCTACGTCCAAGCGTAAGCTTAGTCCGGACTAAATCTCTTTGATGTTAGTTGATAACTGTCAACCCGACTAAATATTGGCGTAACTTCGTTTGTTGGACTAACTTAAGCCCAAATTTACGCCTTTTTGTGAAACGGGCCCCTGAGGTTCATGTTCATTAGGTTAATGAGGCAACATTTGATAAGTTTTTTAAAAGTGCAAGAACATTGATATGAGAAACAAAGAAGAATGCTTATTTTACATACATTATAAATTATAAATCCCTCCATCCCCCCCCCCCTTACTCCAGACACTGATTGTTAGGCTAAAGCTAACTTGCTAATAAAGTATGTTGCCTTCAAAGCAAAAAAAATTTTCAGTGATCAGATTTTTGATATTAATTTCTGATCTTTGACCTTTAAATAAGAGTAGGTCCCATGAGACCTCACCTTGTACTTGACCTTTCAGGGGGACCTCACCTGGTGTATATTTTTTGAGGTTCTCAATGACCTCCTTTAGCCCCTGTTCCAGCTGTTTGTTCTGTTCCTTTAGTTGTTCCGTCTCTGCTTTGTGGCGTGAGTTCTCCTGGTACAACTTATCCATCTCTCTCAGATTCTTCACAAAGTCCTCGTCGTAACCCCGATGCTGAGAAAATAAATTTTAAAAACACTCAATTTGAATATGTAAAAAATATTCAGGTAAACAGAACTTTGAAAATAATTCATATCCAATAGATTTTTGCAATTACTAAAAACAAATATTTTTCTATACCAAATTCACTACAGTTATAATTGAAAATCATTGAGAACACTTTTATCTGATCTCTCTTGCTTTAATGCAAACCAGTTCATGTAGTATCCCAGTGTTTTCCTCTAAAAACATGTAGTTACCTTGTGATTTTCTCTGTGAACATATTATAACCCTATGATTTTTTTCTATAGACATACAGTAACACTGAGATTTTTCTCTAGGAACAAAGAGTAACTATGTCATTTTTTTTTTGTGTCTGTTAACATGTTATAACCCTGTCATTTTCTCTGAGAAAATGTTATAACCCTGTCATTTTCTCTGTGAACATGTAGTAACCCACTAATTTTCTTTGTGAACATAAACTAACCCTGGGATTTTCTCAGTGAAATGATACAATGTAGTGACCCTGTGAACATTGTACAGCTGTGTTTACCTGTGCATCCATCTGTTGGTGTTAGTGACCCTTTAAACATTTTACAGTTGTGTTTACCTGTGCGTCCATCTGTTGGTGGTATTAACCCTGTGAACATTGTAAAGCTGTGTTTACCTCTGAACATTTTACAGCAGTGTTTACCTGTGCGTCCATCTGTTGGTGGACAACCTCTCGTTTGATGACCTCCGCCGTGGATGTCTCCATCTCCTTGACCTTTTTCTGTTCCTTCAGGTTCTCCTGGTACTCGTACACGCTCATCATATCCTCGGCGGTCAGGCCCAATGCCACCGCTCTGTAAAACAACGCAATACCCAGGGTAATGTAACTCTCTACAGCAGGGAAGTCTTATATTATAATTCTCTACTTTGTTATTATTGTAGGTGAAAGTGGTTATAACCTATGCTATTGTACTGGTACATGTAATGTAGTCATTATCTTTTGCTCTCTGGAATTAATTAAACAAGACATGTGCAATAAGCAAACATTTGTTTAAATATTTAACTTACAGCAAAATACCTGTAAATCATTTGCATATTACTTGTTAGAAAAACATGTTCAAATAAAAAAAAATAATAACCATGTTATTTTCTTTTCAGATTGGCCTTATTTAAAACATGCCAAAATGTTCATGTTTACAGGATTTTGAACTGTAGTCCCTTTTTTTCACATGACTCTTTTGCCACAAAGGATCTGGTTTTGGGTCAGAATTTTGACTTAGTCTTACAGAATTGTTTGGATCTTTAAGAACACAAACTTGACCTTTTACCCACTGACCTTTGCCACTTTGACCCAATGACTTTTTCTTGACCTACAAACCACTGACCTTTGCCCTGTCTGCTGAGCCAGCTTCCTGATCTTTTTCTTCAGCTCTATTCTCTCGTCCTCAAGACGTTCCACTTCCTTCTGTAGGATGAAGTTGAGGGCCTTCTCCTCCTCCTTGCGGAGTTCCTTGTTTTTACGGAACTCTGTCAGGTCCAGCGGATCACGTGGGTCCATCCCGAGCTTGAAGCGTAACTCCTCGTTCTCCTCCTCAATGTCGTTGATTTTCATCTCGGTTTTGTTGATGTGGCTCGTGAGCTCCTCAATTTGTCTGTTACAAAACAGTCAACAACATTAAAACAATTCATGTCTTCTCTACATTTATATTTCAAAATGAATATTTCAACACAAATACTTTTTAATTATATATAGGTGCATTAGATGATGCTAATTATTTTTTTTTTTTTAAATGGCATCCTTTTCATTTTTGTCAAATGATTACATAAATACTTTATAATTAGATAAAGGTGCATCAGATGATGCTAATTTTTTTTTTTCGCAAATGGCATCCAGTTTATTTTTGTTAAATGATTAAAGACATACTTTTTAATTAGATATAGGTGCATCAGATGATGCTAATTAACTTTTGATTTTTGGAAAAAGGTGTCCGTTTCATATTTGTCAAACGATTAAAGAATAGATCATGGATTCCACTGCATTGAACATATTTATTCATCAGTAAGGAAATATAATTTGCATTTTCTGTATTCCCATACCTGTCCCTAACTTTGATTTGATTCTTGCAGTCCTTTATTTCCTGCACTGCTTCGGCCAAACCATATTCTCCCTACAACACACATATAGAACAATGTTTGAAAAATCAATGCGAACGAAATCAATCATATAGTGGTTAAGCGTAGTTATTTAACTAATATATTCTTCCAAAAATCCCCACAAAAATGAGGATTATTAAATGTGTGAATGTGTGATTTTGGTGGGTTTTTTTTTTTTTTGCAATTGACAGTTGTTGAATAATATTATTATTTAATCAGCACTACTCACATTTTCATATTTCCTCTGCTTCTCAAGGGCATAAGTTAATTCTTTGTCCTTTTCCCTTGCATCTCTATCAGCCTGAAATTTGAAAGAAAAAATATGATTTTGTGTAAGAACACCACTTGATGAGGCTGAATTCAACCCTGTATACTGGAAAAGAGAGCAGGTGTCTGTAAAAACAGGAGCATCTGCCAGGGAATTTACATACCATTTTGAGTTCTTTTTCCAGCTCCATGACTTTCTCTCTCTGGTAATCCAAGTCTTTCTGCAGGTTTTTGATCTTTTTCTGCTGACTGTCTCCAGAACCTGAACCAGCTGTTATCACAAAATACAACAATTCATGTTGTTATCACAAAATACAATAAGATCAAACATTTTATCAGAAAATACAACCAATACAAATGTTGTTGCAAAGATTCAGTATGATTCAATGTTAAAGTTCTCTACAAAAAAACTTTTATAACCACCCTACATCTATTTATAAAAATAAATCATCAAAATCAGAACTGAATTATTTCATATTGCTTACTTATGATAATAAGTGAATCAGGGAGCATTTATTTACATTTCAATTCACAACTAATTAAAAAATCATTGAAATTTGATATTTAAGCGGAATCCAGGAAAGTTACAGTTCGCTAAAAATTGAATTAAGAAAACATTTAGATTTTGGTAGAAAGAGAATCAAAGACTGTTACATTTCTTGAGCTCAGCCTGTAAGTCCTCGATAATGGCAGTGTTTTTCTCCATCTCGTCCACAAACTGTCTGATCTGTTCCGTCAGGTCCTCGATTTGTTTGTCCTTGTCCTTCACGACTTTAGACAGCGCAGCTACGGACGCTTTGTCTGCATCCATGTTGGCAGCGATCAGCTGGTCTCTCAAGTGTATAACTTGCTCTTGAAGTTCCAACATCTGTTCATCTTTTTCTTGTAAAATTTCCTATGAACAATATTTAGCATGTTAATTGTATTTTTTAATTCTTTGTGCAGCTAGAATATTTTTCAGTAAATTTAAGTTCATATTTGAAGAGTATGTAACTCTATTTTGAACTTTTTTCTTGATTTCTTATCGATTTTTCCAAAAATTTAAACGAGTCCCAATTCATGTATTTTTAAGTGAGAAAAGAGGACTGAAATTACATATGGTAAATCAATAGCATACAATGTTGCCTTCATGATAAAAAAAATAAAAAAAAGAAGAAGCCTAAATTTAAGTTGATCTAAGGAGAGCATGGTACTTCAATTAGAGTTGCCAACCTTCCACTCCTCCACTTTGTTGTTAACAGCAACCATGATGGCATCGTCCGCATCAGTCTTGGACTGCACTTGTTCATTCAGATCTATCACCTTAGGAACAGTTAAGATAGTGATTGACATAAAATATTTGTAAAACTTTTGGTAAATAATATATCTATACTTACAAATATGACAGGTGTAAATTTCATTGAACAAGGAAAAAATTACATTCTGAATCTAAGGAGTGTTTATACAAGTTTAATGCAAAAATAAATATCAAAGAAGTTAGATTCTGACACCTGTGAGGACCACTTAATTGTGAGAACCAGTCCGTACCTGAGCCTTGAGGACCTCGTTCTCCTCCCTCAGTTTGTCCGTCACTGCATCACTCTGGGCAAGGACTTGCTGAAAAAGAAAACAGACAAAATCAGATCGGCTGATTTGGAGGGAAAAAACAGCATACATGCATGTACAATGAAATCAGAAAAACAATTACAAGTTAAGAAAAAAATTTACAGCACAAGAATTATGTAAATTTTTCCTAGTTTTTAATTTTTCTCGGCAATAATTCATTGCCAAGAAAAAAATTATAGGACCCTTCTGGAAAAATTTACAGTTTGAAATATGAAATTAAGAAAAGCATACAAAGCATGGAAACTGTATAAATTTACAGGCTAGGTAATGTTTAAGTTTTTTTGGTGAAGAAATTCTGAATTTATTTTCACAATGTACATGTAGGTCTCATGTCCTAACCTTGAGTTTGACGTAGTCATCTGAGTATCGCTCGACCTGTCCTACGGCCTCCTCAATCTGAGCCTTCATGTCCTCAATCTGTTTCTGGTACTCCTCATTGGCGTCAGTCAAATTCTGTAAAGAGCAGTGGTGAAAACTTGAAACAAGGGCCAAAAATGTACATTTTAATAATGTTGTGTATTGGTCCACAAATCACAATTTAATTTGAATCATGATAAAATTTTCATTGGATAAAGAATGTTTTTTTCTAAAGGTGCATTCCTTCTTGTGAGACAGGCAAAAAAAAATTGGCGATGAGAATAAAAAAAGCTTACAACCATGGAAAATTCCAATAAATTTCATTTAAAAGTTTAATAACATCATAAATCTGAACAAAAGTTTCTCAAAATTAAAAGCAAGTATCGTACCTGCAATTCTTCCATAGCCTCGGCCAGATCACGATTCTTGCGTGCCAGCTTCTCGCGGTAATCTAGTTGTCCTCCCTTGGTGGAGACCAGCTTATCTCGTTGAGCCTCCATATGCATCTTAAAGTCGCTGACTTCACTCTTCAGTCGCTCATTCTGGTCAAAACAAAATGTTAAACTGAGAATACACAAAGAAAATGTAAATGTAGAGTGTTCAAACAAATCTTTGCAATCTTAAAGAAGATTCAATGATCATGTGTTAAGAGGGATAACTCCTGCTTGCATGGAACAATATCTGAGACACAGGATGAAGATATCCTTCAAAACCTACAGCTCTATACAAAAATTATCTACAGGGTGTCACACTTACGTCTTCTCTGTACTCCCTCAGGTCTTTCTCCAGTTCGCTGATCTTCTGACTGTACTGTAATTTTTATAAACCAAGAATTAGTGGCATATAAAAACCCAAGATATTTCCAGCATTTCACATCAAGATTTACATAACACACAGAGTAAACACAATCAAAACTTGACTTCCATACACATAAATTATGAGTTATACAGCTTAAACTTTATGAGGATGAGGACAATCTCAAAGATATTAAAGGATTCCACATATTGAAAATAATGTACATACATAAAAATTCATTAAGACTGTCAACCCACTACAATATATACATAGCATTCAAGATATCAATGGTCAAAAAAGCAAAAGTTATCTGCTTTTCATATCAACTTTTATTTGTACTGTAATATTTGAGGATCTTCTAGCAACTAAGCAACCTATTATAACATCTCTGTCTTACATTTTCGGCTGCCCTCTTCTCCTTGTTGAGTTCACTCTGGATGTCACGGAGTTCCGTAGTTAGTTCCTCATTCTGTCTCTCAAGGTCCCTCATTTGGTCCACCACCATCCTCTGTGCACCCCCACCAGTGGTGCCCTCACCTCCATATTTCTGTCGAACAGACATAGCCTCTTTATAGAAATATTGGTACATAGCATTAATTAAAATTCATTAAGTTTCATGAGGCCAAATTCTAACTGTATTAAAAGTTTTATGATAAAAATATTTATCAAAGTACTTTTTACAAAAACTAGTATATGTTTGCTAACATGTTTGCTATTACGTGAATTCATAAAACACTGTCAGACCTCTAGCTCTGTGATTTTCTTCTGCAACTCTTTCTCTTTAGACGCCATAGCCTCCTCTGTATGGTAAAACATAGATGATGAGATTAAAATTCTCAAACTAAACCTTAACTAAGACTTCTTATATAACACTTCTTATATGACACAAAATGCAGTTTTTCTAGATTAAACATGAAAATGAGAATTGCTTTGCTAAAGGTACTTGCTACAATCGTTATAGGAAAACATTGTTGGCAATCTTTTCTCTTTAATAAATCTTCAAAATGAAAGACTATTGAAACTTTCTCAATAGATAACACCAGCCACAAGTTAGTGCAATGTTTTAACATTACAATTCTTTCATTAACTACTTTTTAAAGATTTCAATCAGCATAAATGGAATAAATGGACTAGACTGTCACATGCAGTGTATATTTCTACATTGTTTTATGCAGCCTTTCTTAGTTTTAATTATTCCAAAAATCTTAAAGCTATAAACAATTTGAAGACATTTTTTTTCAAAGTGACCTTGACCCACCTTTTTTTTTGCTAGCCTTGACCTCCTTTTCATATTCCTCCATGATTTCCTCACATGACTCATTCTTGGCTTTCATTATCACCCTGGACACATCAAACAGCTTCTGGAGTCTGCCACTATCTGATTCATCCTCAGGGTTAAACTGAATCAAAAGAAAAAAAAGTGGCCACTTTCTTTATGTTTTTCAAGTGTTTGTATAGGAAATGTTCTTCCTTGAAATAATATCACTCTTACTATGTGACAGATTAAGCATGTATTATACATCAGATTCCTACTCAGAATTCAAATAATTTTTTATTTTTAAATTTCATTCAAGCAATTCATCCTCCTTAAAAGAAGACACTGACACTTTTCTCTGTGAAGACTGAAAATTAAATTAACAGCAGAATTCTCAGTACATTGTATAGAAGAAACTCTATACACATCCACTCACCGAGACCAAGGATTCATAGAATTCTTCCACATCTTCCTCCGACAGCTCCGTCGGCTTCGCAGCCATCAACTTATCCCAGTCAAGGGGCGCCATCCTGAGATTTTATTTTGTCTCCACTCTAAAACAACAAAATTAGCGATGTGTCTTACACAAATACTGATGCAGGCCTTCAACGCTATTTTTCATTCATTTTCGAGGGGGGGGGGGGGTTAAATCTTCTTTTTTTTACTGTAATTACAGCTGTGAATATTGGTGAACAATAAGAAAACAAACCTGTAGATTTATAGCAGAAAATTCAAAATGAATAAGTAACGAGTTTCATTATTGTTATGCACCAAAAATATTGCTGTATATGAATGTTATGATTCAGGCAATTAACATGTTCAATCACGACTTCATTGGGAATTTGTTAAATTCTCGATAAATTATTGACGAATGTGGAAATGTTTTACCACATTCACTCATCAATTTGTAAATGACTTTAATTGCAGTTGTTTAAATTCAAATCTAACCAGCCTTCTAGCTATATTTTAGCCTTACCTGCAATGTTTATGTTTAGTTTACAAACTTATCCGCCATTGTCGGTATATAAACAGTTGTTTGACGCGTGTACCTTGCGCGCTTTAGATAATTGTAATATGCAAACTGTAGCGGTTAAACTTTTCCGGGAAATTCTCCATTTAAAAAATTGCAACTTTTTGGTGTGATAAAAATGGAAGAATCTCTTATAAACATTGCAGTGAGGCAAATATTTGCATACCATAACAAATCTAGTTTACACGCATACTTTATGTAACTATATGTATACCTCCTTCGATCCGTTTGTACAAAAATAATTTATGAAATATGAGCAAGTCAGTTATCAGTCTGGGCGGACTTCGAAAACGGAGTAAACGGAAGTGATTTCTCAAAAGTAAAAATACTCCGAAAAAGGAGTTCGACGGTGCCAAATACTCCGTTTCGGAGTCCGCCTAGACTGGTTATACATGTACTTAATTTATGTCTGTATCTTTCTTATGTTCGGTAAAAACAACAGTAATCTCTGCAACAAAGAAATATTAACCGGGGGGTGAATATCAACGTTGAAAACTGAGGCCAAAAGCCGTGGAATTTATACCCGGGGTCATTTTCAACAGCTTGAAAAAAATTCTTATTACTGGTTACCCGCGCCCGTTGTAAAATAACCTTTACTAAATGATATTTTTATAACTAAACGAATCTTATCTGAACATTTAAAGGGACTTGGACACGATTTGAGCTCAATTTTTTCAAAATTTATTTTTTCATTTTTAATGCCTAGAATGGTCAATATGGATGTTTTTAATGCTCTGTCAAAATTTGAAAGTCAATTATCGAGTTACAAGCGAGTTACATAGGTTAAAATTCTTTGTTATGTAAACAAAGCTCGGGTCCTGTTATTGTTTACATATGTCTTAAATTGGTAAAAGTTTCAATCTAATGTTGCATTTTGTTGTTGATAAACTTATTTATGAACACATTTAATAAGTTTATCTTGTTTCCACAAGTTATTTTGTCAAAGAAATGGTAATTTCTTTACTTTACATTATTTGTAAACAAATATAAGACTCGAGCTTTGTTTACATAACAACGGCTTCTTTTCTCTGTATCTCGCTTGTAACACGGCTTCTAACATTCAAATTTTGGTAAATCATTCAAAATACACAAGTAAACTATTTAATACATAAAAATCAAAAATAAAATTTTCATCTGAAATCGTGTCCAGGTCCCTTTAAGGAAGTTTTTAAGGCTAATTTGATGACCAGCTATCCTCCTTAACGTCCACCCCCAAAAGTATCAGCCCTAGAAAACCTGTCTCGATAAAACGAAAAATACACAGCGCATAATACATGCGCTGTGTATTTTTCGTTTTATCGAGACAGGTTTAATAACGAAAGCGTAATAAAAAGAATCGTCTGGTGTATTCAACTATAAAGGGATGTTCATTTTAAGTTAGTTAAATATGTATTGCTAGATGACAATGAAAGTAAATTAAAAACGAACCAATTTAATTTCACATGATTGACAACGTAAGAATTTGGCCATTTTGCACTTTATTGCGATGAATTCATTTTATTTCATATTTTGATAAAAAATAAGTTCATGCATATATTTACTAAGAGGTTTATATCACTTCCAAGTTACATATTACAATATCTTAACAAAACACGCGCTGCCCATACACTTCAATGTCAAAATTCGTAGTATTGCAAATAATCAGACAGAAATCAAAATTTGGAAAATTTCTTTTTAGGAGTATTTTAATTTAATTTAACAAAATATTTATTTTATTACATGTATGCAAATAAATACATAATAGTATTGGACATCATGCTACGCCAATTTTAGTCCTCTCCCCAAGGAGTATTTTCATTTCGAAATGATATCACGATTAAGAACATTGGACCATTCAATTTTTTAGGTATAAAATGTAGTCGACATGGGCTAATATTTATAATTGACGAAATCATTCGTTACTCTTTTTTATATGTTCATGGATTCTTGACAAGAGGTGATTTTGTATGTAGACAGGCTTTGTTCATCTTTTATTCAAAACATATATCGCTTAGTACATCGGAACAACGTTGCCTATTTATAACATAAACGAAATGCAGAAAACATTTGCAGAAGTTAACCTTATCAAACATTTAAAGAGAAAGATTTTTATCTTGCATAATTTGACGCATTTAGCTTTAAATACAACTAAAACATATTTTATTCACTAGTATGTAAGTTTTCAACAAATACCAACGTGTTTTACATCTTACATAGGGAAATTTAATCCTCCAAAAATTCCAACGTTAAAAACGAGAGAAAGAAAGAGAAAAATGAGAAGAGGTTGATGCGCAAGACACATGTACTTTGGTAACTTTTTAAGGGTAGCGATTTCGCAAGGGCGTTGAATTCGCACCTCCAACAAATCTACAACATGAAATGATCCTTATAAATCTATCATGTACTGATGTTTCTTAGGAAATGACCATTTTGGATAAGGTAGGTTTGTATCTCATAGAGCATAATTGATAATGAAGCTGACAAACATTGTGTTTATAGTTAGATATTTTTTTTGGCATGATATACATGTATCTTTGTATCAGAATTCAAAATCACATGAAACGTTAAATTGGATTTTCTTTCTTATATGTAAAAAAAATAATTGAAACTTTATTAGATGGACTAGTTGTAATGACTCTAAAAGCATGCATGGGTAAGAATGCACGACCTTCCGGAGTTTGGACTCAATTGCAAGCCCCAGGGCTGCAATGATTTGCTTTCTTTAAATGTGCACTAGCCAACAGCAATGAATATGCATGCATGTATGAATTGCAATCGATTTTATAAAAAAAAAAATTGTAAGAAATCTAGAAAAAATTAGTAAATGTATATATAATCCATTAATTAACCATTTTTCGAATATAAGTTTACATTATCGAAACATCTTTATTTTTGCATTGTTTCTACTGTCTGAGAATGAATAAAGAATTATATAAATACTTTTCCAGATTCGTTTATTACCCTGGACCTTGAAAAAAAACCTTCAGAATGTGGTACTTTGTCATTTCATGATCAGTAACACATAGAGACTCCCTTTGCACTGTGAAAGTTAATACAAATCTCCGCGTCTGTGTAAAGACTGTAGGAAAAATATCTCAGATATATCAAAAGAACACAAAAGTGGCACCACATTTAAAGTACGGAGACGTGCAACCATGACTACTTTATGTAAAAAACATTTATCAACTATGTGTTATCATTATTGTAAACCATGTAATATTCCTATCTGTGAACTTTGTGCTTCTTCAAAAAGGCATAGAGGTCATGCGATTGTTGACGTTGAAAAAGAACTTGAAAGGCAAAAACATGACTTAGAAGGTTATTTACAAGAACTAGAAAAAATCATTTATCCTAAATATAAAGAGGTCGCAGCTAAAATCCCAGTTCAGAGAGCTGATTTAAAAGAAAATTCAAAAACTTTGACAGAAGCCATCAAAAAACATGGAGAAGACCTGCATAGAGAAATAGACACAACTATCAAGGAATTGATAGCTGATCTTGATGAAATGGACTCTAAAGGCATGGCTGTCCTTAACAGCCAGGAAGATGAAATAAATAGCAGTATTTCTGAAATCAAACAACTCATTGCTGATCTGAATAAATTACTGGGCTCTAGTGACATCAGTCTTTTATCTGCCTACGAATGTAGGAATGCTGATTTCAGAAAAGTGCCACCTAAACTCATAGTTACCTTACCAATTTTCATCCGTCAGAAGATCAAGAAAGAACTGATTTATCAACAATTTGGTTTTCTTTCCTCATTATCTATTAAAACAGAAGAACATGGCAACACGGAAATTGAATCGATCAGTACCGAGTCCTCACCCCCAGACAGACCATTCATTGATAAACCAAGAACAATCACAGATATAAACACAGAATATGGAGACCACCATAAAGGATTATGCAGTGTGTCCTGTCTAAGTAATGAAAAATTATGGACTTCTAGTTTTAATGACAGCACCATGAGACTTTACAACATCAAGGGGGAACTGGTGAAGAGTATCATGACCAAATCAAGGAACAATCCATGTGACATTGCAGTGACAATGAGCGGTGATCTAGTTTTCACTGATGATGGTAATAGAACTGTTAACATGGTGAGGAACACACAGATATATACATTGATCATAATGCAGGGATGGGAACCTCGCAATATCTGTATTACCTCCTCTGGCGATCTCCTTGTTGTCATGATCAGTGATATTGATAAACAAACAAAATTGGTCCGTTACTCTGGATCCACAGAAAAACAAACAATTCAATACGATGATAAAGGACAATCTCTCTATTCAGCAAGTGAATACATAAAACTCATAGCAGAAAACAGAAATCTAGTTATCTGTGTAGCTGACGCGTATGCAAATGCAATAGTGGTGGTCAATGAAGACGGGAGACTCCGGTTTACCTACAATGGCCATTCCTGTACTCTCATGAAACGATTTTCCCCACATGGTATCACCACAGACAGCCATAGTCGGATCCTGACAGTAAACAGTTACAGCAGCTGTATCGACATCCTGGATCAGGACGGACAGTTCCTACGCTACATTGACAACTGTGATTTACACATCCCAATGAGTTTGTGTGTGGATACCAGAGACAACCTCTTTGTGGCTCAATGGGCAGGTAAAGTGAAAAAAATTCAATATTACATGTAAATTAAATAAACTGTGTGTACAATACGTAATATTTGTAGTCAAAATTAAATTGCTTCATGTACACGGTATTTGTAAATAAACTGAACATTTTATAAGTAAACATGTGAATTGAGTGTGGTCAAGTTACGGTTTTGATGTGGTACACAAAATGTATATGAAATGATCTTTGTTTAATAATTATTTACTGTGATACGTCTTTTCTAGCAAAATTCGTCCAAAATAGTTTGTATATCTTTAATTTTAACAGTGTACTGAATTTTTGTGTATGTCTTATAGAGGTTAAACAGAATATTGTATTTTTTAACTTATCCCACCTTAGACATGGTGAAATAATAGTTTATGAATGTGTTTGACTATATTTAATTTGTAAATATCTCTGCAAAAATGTACTGTCATTTGTAAAATGTGGTCTATAGGGAATATATCCTCATATGGCTTTGTGTTAAGGTCTTGTACGACATAAACGGCAGGGCTTTATTCCGTGATTAGCTATGAATCATTAAAACCGAAAAGTGTCGCCATTTAAAACATCTTTTCATATGATTTGTAAATAGAGTAAGAAGATATGAAAATTATATGTTTTGAGGAAATACTCACATTTGCAATGAAAATATTTTTGTATGTTATAAAGTTTTATATTTTTTATGTGTTTGAAGGAAATATCCATCATTTGACAAACAATTTTCTTTCAATTTGTTAATAGTTAACATTTTATTTACCGCGTTCGCGGGGTATGATAATTTGTCTGCACCGCATTTGTGTGTCATATGACCGACGACATCCAAAAATAAGCATGCTTATACTTATATTCATACTGATTTTTTTGTATGAAATATATGTGTATCGTCGCTGTAAAGCCATTTTATACGCTCTCTGCAGTCAGGGATATGAAACATACATGGAACAGCCATATTAACATGTTATTTAGTACGCTTACACGGCTAAAAATATAGTGCCATAAACTTTGTAGAGAAAAATCTTTTTAATTACTAACTAGCTAAAATGATACTCTTGAGAAACTGGGTTACAACGCATGCGTCAAGCACCTGCAACCTATCAAACCTGTCATATCCCACCACTTTCACTCAAGGGGAGGCTCCGTGACATGATGTTATAATGTTTATTGAAATTATTTGTTCCTTAATCATTGAATTGCAGCTGTTTCGACGATCCATCGCAAAAGCAATTAAAAATCTCTTGCGTTTTTACCGTTGAACAATGGTTTAGAGTTGCTTAAAGGGGGATGTGCGGCCTTCTTGTACATTTGAGGATAAGAATGTAAACATTTCTTGAACTGGCTTGTTTCTGCCCGAAACAGGCCAAAATGTTGCCAAAGATACAAAAGCAATAAATATGAAGTCCTACATGTCATTTTGTTTGAAAAGTATGCATACAAGAACAGGACAATGCAATTTTAATCACTTAGAACAGCTGTCGAACTGCGCAGATACGACTTATTTTGAAGATTTAAAAATCTGAAAAATATAAAAGGGGTTCATTCATGTCCTCTGTTTAACCATTTGTTGAGAAAAAGGTCTAAGCTTGCTTATTTAAGTTGCAACTTCGTATCAGAAAATGGGGTACCCATTTCTTAAAATGGGCCCCAATTTCCACAAGATATATATGTCTGTGTCTATCAAGGTACATTGAAAATAATATTTTCATTAAAATATAATGTATACTTTTTTTATTTAAGACAATCACATTTTTGGACTTCGAAAAAGAATTTACTTTAATTTCTACTTATAGAAGTAAAAAAAACCCCATAAAACAAACATGGGACAGGTAAAGAGACGATATAAAATTCAACAGGGATTGTTTTGAATTGACATTTATTGTTTTCTATGAAAATATAACGTCAGTGTGTCTCCACAAACACATGAATTCTAAGTATAGACTAGATTTTTCTTGTTCTAAAATATATCCCAAGCCGACTGATAAAAATAGGGTACCCTATTTTGAGGTAAAGTTACAACATAAATGTGCAAGATTCAAACTTTTTCTCAACAATTGCAAATGGTTGTAGAGAGGACACCAATAAACCCCTTTCATATTTTTTCAAATTTTTAAAACTTCAAAAAAGTCGGGAGCTGCGCAGTTCGACAGCTATTTTAAGTGATTAAAATGCATTGTCCTATTTTTGTTTGCATACTTTGCGTACAAAACAACATGTAGAATCTCATATTTACTGCTTTTTCCATCTTTAGACAACAGTTTTAGTCAGTTTCGGGCAGAAACAAGCTAGTTCAAGAAATGTTTACATTCTTATCCTCAAATGTACAACCCAGATAGCAGGACGTCATTGGACCTTTGTTGGGCCAACAATGCTCCTTATGTTGGGCCACCGTATGCATTTAACATTGGGCCAGCGGCAATTTGCTCATCGGCCCTTAATCAGACCAACTTGTTGGCTTATTGTTGGGCCAATGAAACGGACAATATTGGGCCATTGTTGGGCCACTGTATTCTTTTAATATTGGGCAAACGTCACTTTTGTACGGTTGGGCCATTGTAAGCAATTAACATTGGGCCAACCGCAATTTGCTCATCGGCCCTTAATCGGACCAACTTGTTATCTTATTGTTGGGCCAATGAAACGAACAATATTGGGCCATTGTTCTTTCAATATAAGACAAAAAATACCTGAGCAAAAAGAAAAGAGTAAAATATTATTAAATTGTAACATATTTTATTGTTCATGAATGCACTTCATGAAGAAAACATTTATAAAAAAAAAAACGAGAAGTTAATGCTAACTTGTAGTAATACATGTATGGTGTTATCCCTGCTCTGATGTGAATGCACAAGATCAGTAAACTTAAGATATCAATAAGCAAGTTTAAAAAAACAAAGAGGCTAAAACCACTGGTGTGCCATAGTATTTTTTAGCACTGCCACTTTCCATCTGCTCCCTCTCCCGAGTCTCCTTCTCCCTTCGTTTCTTCTCTGTGGTAGTGCCCGTTACTTCCTTCCCCTTCTCTTTGGCATATCTTTCCCATTGATATTGTTCTCAATGTCCTTTGTTTATAGAATCAGCCGTTGCTCTGTTTTTTCGAACAATCTCTAAAACTGTAGTATTTAGTATTTAAAAACATTTGTTACTTTTCTCAGTAAAGAGTAAACATACATTACGATTAAATTTATAAGTACATGTATATCACTATATGTTTAAGCTTTCAAATAAGAATTTAACAAGAATAACAAGTCATTGAGTTTACATCATTCTTGCTAAAGTAAAGATGTTTATACTAAAATAACTGGTAAGTAACCTTTTAAATTCTACTTACTTTCAATGACTGTCCTTTAAGACAATCCTTGGAAGAAAAGTTTTTTCCCTTTCTCACAAATACTTACGATTTGGATGCAGATATGCAAGGTATTGGTCTCATTACTCTCATGTTAAATGAAAAATGGCGCAGGTACATGTACGATATTACAAAATGTAGCCCGGGTGTTGTTTACCCATGATGCTTAGCCGGATTCATGACATTGGGCCAACCCAGGGCCGATGTCAACCCCGCAACAAATACTCTCTCTAACTACAAGAGTTTTATGATATTATGCCAACAGTTAGCCCAACATTGGCCCCATAATTCATAACCAACTATCAATATTTCATGTTGGACCACCGTTGGCCCAATAAAGATAACCCAACGGCGATAATACACCCATATTGTGAGATTGGGCCAACGATGTGCTGCTATCTGGGAAGATGGCCGCACATCCCCCTTAACACATATCATAATGATTTAATAAGGGTAATAAATAAATGAACAAATTTAGTTTAGCTTTTTAAAAAAGCCTACCGTCTTTAGAGCAAAGTCTAAGCAGCAATAAGTTATCAAAGAAAATTAAGTAATTAGAATTAAGTCGCCTTCCTCTACATGTGATTTTTTTTATATATGTGCCGTAAACGTGCGTGACTTAAAATGAGAAATGCGTACCACGCGTTTGTTAGTTGAGATCGGTCGTATTATTTTAATAAAATCAAAGTTAATACCACAGCATTCAGCATCTTCTTTTACTGATATTAGTTTTACCGTATCTAATATGAAAACTTGTTTACTGATATTAGCCATACCGTATCAAATTTTTACATTTTTTGTATTTGCATAAACAATAAAAAAAGAAAGGAACAAAAAATTCAATAGATATTATAGAATATTGCTAGATGTACTGAAAAATTAAATCCTGAATTTCATTCATATGTTATAATTTCATATTAAATACCGAAATCTGATTGGTTTAGACGCAATAAATAATACGTTCTATTACCCTCAGAGTTAGCAACACACTTGGCAACGGGTAACATTATATAGATAGTGCCTGATTGGGAGGGTAAGAGTTGAAATTGACACTCAGAGAAAACCATGGTCAACCGACGAATTCTTTGGCGAACCGTACGCGCATAATTTACGCGCATGTAATAATTCGTTGTGTTACCCGTTGCCAAGTGTGTTGCTAACGTTGAGGGTAATAGAACGGATTATCAACTGCGTCTAAACCAATCAGATTTCAGTATTTAACATGAAAGTATAATAATATATAAATAGTGCCTGTTTAGGAGGGAAACAGTTGAAAATGACACCTCTCGTGTCGGGTGGCAATGGTTTTCTCGGGGTACATATGTCAATCTCAACTGTTACCCTCCCAAATAGGCGCCCACTATTTATTTTATTATACTGCATGTCTCAATTTTAAAGAAAACCTTACTGCTTTTTTATAGGAATGACTTGAATTCTACGGCGAACCGTACTCGCATGTAACAATTCATATTTCTTTTTGACTTACAAAATGTAAGCCTTCTAATCCAACTTGATTTAAGTGCCATCATAAAGTTTTCAAAAACTATCATCTTAAATCCGGCATTTTCATATCCTTAAATAAGATTGCTTCTCTTTATTTTGTCTGGTTTTTTATTCCAAATAAAATCAAAAAGTCTTCTTTCAAAACTTCTTATAAGTTTGATAGAGTTAAGATATAAATGAATAATTTTTGGGACTATAAGTGTTTTAATAACTGTTATTTTTTCCTATCGGTACCGTAATATTTCTAGTTTTCAATCTGGATAAGAGTTTATTGACTTTTTCCATTATTGGTTTATAATTATCTATCATCCAGATTAATTGACAAGTATATAACCAAAAGAAAACCGTGTGTGAAATTCAGTAAATTTCCATCTAGAGTGATGATAAACTTCTTTTGAGAATTGTTTACACCCTATTCATATTTTTTTGTTTTACTAAGGTTTATGTTTAATCTAGACACATATGCATACAAGTCTAGTATTTGGAGGATTTTGCAGAGCCGTCTATGATTAATGAAGTGTCATCTGTATACTGTGATATTTTATATTCTTCCACATCTATATTTATGCCTAATATATTCTTATTATTTAGAAGTATGATGATATGAGTGTATGGCACACCTTGATTTTGTGACGTATTATGTCGAAATAAACAATAAAATCAAGTAGTTTTATAAATAGTGTCTTTCCCAAAATCGCCATCTAACAGCGTTGCACAGTGGTTAAGAGGGTTCACTACGGATCTGCAAGTCACGATTTCGAATCCCGCTGGATTTGACATATTTTACCTTTCCAAAAAGTTTTAACCTGTGAAAGTATCTAAATTATAATGTACTTTAATCCACATTAATATTGACATATGTCCCATACCACCCTTTAAGATACAAAGAATTTCATCACAGAGTATAAATAAATATGTAGAAATGGGATCTTCTTTTCTACATCCTCTCTCTGGTTGACAATATTCAGTTATGCCATTTTGTATAAGTTATAAAAAAACTTCTACCAATTTTTTAATTGATTTACCAAAATTTTCTTCAACTAGTTTCATTAATTTATTGTCTGCATTTTGTTCCAATAATTTAATTTAATTTTCTATTTTTTGTTTCAGTTTGATTTCATGTGTGGTCTTTTATTCTGAAACATATATCTGCGTTATTATACTTTAAATATTTTCGATATCATAAACCAAAGCTGCGAATTGCTTTTTAATGGCGGTTATTTATATAAGGCGCCGTTTAAATATTTTTGAGGTATTGTCTGATATCAACAAATACATGTAAATATTTGATATCAATTATTCGAATTCTTGATATAAAAAAATAATTCTTGATATAAAAAAAATTCTTGATATCAAAAAATTTATTTTGTGATATCAGATAATCATTTTTTGATATCACAAATTCGAATTCTTGATAAAAAAATGATTTTCTGACATCACAAAATAGATTTTTTGATATCAAGAATTAAAAGTTGATTTTTTTATATCATTAATGGAATTCCTTATATCAGAAAATCATTTTTTTTTTAAATCAAAAAATCGAATTCTTGATATCAGTCAATATTAAAACAGCGCCCATGGTTATTCACTGGTTAATTAATTGTATATTATCTGTTATCAAGGAATAATTTAATGTCCAAAACCTTCTTTCTTTTTTAAAGGGACTTAGACACGATTTGAGCTCAAAAGTTTGAATTTTTTATTTTTCCATTTTTATTGTTTAGAATGGTTAATATGGGTATTTGTAATGCTTTGTCAAAATTTGAAAGTAAAATATTGATTTATAAGCAGGATACAGAGTTTGAAATTCTTTGTTTTGTAAACAAAACTCGAGCCTTGTTATTGTTTACTTATGTGTTTTATTGGTATAAGTTTCAATCTAATGTTGCTTTTTCCTGTTGATAATATTATTTATAGACACATTGAATAAGGTAAACTTGTTTTCCACGAGTCATTGCGTCTTAGAAATGGTAATTCCATACTTTACATTATTTGTAAACAAATATAAGACTCGAGCTTTGTTTACATAACAACTAATTCTTACCGCTGTAACTCTCTTATAACTTGAATCCTAACATTCAAATTTTGGTCTATCATTCAAAATGTGTAAGTAAACCATTTTATGTATAGAAAATAAAACATAAAATTTTGATCTAAAATTGTGTCCAAGTCCCTTTAAGACCATACGCGACCTATTTTCCGTTTTTTAAAATATTTTTTCTTATATTCACAATGTGAAGATATCCACTAAGTAATGATGCTTGTTTTATTTAGATAAAAAGTGTTCAATTGAAAATATATAGTTACTATGACTTGATTTATAAGCATTCAAATACATTTTGCATGTATTTTAAGGAAATTCAAAAATACTCTTAGCTCCAAAAATAGCCCAATAATGTACTCTGATTTTTTGGGAATTAACAGGTTTAAATGTTGATAAATATGGAATAATATATCAAGGAAATTATATAAAATTGAGGAACGTCTCGTGTGTCCGAAAGTTCAGTAAGTCTGCAATAAAGAACAACTGGGGAGTGATCTGATCTATAATTTTCTAATTTTCAAACTTAACGTTATAAATAACGGGTGATAAAGAATTGGAAGTCAAGAGAAGTAGTCTTTTTACGCCAAGTATACCATTTAAGCTCTGGATGAGAATACTAAAACTATCTTCCAAATCTTAGATATCAGTTATCTTATTAAGTTCGCAATGTTTTTTGGGGTTGTTAAATTTTTTTTTGTAATTCATGGTATCTACTTCTTGCTTCAACACACAATTAAAATCTCCTGCTAGTATTTTATGCTGATTAATATACTTTTCAATTTCATTTCGAAAGTTATTATAAAAATCCGGTTGATCTGTATTTAGCCCATATACATTAACTAAAAGGAAGTCTGTTTTCAATCTCAACTCCAACAATTTAAAAATTACCATTTGCATTACAGGTAGTATTTTTTTTTTACCTAAAATTCAGAATTATTTTTAAATAATATTGCTTATCCGCGAGAATTTGATCTGAAAGGACTGAAATATGTCTTACCACCACCACCCTTAAAAAATATATGATTTGTTCCTTACTTTGCATCACACGTAAAGTGTGTATCCTGAAGAAAGTAGAAATCATAATTCTTAATATTACGGTAATTTAGCACATCACCTCTTTTTTTTAATCGCCAAGACCTAGGCAGTTGACATTCATACATATTTTTTACTGTTTGTTTTTTAAAATGAAGTTGTCCAATCTAAGTATCTGCCCGATACATGATGAATTTGTCCTGTTTTCCGCCATGATGTTAACTTGTCCACGCACCCCGTTCTGGAAAGTTCTTTCCATAAAAGCAAAAATCACGCTTTCAAATTGGCGCATTTTATTATTCAACTTTTTTGTATTAAACCAAAGATGTCTGACCCAAGGTATCTGCCCGATGCATGATGAACGCGTCCTACACGTTCCGCCAAGTTCTGGAAGGTTCTTTTCTTTAAAACTAATATTGCGCATTCAAAAAACGAATTTGCTCAGTTTATTTATTAAACATTTGTCAAATCTTAATTTTTATGTATTTTCTAAATACTATCCCGGTAAATATACCTACTTACCTACCTAGTCCTTGTTGCACCCGGAGGCACATAGGGCAAGGACTAGGGATTTCCATTTTTCTCTGTTCTTAGCTATCTAGCTTAGCCTCCGGTAAATATATTTAATTTTTACATGGTTGTTCCATATCACATCATTTCAAGCATATATTTTGATGCGAACTCCCCCTGACTTTGATCCGCCAAAACGTGTCCATAAACCTACTCTAATGTTTGCTATTTCGGACTGGTTCTTGAAATCGAAAGTAAGTTTTTATTTTATCTCTCAATAATTACTAATCAGGTACAATTCAATTATAGTTGTTTGATTTTAAATGCATCTGAATATTTTCTTGAATGAGTTCAAATAGATATTTGATGTTGTTATTTGTTTTTGATATTTGAATTTGATCATGTTATGTGGATGTTTTAAAAATACGAAAAAAAACTTTAAACTGAACAAGCCTCAAAGGCTTGGTATGGAGTATTTAGAAAAATATTAATATTAGTTTGATTTACCATTCGACTGTCAATTTGATCTGTTAGTTTTATTAGCTCAATCTTATTCTATGACTGTGAAGTGTGGGGCTACACAAACACAGATATTTTAGAGAAAGTTCATTTAAATATTTTTGAAATTTGAACTACATATTAAGTCTAGTACACCAAATTGTATGGTTTATGGGGAAACTGGCGATATCCACTTATACTTTTTATCAAGGTTCGAATAACTACTTATTAGGCTAAACGGTTTTTTTGACACACGATTGTAAACTTACATATGTAATGTATCGCTAGTTTTATAGATGTTTTTTAGAGGGTTCGTTTATGCACTTATGGTTGAATTATGTGATATATTATATACTTAACTTATATGGTATTTCTTATGTCTGGATTAGTCAAAGTTTTTTTCAGTATCAGCTGGCTAAAATCTGTTGTTAAAGAAACTTTCATAAATCAGTTTTTAAAAAATTGGTGCAGGAATGTTGAAAATTCACCCAAATGTTTAAATTACAGAATTTTCAAGAAAAGCTTTGGACAGGAAAATCTTAAGAAACTTCTAAACGATTTAAGAGTCATAAATACATAATTTAGAACATGTAATCATGAATTACGTTGAAACTTGAAAATAGATAACATAGAAAGATAATTTGTTCATTATGTAATCAAAACACTGATGAATATAACAATGTTATTGAATATCAGGCATTTTCCGCATAAAAAATACTCATCAAATGTTAACACTTATAAATCTGGGAATCTTATGAATACCATAGATATTGATTTGTTAAAAATTGTCCATATTTGTCCCAAAAAATATTTATTTTATTTTTTTACTCTTCCTAACTTAACTCTGAAAATTTAACTCTGAATTTGTACATTAATTTGTAAATATTTTTGTTTTTTGTACCTTATGTACCATTGATATGGTTTGAGAGAAATAAATATTCATCAAAGAAACATAATTAAACCTACAAGTTTTAATTATGTAATTTTTCAAGGGACATTGTCACGATTTTAAATTTATATATATATATATATATATATATATATATATATATATATATATATATATATATATATCACGACCAAAAATGTACATTGTCAAAATTATAAACAAGGTGATGAGCTGCGAATTCTTTATTACATAATTAATGTTGTTGCCATGTTTTAAGTTTAACATCTAGATCATACATACATATGATACTTTACCTTTTTAAATTTGGACAGCTTAAATAGGATGTTTAATTGCTTAAGTGATTGTACCTCTTCGCGACCATTGTGAAAATAGGTTCGATTGCTTTTAATTAATATTCTATTTCACCTGTCATCACACTATATGGTACTTATGTGTTCCATTACACACGGAAACAAATTACGGTTTAAAAAGGAAAATATAGAGCTGGAATTCATTTAAAGCAATTTTATTCATATCAAAACTTATTTCCAAGAAAGTTACAAGAGACAAGATAACAATGCTAGTCAAAGTTTTTTTTACAGGTGGGGTCGTTGTTGGAATCATAGCCATTGTTGCAGCTCATCTGTAAGTACGTTAGAACATGTTTATATTTGAAGTCAATTTCGTCAGATATGACATTTTAAAACTACCACTACCAATATTTGGAATGCCTTTACAGTCTCTGATTAAAGGTTTAAGTCAAAACTAAGTCAATTTCAGCTGAAAAATAATAATAATGTATCACAATATGCAAGGGCACGGTATTTATATTTGACATGAAGACAAAAATTATAAGTATGTAATCCCCATGCCATTTCGGATTATTCCAATACTTATTTTCAGGAATAATCACTGTTTAACGGTAGAGAGGATTACCTTCAGGTGGCAGGGGATAGTTTCGAACGAAAGACCCGGTCAAAATTTTGAAATAAAGGGAGAACCTGGGGTTTGGCTGGTTATTTGAGGGGTATAAATTGCTAGAATATTTATTGCATTCATTTTGTGGATAGAGGAGCTAATGTCAATTTTATTGATATATGACACTTTAATACTGGTAGCACTTTTCATCAGATATGGAATGAAAATGCGAAACTGTGGCCAAAATGTTCACTTTCGGTTTTGTGCTTGAAAAGTGGGGTGGGTTCAGAACACGAAATGTCACTCGAAAAGAAGGTGATTGACCCCCCCATTAATTGGTGATTATTTGCATAGGTATACATTAAGCAACAAATTCTATGGTAGTTTACGGCAGTTGCTCGGGTCTGGAGCGTGGTGCTGGACCCGTGAAAATGTGAAAAAGGGGTAATTTTTCAGAAAATTTTGAGACCGTCCCTAGCTATTCTATACAGTGCTATATGTAAGTTGTACTTGTTTTATTCTGAAATGTATAAAAATTCTCAAGAGTCGGGACCATGTGTCCCCTGCATGCAAACCAATTTTAGCAAAATTAAAAATCCACTGAAAAACTAGATCACATATATGAGCACTATCTGCCTCACATTTCCTCGACCAAAAAAACTATCCCCTGCCACCTCAGTTGCTTTCTGATCAAGGCGGACCTGTAAGGTACCGCACTTCACCTAGGCTTATACCTTTTTAGACACTTCGTCACAATATAGCGATTTAAATGTTTAGTTAAATTGTTTGTATCAATCGATTTTGTTAAATATCGTCTTAGCTCAGTGGTTAAAGAATTGGGCATGTGAACCCGAGATTTTGTTACCATTTATTGAATAAAATCTTTGAAAATATGATGTTTAATCCAAAAGTGTTTATTGTTCGCCTATTGAACTTATATATATAATACTGCTTATCCATCATGCTATATATCATAATCAAGTTATTGGTTTTTGGGGTTTTTTTTTTGCTGATTTGAGAAACTATTTCAAGGTGTAGTGCGACGCCTTACGTAGATTTAACTTCATCTTTTATAAAGACAATTTGAAAAATAAAAATTAAAAACATTGGTTATAGGTCAAGATCTAGTACATGATTCCAGAGTGATTTGATTATGACGTCATAATTGATTTGTTAAATCTTTTCCCCATACTTTACGACTTTAAAGAAATTATTTAAGGAATGAATTCAATATTTATTTGTTTTATGCGATATAAAATGGTTTGGGGCAGTTTATGCTTTATAACCGCGAAGCGGTTTATAAAAAAGCATTAACTGTTCCAAACCATTTTATATCGTATAAAACTAATAAATATTTGAATTCATTGCTTATCATTTAATATTTTGCTATTAATTGTAGATAAAAACGGTGATTTGACCCTTAAAATGACATTAAATTGTACAAAATTCAAAAGTAACGTCAGGCGGATTGATACGTTTTTGACGTTAGTCTTACTATGACGTAGGCAACACTCTTTATACCATATAAAATATTTTTTTTTAGCCAATCAGAAAGCGTGTTACAACCAAAATTAAATTATGTACATGAAACATTTTCTGACATTCTATATTAAATCATGGGAAAAGTAATCCCGATACCTATATTAAATTTGACATCATTTTAATGGGGAGGGCAAGAGCTTGTTTGGTGCCGCTTTTGGAGAGACTGCAGACATCTACACTTATAAATTAAAACATTTCGCCAATAAACTACGAAACCCTTGCACCAGAGTAACTGCTAACACCTTTGGTATTTCAACACGTATGATATGATGTCCGTATGCTATAATGTAATTTTACCTTATAGATAACTATTGAGAAATAATTTAAAAGCATACTTTTATTTTCGATAAACCAGCCCAAAATAGCAAAAATGAGATTCATGTGGTGGACACGCTTTGGCGGATCCAAGTCAGTTGGAGTTTGCATCAAAATATATGATTGCAATAAAATAATATTGAATGATTAGGTAAAAAATGAATATATTTACTGGGAACTTATTTAGGGCATACATAGAAATAAAGATTTGACAAATGTTTAACAAATAAAATGAGTCGTTTCTTGAATGCAAGATTTTGTTTTGATGGATAGACGCTGGTGAGAAAAAGGCGATTGACAGGACGAGTTTGTCATGCATCGCAGGCAGATATATACTTTGTATCGGCAATTTATGGTTAATTTTAAAAACTTTATAAATTCAGTTCAATTTATCGACAAAAACCACATGTGGCGCAAGTTATGCATACAGTTTACATAAATAAATATTAATAAATTGGATTAATTGATAGTTTTGATGGAAAGAATTTTCCAAAACGGGGTGTCCAGGAGCGCGGTTAATTAGACTAATGAACTTCATGGCGGAAAGCGTAGGACGAGTTAACCATTGGGCAGATACTTTATATTTGACAACTTTGGTTTAACATATATGCAAATAAATATGCATACACTAGCGCTTTTAAATTTCATACATATTTTAACACGACGGTTTGGTAGTAAACTTTATAAACTAATTTGTTAAATATGAACAGATTGTGCTCTACGTTTATGTTGATAAATGATATGTATGCCTAAAACGGGGAAGTTGATTTGGGGGGGGGGGGTGTCCCCAATTATTTTTTCAAAACAGTCTTTTATCTGAAATTTGGAACAGTGACAAAAATTATAGTGAAACTTAACTTAAAGAACAAAATACGACACACTAAATACACACTCACTGATTTGAAATAAAATTTTAAAAAATTAATTTGCTATTTTTTTTCAGACAGCTGCAACAAAAATAATTCGGGCCACGTATATCTATATATCATCCATTTCGAATTCGATTTAGATTTTTTTCACCCCTGTCCGCTCCTCTAAATATCCAGCTATGCAGATATTTTTTAATTTTAATTTTAAAGAATAGGTTTAGAAAACAATTAAGAAAAAAATCGGACACAGTATATACAACAATGAACAAAAAAATATGGTTCAACATGTTAACATTGTATCATATTAATAGTAAACTATTAATTCCCGCGCTTTCGTCGTATATATTCTAGTTCTAGATATATTTCAGTACTCAAAAATGGAGATTTTAAACTTATTTCCTTCATAATACAGAGGAATTATCAGTGACAAACATGATTTTTCACTGTGTTTACTAACAAATTAAGCCCCCGATCGGTACACCCTTTAAAACAAAGCTATTGTGATGAAGCTTCGTTCAAAGAAATTATATCCTGGATTTCATAAACCTGTAGGCATCTTTCATTCACTAGATATTGACCTTAACATAAATCAAGAAATTATATTTGCAGCTATTGTCATCATATGAGATTTATCTTGCACAGAAGCAGCGCGTTGTCTTACTTCGCGTTCACGAGGAATTAACAGGCGTGCAGTTCGCAAAAGGTGAATTACGGTTTCATAATATTTAGAACAAGACACTGAATTGCGATTTTAAAGTATAGTAAGTGACTACTCTTCATTATTATTGTTTTCGCTTTCTAGGAAAAAACGATTGTTTTATGTTTCGCGCATTTCCGACGTTTATATTTGTAACAGAGGTAGAGAATATCGCACTGTTCACAATTAACGACTTATGAAATATGTGAGTCTTAATTCAGTTCGTTTTGGAGAATCTCGTCTTTTGCGCTTTAATGAAAAAAATGACAATAACAAACCGTCAACCATCTCAAAAATCCATAAAACGAAATACAAATACAAAGCAGAGCAACACGGACCTCCAAGATAGAGGTAGGATCAGGTGCCATGGAGGAGTGAGCATCCTCTGCTGACCGGTCACACCCGCTGTGTGCTCTTTGTCGTAATCGGGAAAAAACCCGGAAAAGTAATATATTTTCTCTGCCGATACGCGTGTTTACATATCTTTGCACCGTATGAAAGGAATACCTGATCGAGTACAATGCATGGGAAAAAATACATGGATATGTATCTACATCTATTTGTAGGGACAACTGTTACATAGAATTAAATCAATAAATTCATGTAATACATGTATTGACAGTTGTCTAAGATGAAAAAATAATGCGTATTTGTGACTTTATGTCAGCTTTTATCCTTTCTCTTCAATGCCCTATGATACGAGTAAGCCTATTAAATGTATAAATTATATTTATTTCGCTTCTATCTGCTTATTTGATAAAAAAAAAAGTATCAAATGTTCAAAAACTGATCATTTGCTTTTACTCTCTACCTACAAATATTATTTCAGTAATTTTGCAGTAACTGAGTGTGGGCCTGGATATAAGGGTCCCAATTGTCGCGATTCTTGTCCGTATCCTTCCTTTGGGAAAGACTGCGAGGGAGAATGTAAATGCAAACCTAGTCTGTGCCACTTTCAAACTGGATGTCCAACTCTGGGTAACAATCGCTCACATTTCAACTTAAAGATGCATGTGGTACTGAAACTTCAATTTGTATCAATTTTTCAGTATGTATGGAATTTGAATTGATATTTTTTGCGAATTAAAAAAGGTTAATCAAAATTATACATACAAACCCTGAAACGTGCTACTACACCTCTAAAACGAACCGTTCCGTTCACAGAGCGAACCGTACCGTTCACAAAACGAACCGTACCGTGCAAAAAGCGTGCAATATAATTTATGCAAGACCCGCCCCAAAACGGCCAAAAAAAAGCGTACCGTACCGTGCAATAAGCGTGCAACCTCCATTTACGGCTTATTGACTAAAGTCTTTCGATGAATATACGGACGGATATTGTCGCTGACCAGATAAGTTCAATAACAAATACTAAAATTTAACGCTGTTATTTTTATTAAAACCGTCACAAAAATGTTTTAATCTTTGTTTTTTGACTAAACTTGCATCGCCAATATCTTAAAGATTGTAAAATGATGTTCACACAATTCGTGGTAATATTATTTTGATTATCATTATGAAATGGTCTAAGCAATGTGTACATACTGGAGTTTACATAGCATTAACAGGACCTGATAGTCTGTCCCAAGTTATTGCTTCCATCACTTTTTGATGATTTTTAATAAAAATACACACACCTGTGAAAGAAATGCTGTTGAAATCGATAAAAGGGAAAATATTCAAGATATCTTCATTGACAAATTATCATTTTTCACTCATAAAAGTTCACAGGAACGAAAACAAATTTCTTACGGAGATTTATAATGGGAAATGTTTACATCTTTTCTCCATTCGGAAGTTCTCGGGACAACTCGGACAATTTTTCAACGTTATCATCCGGGTTTAATAATGGCTGATGCAATGCTAAATCTCCGTAGACTTTCTATTTTGGGATGTGTATTGAAACCTGAAGCGGTAGAGGGGGCGTTTCAAAAAGATAATCTGGACATTTTTCATATTAGTGGATGAACATAGTTTGAGCACAAAGGTATTTATGATTATCGAAATACCAAGCAAAAAGTGGTGGAAGCAAAAACTCGGGACAGAGTATAAGTGATTCTCAGGAGAGAGAGAGAGAGAGAGAGAGAGAGAGAGAGAGAGAGAGAGAGAGAGAGAGAGAGAGAGAGAGAGTGTGTGTGTTAATCATAATGCTTAAATTAAAGTTTTATCACTGAACTATTATTCCGCTTTAGGTTTTTATAGTCGGTCTTTTGAGTGGGATTTTATTGCAGGACTCCTCGAGCTTCGCATGTCAATCAGCTAAAAGTATAATAACAGTACAGATCACGCCATGCGCCGCGTGCTACTTGGCTCCTCCTAAATAGCTAGAAGAAAATTATCGAATGAATGTTAATTATGTTTTCTTAAATCCTTATTCAAAAAAGTGTTCCTATTTGAAATTATTCAACAATGATTTCAATTATCTTGGTGTAATTTTCTCAAGAACAGGCTCATTTTTCAAAGCAAAAAAACGGCTATGTGAACAAGCACAGAAATCCATGTACGGAGTTATAAGGAAGATAAGAACTTTTAATTTACCTATTGATTGTCAATTAGATTTATTTGATAAAGTTGTTGTACCAGTTTTATTGTATGCATGTGAAGTTTGGGGTTATGAAAATATTGAGATTATTGAACGTGTCCATTTAAAATTTTTGAAACATATACTTAATCTGAAAAGTTGTACACCTAGTTACATGGTATATGGTGAAACTGGACGATTTCCTCTGTATATAACCATTTTTACTAGAATGATTTCATTTTGGGCCAACATTATCAATAGCAGTGAAAACAAGTTAAGCAAAATTACATATATGTATGTACGTATACTTTTTGATAAGGGACAAATATTAAATCCGTGGCTATGTTCTTTAAAAAATATTTTAGATAAATGCGGACTCTCAAATGTATGGTGTGATCATGATTCATACCATTATAACTCCAGTTGGATTAAGACAACTATTAACCAAAGGTTAAGAGATCAATTTTTACAAAAATGGCATAACGATATTCAGGAATCGACTAAGGGTGTTATATATAGAATTTTTAAAACAAATTTTGAATGTGAACGCTACTTACTCTTGTTACCCTGTAAATTAAGAAAAATATTAGTTAAGTTTAGAACTACAAATCATCATCTTCCTGTTGAAATAGGAAGGTGGGGTACTGTTGAAAGAAGTAAACGTTATTGTAATTTGTGTAGTTGTAACAAAATTGGTGATGAATTTCGTGTGATTTTAGAATGCAAGGCATTAAGTAAATTACGAAGTCAGTTTTTAGATACATATTACTGCTCTTCTCCTAACACTAAAAAGTTCTATGAAATCATGTCTTCAAGTAATTATATTACATTAAGAAAATTGTGTTTCTTCATTTCAAAAATTAATCAAACTGTTTGTTCACCCCATTTACTTTCTTGACCTTTACAACTATATTGTATATATGTAAATATGTTATGTTTTCATCATGTACCTCATGTACCATTATATGGTGTTGAGTGAAAAATAAACTGAACTGAACTGAACTGAACCTTCCGACTTCATGATTATAACTCATATACTGGCGATCAGAGTCTCTTTCCATCGTTGTCGTATTTTTTTTGGTAACTAGATAAATTCTTATGGAATGTAATATATTTATCTATTCTAACATTCATTTGTTGATTGCCGAGTTTTTTCCGTGTCCTGTTTACAAATTTTAACATTCATTTGTTGATTGCCGAGTTTTTTCCCTGTCCTGTTTACAACAAGTTTGTGAGTAAAAAGGTAAATGAAATGTAAACAGGTTAGCCAGCATTTGTAAAACGTCAGCTAAATCGCATGCATACAGTGAAGAGCGGTCACTAGTCTTGTCCAACAAAATTATAAATATCTAGAATCAATATTTAAATGAATAAAAAAATGTGTCGAAAAAATTTATAACAGTTGATTTCAAGATTTCGAAACTGAAATTCATTGTTTATCTTATCATTAATGGAGTGTATTTTTACATCGTCTTTTCACCAGGGGAATTTGATCGGCTACAGTACGCAATAAAGAATGATTATAAGAATTATGAATAAAGAAATAGAAAGATGCTTGTAAAAACAACTACTAACCGAAAATCAAGACAGCAAGAAAGGAAACTAAATAAATATCGGAAAAAGTCGGGGCTATTTTTCATAGCAGTTTTTAAAATTGGATTTGAAATATCTAATGACTTCAATACAAGTGAAGTACATGAGTGTATAGAAATAAAAAATTAAGATTCTTGTTATAGAATTATCGACAGATCGATCGCTGAATTAACAAAAATATATCGGATTAAAGTCAAACAGTTCTTTTAATCTATTGTAATAAGAACATTTATCTAAAATTAAATACGAATAATAACAAACTAATCAAAATTAAAACTACCCTCCGCTTCCCGGTTTTCAATGAGTGCACGTTTCACGCAACGTATCAATAACGGGGGAACGGATGGAAGTTCTGATTTTAATTAGATTGAAATACATTTGTAATATATCATATAAATAAAAGAGAAACGCTAATCATAATTACCACCTTGCTTAAGTCAATCGGTCAAAAACTAAACAAAATTATATCGAGAAAAATCAAAGCGTTCAGGCCACGCCTACATTATTAATAAAGCACGCAAACCGTTCACAAAGCGTGCAGCTATTTTAGCAAAGCGTACCGTGCAAGACTGTGAAAGCGTACCGTTCACAAAACGAACCGTGCCGTTCAAAAAGCGAAACGTACCGTTCAAAAAGCGTACAGAACCGAACCGTGCAACTGGTGTAATAGCACGTTTCATGGTCTGTATGTAACCGGCTTGACATTTGCAATTACCAGCATTGCTTGTCATTTACAGGAAAATATAACTATGACTAAGCGAAATTCAGAGAATAAAAAAAGAAAATTTTATTATTCTTTGGGAACACTAATATTTAGATAAAAATGAATATTTTGTTGGGGCGTTTTTGGTGTTTTTAAAAACACGAAATATAAAATGAATGCAAAAAAATAATATGATATTTATAATTATATAATTATTAAAGGTACTGAATGTCCATTAGGATATATTGGAAAATATTGTGATACACCATGTACATTTCCATACTATGGAGTCGATTGCCAACAGACTTGCGCGTGTTCTCCTACAAAATGTAGCTTCACTTCCGGTTGTCTAAGTAAAAATCATAGTAAGTGACAATCTTATCACATTTGTAATATCCCTAATATTTAATTGCAACAGTTTTGGTTATGAATTTTAGTTGCCTGCATTGATTAATTTCATACTGTAGATCCGTCCGTCCGTCCGTCTGTCTGTCCGTCTAATTTTCTTTGTTTTAAGCACTTATCCCATTTGACCAAAGTGTGCCCAAACTTCAAATGTATTGTATAAAATACAATGAAAATTATACAATATAAATGGCAAATTACAGAGTACAAAAAGAAAATCTAGAATACAAGTACAAATTATAGAATATAAATGCAAAATCATAGAATGAAAAAAAAATCAATCAACACAAATGAATTCAGATCAAATATTGCAACGTTTGACATGACATTGAAACTGTGCTTTGAAATTATTTAACAGATTTTCTGGATCAAATGTCACAAGGTATTGAGTTAAACCCATGTTCTTAATGGCTTGACATAATTCCTCTTTAAGGTGCGGCCACACGATGCGATTTTGTATCGGATTCGCTTTCGACTAAAATCGTACCGTGTGACCAAAGTCGAAAGTCGAAAGCAATGATTGAAAGTTTGATGTTCGTCCGATTTTCAATTGACTTTCTGGAGAGAATAGTAACATTAACGTCACAATGACTTTTTCCGTACACTAAAAATAATAATAATGGTTTTATTAATTGAAAATCGAATGTAAAATTGTATCGCGTGACCACCTCAACAATCGACTACAAGTGACTTACCTGAGCAAGTCGATTTGAAATAGGATGAAAAACTACATCGTGTGACCGCACTTTTAGACAGGTATTGATCACACTTCAGCCAGAGAGCGTATATTATATATAAGAGGGTATGCTTAAACCAATTTTGTAGATCGCCGTTCAATTCCTTTTCCGGAGCATAGTTAACGTTTCTATCATTTTTGCTTGAATAAACTTAGACTTTAATATGTCAATGCCCATACTCAAAGAGGATGAACAGACATTATACTCTGTCCCGAGTTTTTGCTTCCACCGCTTTTTGCTTGATATTTCGATAATCATAAATACCTTTATGCTCAAACTATGTTCCTCCACTAATATGAAAAATGTCCAGATTATCTGTTTTGAAACGCCCCCTCTACCGCTTCAGGTTTCAATACACATCCCAAAATAGAAAGTCTACGGAGATTTAGCATTGCATCAGCCATTATTAAGCCCGGATGATAACGTTGAAAAATTGCGCGAGGTGTCCCGAGAACTTCCGAATGGAGAAAAGATGTAAACATTTCCCATTATAAATCTCCGTGAGAAATTTGTTTTCGTTCCTGTGAACTTTTATGAGTGAAAAATGATAATTTGTCAATGAAGATATCTTGGATATTTTCCCTTTTATCGATTTCAACATTATTTCTTTCACAGGTATGTGTATTTTTATTAAAAATCATCAAAAAGTGATGGAAGCAATAACTTGGGACAGACTATAATATGTTTCTGAATGAACTGTATAGGTTGAAAATTCTTTATGTGAAATCACTGTCCGGCACATTGTTCTAAACCCATTAAAATACCTTAAATTGGTAGTGGCAGTGAACCATTCTCCTCTCTTTGTCCGTACAAAAAAAAACCGCATTCATTTCTCATTTACTTTGAGACGAAACTTCTCAGAGCAAACTACAACATTTTCCTAATTTGGCACTTTTCAATTACAGTGCATCATAATTTAAATGTTGTCTAATCTTGTATTGTTGATATTATGACCCATACCATTTCACCTTTAAATGCTTGTTTGAATTCAGAATTTCAAAAAATCCTATAGTGGATCAAATATTAAAAAAGCTAATAGGACTTATAAATAAAATGTTTTAAAGGTTAGCGAATTTGCCTATGTACCCTTTGTTCATGGTATTACTTGAACATGAACTCTACTTTCATATAAAGTGTAATCTGAAAATTTCTTCTTTAAAAACACCCGTTAATATGTACCAATACAAAAGTTTGTTTTAAAAACTGATTTATTTATATGAACTGTGAATGCCACATAATGTTGTTTTCTTATATATAGGATTTATCAACCGAATATCTGAAAAGAAGACAAGAACTATCATCATAACAACGCAGAAAAGAGGTCACTTTCTTTCAAACACTGTTTTAACTAGAATAATATTGTTATATTGTATTTAATGACTGATAATAATTAAAGAAAAATTAAGGTAGCTCGCAATTTTTGTTGGTTTTACAAATGAATGTGACTCGAGGGAGAAACTTTGCCGTATTAACACTTAAAGCCCCTTTCACAATTAGCGCACGAGCACTTTACAACACTTTACGATCGTAATTTTTTGACTTCGCACGAGCTATCGCATACGTTGCACGAGCTCTCGCATTCGTTCCATACGTTTTTATAGTCGCATCAAGTCTCCTCAAAATAGTAGACATGCACACTATTCAGACGCGACCGAATGCGATCTAAATTATTGCAATGCAACGCATGAACATTAGTACGAACGTTTTACAACGTTTTGTGTACTCGCAAGAGCGATGCACGATTAATAAAGATCGTAAGATAAATTGCATTGTTTATGCGTGTGTTGTGCGACCATGAGACTGTTGCACAACGTGTCGCATGTAATCTTGCAACGTTTTACTATCATTGCAAGATTTATCGGTTTCAGTTCCCATGCTTTGCCACTAGTATATATGGATACAGCGTTATTTTCGCCCCGTGATATTTTCGCTTCTACTTATGATTTTGCCTCGTCTTGAATTTGCCCCAGCAATGTTGTGGTAAAAGAGATATAATGTGAGACATTGAAGTTTGTCAAGTCTTAATCCGCTAATTGAGCAAAATGAGCGAAAATAAAACGGGGCGAATAGTTCCCTTATACAGTGTACACTGTATAAGCATATCTGTTTCAGACCACCAATGACATTGATTTAAGCTGTTGTTTTTGTCATCTTCTTGGGCGGTATCTTCTCTTGCATTCAGCTATATCTACCGAAGAGCGTCGGAAACGGGCGGTATATATACACCCTCTGACTCAAGCGAACATTCGTCCGATGAAACACATGATCGGACGAGTGCCACTCGTCCAATCGCATTGGCGCACGTTCAATCGTCCGATCGTCAGGTCTTTCGTGCGATCCGATCGCATTATCTTACAACACTAGCTTTCATTGTACAGCAGTCGCATATAAACTCAAGATATATCGCAAGATTCAACGCGTGTACATCGCACAACGGTCGCTCTGAATCGAGCGAGTTTCGTACGAGTACTTTTTAATATGCAATTATTTTGGCAACAGTTTACGAACCATATCTAATTTTTTCGGTCGCAGGAATATTTTGTCGCTTCTGTTCGTGCGCAAATTGTGAAAGGGGGTTTAGCAGCACAAAAAAATATTTTTAAAAAGCTTGAAAGTAATGTATACAAATATTTACAAGCTGGATTAAAACAACCACCATAAATAAGATTAACTGGTATAAAAGTTATGTAAATATATTATGATCCGTTTATTTATGAAAGTAAAGATAAATTTAGAAATTAAATACATGTAATCTCAGTTATAACTTTATAACTTTTACAATGATATAATGCAGATGCTGTCAACGAAAACCTTACAACAACTGAGTTGAGGATACAAACTTCATTTACAGGTAATCAGTCTCAAAGATTTACGCAAAACCATTTATAATTATTTATAAATTAAAACATCATGAAAGAAAGTGTTTACTAACTGGCGAAAAAAAGAGAAAAAAAAACCGCAGTAATTTCAATGTGCTCTGAAGCTAGAATATCACTACTAACGGTTTTGTTTGAATCACCGAAAAAAGAATTCGTTAACCAGTAGTTTTGGGGGTTTTGTCTTTAAATTTGCATATATTAGTGAAAATGTTATTGATCAATGTATTTCATGCATTTTTGTGTTGTTTCATGTACATATAAATCACGTGGAGTGGTTTTGCCAGCATTCTAAATGGTACATTTGAAATTCATTGCCGCAAGCGATATATGACATCAAATTATTATTATTAAGCCCTTCGGGCTTTATTGAATGTGGCCACACTCTGACGGAAATTATCAGCTTATTATAATCAAGTAATGATTTCTTATTCCTTAAATATCTTCGTAAATCATTCTATGTCGCGCCTTATATTACATGAACATGTATGCTGTTCTTGCACTTGTGATTTAATAGGGCTTTGTAACAACCGTTAATGATACAACGTCGCACCCTTTAATGATACAAAATTGTAATAAAGAATGTAAAAACATCTTTTTATTTTCCTCAATTTGGTCAACAATTGTACATTAAGTGGTAGATAGATAGATAGAATATATATATACAATTTGTAAAAATATTGTAAAAAAAAAAAAAGCTGTTAAAAAATGGATTAATTTCACGCTATGAATTGTGAGCAAAGTGTATTTCAGCTAAAACCGACGTTACAGGCATGTAGCACCGTTTTTCAAAGTGGGGGGGGGGGGGGAGGCTGATAAAAAAAATTAATAATTCACCTTGAAATATTAGATCTGCCTTGTTTAAGCAAATATCATCTCATTGCTTTATGAACACAATAATATTTCAATCATTTTTACAATTTTGTATCATTAAAGGCCAATAAAGGGTGCAACTGCAACGCTTAATGATATAAAGTTTGTATCATTAGCGGTTGAGGATGTCGATATTTGCTTGTTTCATTAAGCGTTAGGGCTGTTGTGCATTTGTGACGCTTAATGATACAATTTTATCATTAAGCGGCGATTTATCATTAACAGTTGAAGATGTCAACTGTTAATGCAAGAATTCATGGCATTAAGCAATTGCAACGCTTAATGCTATTTATATCATTAATTTAAGCGGCGTTGTATCATTAACGGTTGTTACAGGGCTTAATGGTGGTGACCATTTTTAGACTCTATAAATAGAAAAATACGCAAACTTTAAACTTAAAATTTATGGATTTGTTTCCTTTTCTAAATAATAGTTTATAGCTTAACCAAACAAGAAAGTTGAATGAAAAAATATAATCAAGGAGGTTATTGTATTTGACCAAGCCAGATGGTCGACAAATTTACAACATTTGGTTAATTTTATTATTGTTTCATATGGTTGAAAAAAAAAAAGAATTCATTACGCAAAAATGTAAAAAAACAAATGAAAAAAAATAGTAATAAAAAAAAAAGATTGGGAACATGTGGCACATATTCAACAAGTTTCCAACCCGTCCACTAGTAAAAACGGATAAAATATTTTTAATTTCCATTAAGAAAGATGGTTAATTTATCTGCCAAAATAACAAGTACATGCTAATTGTGTTTGAGGCTTGCCTCATATCACTTGCATAAATGCATCATTATATTAATGATATATTAATATTATAATAATATATAACATGTAGTATTTTGTCTCCCATTACATAAATTTGTATGGGGCGGGGGTTTATAACATCGACGATTCATTTCAGAAAATGCTATTAAAGTTTTGGCGGGCAAATCATCGCCTAAAGAACAACTACAGATCAACAAAAATACATGGACAACAGTTATTTTTGTCTCTCTGGGAGTTCTGGTAGCTGTATTAGTCATTGTTCATGTCCTGATTTCAATCAACAATTGTGTCAAGGAAAGGAAGAGAACAGCTAATGTTTGAAATTCTTAAAATATCGGATACAAGCAAGCATCTATTTTTAAAAACAATAAAATGCAATCTTTGGTGATTCATGCGGATTATGAAGGTGGCGACATTGCAGAAAAAATACATAACCCGCTATTAATATATTTACATCTACCGAGTATTATTCCCTCTTTTTCTTAAGGAAACATAGTTAACTTATAACTCTATAAAACAGCCAGACTGAAATCTACAAGCCCCGTTTATCGATTGGTCGAGACCTACAGAAAAAATTCATGGACTGCACGAAATAATCATGATGATGTCAGACTCAAATTCCCATAAGAGACGATTTGGCTGTTTCTTTTAGCTAACGTACTGATGTACATTAACAGTAATTTAGTGAATTTTACTTACTTTTTACAATCTTTTATTAATTTGTTAAAAGAAAGATGTAAATATAAACATTAAAATGCTTTCTTTGATGATTCATGCGGTTTATGAAGGTAGCAATCATTGCAGAAAAAATGTACACACATGTATTATAATAATAACCCTCGAACGCGGGTTATGTATTTTTTCTGCAATGTCGCCACTTTCATACCCCGCATGATTCACCAAAGAAAGCATTTTATTGTTTAAATAAATTGAACACCGTTGCACTTGTTTTATAACAAGCTTGAATTTTGAATTGTTCAAACTAATGTTTAACACATAAATATTTACATTTTCCAGTGTCTTTGCCTGTGATAACACTACGTATCGATTTTGTACTATATAACTCATAACTTCAAATGACGCCAAATCGAGGCGCCAGCGGGGTTTGCTTATTTATATTTAAATATTTAATCGTACGATGTCTTAAAATTATATAAATATAAGTAATAAGGAATCATTCTTTGAATATTATGAGGTGATAATTTCGGTCGGGGCGTGATCAAATCTATCATAAAGCCCTTCGGGCTTTATTGGATTTGATAACGCCCCGACAGAAATTATCACCTCATAATACTCGAGCTAAGAATGATTCCTTATTCCTTAATTATTGACAATCTTTTGTTATAACTCGTGTATTTTTTAACAGTATTGTATTGTATTGTTTATTTGCTAAAATTCATATGAATTATAAGCAGTATAGCTAGAGATGTCAATGAGTACTCAAGTAGTCCACTATCGCTTGGTCACGGCGATCATCGACTAAAATTTCGCTATAAAGTGAATAAAGTCGAAACATTTAATTATTTTTTTTACGCGGCAGTTTTGGCGATACAAATGAAAATAACAGATTTTTCTTGGCATTTTTGATCTGTAAGTTACAGCTTGTACCAAAAGTGTTCCATCGTTTATCTGGCTGTTTATTGATTTCTTTTGATTTTGTAGATTAAATCATTGTTTTGAATAGAGGTACTTTGGGCAGACATATGTTTGATGAGAACAATATGTGATTCATCAAATCAGTTAGTTATTGGATTAGATGTTTGTATAATTAAATATTTAATCAGATCAATAATCATCTTTGGGCGGTTTTTTTTTAAAGAATAATTAATCTTTAATTGTTGATTTGGCAAAGGACAATGACTTAAAAATGAAAATGTCACATCTGATTTGATTTGATATGGAGCTTTATTATGTTTAGCGTCACAAGAAAAAAGCTAAGACATTTGCTATAAGATATTTCAATTAAATACTTTGAATTGATTTAAACCAAATTAATCATAAGTTTTTAATAAAATCTAATTGAGTTATAAGATACGGTGTATGTGGCAGTAGCATTATTTGTTTGAAAAGGACATACATTTTCAAATAAATCAAAAAGAGTTCGACAATTACTAAACCCCCGATCAAACGACTAAGCCAACCGAGAAAAATTGACACCCCTACAATATACAATTATAGAAGCATATGTATTTGAAAGAACTGTTGTACTATACATGTTCTTCTGTCTTTTCAATAACTTCTTAATAATATATATGACTGAATGTATGTACATTATTTTGTTCATCTGGTTAATTGTACATATATATTAACAAACAAAAAAACCCGTCTACAAGGCCAAATTTAACGTGTATTAGACTTGATATCATTTTCTTGACATTTTCAATTTCGATCTCGTTTATGATTATTTTTTCTACTGTAAATAAATGATTTTTTGCGATATTAGTTTATTTCTTTATCTATCTAAATAACTTTTTTAATATCGTCTTTTGTGTTGATAGTACACATAGGTGATAATAAAAATATTTTTTTAATTCTGGAAGATTAAAGTTTTCCGATTCGGAAGACAATGTTTGCTTGATTTGTTTAAGCTGTAACGTTTGCTACTAACATATCTTAAAATTGAAAAACTTATTTAAGTTACTAACAAATTGCAATAAATCATATCTAAAAATATGGGCATGTTTTTATTGTTATTATTTTGAACTGGGAGGCAAATTATTTTTTGGAATGAAAACTCTTTTTTTTTTTAACGTAAAAAGGTGGTATGATTAACGGTATGTTTTATGGAAGGCTCTTCCGACAAAATTGCCTCCTAATGTTCGTGTTTTTGATAACCATAACGCAGAAAAATTTATCAAAAAGTTGTTTTATTTGTGTGCATTATTGGTAACATACACTCCATCTGATAACCTTTGACGATTTAGAGTTTTCATTTATCTTTTTATGCACCATATTTACCGAACCAGTATTTGGGAATACAGTTAAAATTTTATCGGAATTTAAAAAATTAAATCCTTCTCCCTGCCATTAGGCGCATATGGCCGGTGCTAAGCGAATGGGAGTCATAGACTCCTCCTGAATGGGACACCTGTCCATCGCAGGTTAGCTCCCAGCATACCCATTTTCAGCTGGAGGGACTGAGTCAATGTAGATAAAGTGCCTTGTCTAATTGCACAACACACAGCATGAAGTGATCACAGCGGGGTTCGAACCAGTGACCTTTCGGTTACTGGTGTAACGCCCACGATCACTGAACCATGTGCTCCACATCGGAATAATGCGACAAAATTCCCACCAATATTGACACAACGTGTATCAAACAAACAGTGGCAAAGAAAATAATACTTTGTTAAATTTTAATATCATATCAGAATGAAATGACCAGTACTGAACTATTTAAAAAATATTTTTCAAAAAATCATATATTTCATAATTCTAATATTACATGATCTATATTTTCTATGGAATGAAAGACACCCCTGTTATGTTATATTTGAGTTGATTTACAAAAGATAGTTCGAAAAAGATTGGATAGATCTACGAACGCTGATAACAGTACAAAGTTGATTACAATACAAAGTCGAAAACAGGGTATGGTATTTAAAAATATTTCAAGGCTAAAAGGTTAAAATTATTAATTAATTGACAAAATAAAATATGATAAAATATTGGGACCTGTGATATAGTTTTTTTTTAGAAAAGAATTCAAAGGAAATGCCTTGCAAAATTTGGCTGAAATCTTGTCAGAACTTTTCTAAAAACTTTCTTGTTTTACACTGAACGTCAATCAGGCTCTTTAATTTTGATTTCTAAATGTTTAACACGGCCTACAGAATGTGTTACAAACATACAACAAGTAAAAAGTTTGCATGCGAATGGAGAAACAGAGCTCACATGTCTTTGTTATGTAAACATAGCCCGTGCCATGGATTTTTACATAGATTGTATTTACTGATAAAGCCTAATTTTTCTTAGGTTCATTTTTGTCTGCAAGTTAAATATGACTATGGTTTAACAGTTTCTAGTGTTGTCCCTTTTTATTTTGCTTTAAATTATAAATCATGCATGTTATATTTAGCAACCGTATATATTGAAAAAAAAGACAGGACACAGGCCTTGCTTACATAAAGAATTGTGGGCTCTGTAACTCGCTTATAGCTTATAATATTAAAATTGGAAAAAGGAAATAAAAAAAGAATTGTGACCATGCCCCTTTAACAAGTTTGAGACACTCCAAGTACATAATCAGTTTTTTCATCTAAAGTTATTCAGATACGAATCGATTATCATTTGATTAAGATTTATGATTAACCAAAGCATGCATTGTTCTAAAATTTATCTCGCTCGAAAAAAAACTTGTAAAAAAAATCACTATTCAACAAGGAATTTATTTTTTCATGACGAATGAGCTGAGCTCGAGGGTTTCGACACTTTTTCTACAGGCAAAACCTTTCTGTCAAATAATCACTGAGATAATGTTTCTACGTTGAAAAAAGGTCATTTCTCTAGCTTCAGGAGTCAATATTCTGTTTTAATTCGAACTAAACGAGGCCAGATAAGCATACTTGATTTTTTAAATGATGAGGGGATTAAAAATATTGAATAGCAGAAATGTGCTCATGTAAAAAGATAATTTCGAAAATGCATTCAATGAGAATCAGGGTTTTTTTCGGAAAGGCATTTTCTTAAGATTAACATACCTTTGATTTAAAGTATATTTTCTAGAGTCCATTAATATTGTTATTTTCTAGATCGGAAATGGTCCAGTAGTTACGATGTGATTATAACAATGACAAGATTGTAAGAGTTGTCGTTAGTGAAATTTATTTGATGAAATCAAAGTAAGTACACGAGTTATAATTCTTTAGGAACACAGACATTCTTTAGTATGAATCAAAGCAATACATTAAGTCGGATTTAAACAATATTTTATTTCGTAACATTCTTTACCAACAATTCTTGGTACATGTATGAATCAAACATATTGAATTATGTCTGATTAATTAAGTATTTATTATATCAGTCTTTGATATGTATATATACGAGGTACAATAGGCATTTTAATTTATCGACCACTTCTATCATTTCGGAAAATTTGAGTCCGAAACAATGCACATCAATGCATGAAATAAGCCTTTAAAGTCAAGATGTTGTATACATGAAAAAAGCCTACAGGTAACATGTAATGATAATTTGAGATATGAAATCTTTTAATAATGCTTCAACTTGTACATAAATGCAATAATACATTTTGGAAAGATGTTTTTATGCTTGGCTTAATGTTAAGAACATACATTCAAACCTTTCTGACTCCAACAATAATATAATATTTACTGCAATATGGCAAAACTCAAATGTTGAAGTAGAGAAGAAGGCTGAAGTTTTGATCGACAATTTCAAAACATATTCCAGTCTGAGAATTTCCTCAATAAATATTCTAAACACAACCTACATTTTTTACTCAATTTTACAAACATTTAATCATGATAACATTCAAGGTTTTTTATTAAACGGTAATTTAAACAATATTTTATCAAGTACATATATAAACATGATAAAATTGGGCAACAGGCACGCTACCTATTTAAGCCCTGTAACAATATCTTATGATACAGTATCCAACAATGATATAAAGCTGCATTAGTGGTCAGACTCCTGGCCATTATTGATATAATTTTATCATTAAAGAACTACATAGCCGTCCACTTATGATACAATTCAACATTATATCATTAAGTGTCACATCCACTAATGATATAAGAGGAAAACGCAAAATAAGTACCTCGTTGACCATTATTGATATAATTGTTACTGCAGTATTGCATTTGAAGATGAACTTCAATCATTAATGATACAATTATATATGAAATGGTACTGTTTTAATTTTTTGAATTTTTGCATGTACCTCTTCATACATACATGTAACTGTATCCATTTAGGGAAGACCATCCACTAGGACTAATGCAATATAAATATATATCCTTATTGGTCAATGATGTGCTTTTTTAAATTGCTTATTTTTAAAATAATATATCTTATACTTTCATTAGCTAACACACACAGAGAGAGAGAGAGAGAGAGAGAGAGAGAGAGAGATAGAGAGAGAGAGAGAGAAGTAGACAGAGTGGCACGCATACGTTCATGACTTGTCCATCTACTAAGCAAGACTATCAACTGGGCCTAATGCAGTATACAGATTTATCATTATAAGTCAACGATGTACTTATTTTTAATTGTCTATTTTGTTGATAATCCATCTAATAAACAACTCTTCGCCAACAGAGAAATAGACAGAGGGGCATGCAAAAAAGCATGACTTGTCAAAAACTTGTTTAAAACAGTTCTATTTAATAGATAATTGTTTCATTATTGTTTGAAGTTCATCAAATAATTCAATAAAAATGACATCATTAAAGGTCAACGATGTATTTTTTGCATTTTTACTTGATATCGTTAGTTGATGTGAATTTTGACCATAAGTTAAGGTATCCGATCCATATTAGCACCTAATTTTTCCAACCTTGAATATCCATCATGTATTTAATAATTTGATATTAATTTAAAGCATTTTAGAGTGGAAAAAGATTTACCGAGAGAAATTTTCAAAACTTTTATTAACTAAGCAGTAAATAATTAATGAATACATGTATTGCATTATGTCTATGGGGACAAGCATGTTTTTTAAAATAAAAAAGTAAATACTATGAATATCAATAAATGCTTTGGTGGAAAGATGTATTTTATCATTAGGAATACAAAAACTATTGAAAATAAATTTTACACTGTATAGATGTTTTAAGAATTTATTTTTATAGAATAAAAGCAAAGGGGGCAACTCTTCAAGAAAAGGAAAAGGTCATTAATTAGGACACATTTCACTCGTACATATTGATACTTAAACATGAAAATTATGTCCAAGTATACTGAATATTAAGCCCATACATATCTGTTATGCACCCAGCTTCATTGAATCTGGGGCTATTCTGGATCGGATACCTTAAATAATTTTAAAATTGCATCAACAATGGACGGCTAAGTAGTACGTTAAATGATGAAATTATAGATTCTGTCCACTAACTTTATATAATTAGCGGATGGTCATTACATGGACTTCAACCATTAATTAACAATTAAACATATTTTTATTTTATTACGATTTTTTTTTTTATAAATTCCTTCTCTGGAAGTAACTTTTTAAAAAATTCCTTCTCCGGAAGACATTAAACAGAATCAACGTACAATGTACAGGTTTATCAGTTTTGATGTACGCGGCTATGTTAAGGCTGCCCGAATTGATGTGTAGAAAGTCACTTGTCTGAACTTCATACGATATGACGTCATAATTGACTTTGACGTCACGATCTGCATTCCTTTCGATAGTTCTCGGGGAATGTATCGTAACGAAATAAGTGAATTTTACTGAATATTATTAAAGCGTATGGTTCCTTTACATAGACGCTGTTTTAAATACTAGTAATACTAAATTCAATATTATCATTACTTAGTATAAAAAATCGCCAGTTTTAAAGCCTCGTATTAGGTAAATGACTATTTATAAACTAATGGTTTGGAGACTCGCCCTGCCACGCGTAAACTAATGAAAGGAGATATTTTTATGCATGTAAAAAACAGTCTGGCGCAAGTGAAAGATCAATTCAATCTTTGTATTTTTTGCGTGAAACTGGTAGAGAAAATAAGTACCAATGTGAATCATGCTGGGGGGAACCTACCAATTGGCCAAATGTTGTGTAAATCGAGCTTAAAAAGCAAAATGTGCCTAATTTCGATGATGGGACGCAAAGTTTTGACAATTTTTCAAATAAACGAAATATTTATATGAACCCCCAGCAAGAACTGCAAAATACATTACTTATCGAAGGATTTTTAATAAAAATATATTTGATTTAATGTCATTTATCACTTGCGCCGATGCGATTTATATAGATCATACGCTGTTTTAGGATACGCACGTCACGTGCTTAAGAACAACATATGACGTCACAAAAATGCATCAAATATATTGTTGGATATTGCTGTCTATTAATGTAACAAAGATTTAAAGAAAATCGCCCGGTTAAAGTGTTTATTCGATAATTAAAACAGTATCGTTTTCCGATATAAATTTAGCCTCGGACAGCCTTAACATAGCTGCGTAGCAAATCTATACTTATAAATTAAGGCATTTTGCCAATAAACTTCGAAATGCCTGCACCCGAGTAACTGCTCACACCTTTGGCATTTCAACATGTGTGAGTTGATGTCCGTAAGCTATAATTGAATTTTACTTGATAAGTAATTATTGTAAGATAAATTAAAAACCTACTTTCATTTTCGATAAACCAGCCCGAAATAGCAAATATGTGAGTAAGGTGGTGGACACGCTTTGGCGGATCCAAGTCAGTGGGAGTTTGCATAAAAAATATACTTACAATGAAATAATATTGAATGATTATGTAAAGAGTGAATATATATCCTGGGATCCTATTTCGGGTATACATAAGAATTGAGATTTGACAAATGTTGAATAAATAAAATGAGCCAATTCGTTTCTTGAATGTGCGATTTTTGTTTTGATGAATAGAACTTTCTAGAACGGGTAACCAAGAACGCGGTTTGACTAATTAACGTCATGTTGGAGAATGTAGGATGAGTCACCATGCTTTGTGGGCAGATCGGACATCTGGTTAATACAAAAAAGTTGATAAATAAAATGGGCCAATAGACGCGATTTTATTTTTGATGGAAAGAACTTTACAGAACGGGATGCCAAAAAATGGGGTTGACTAATTAACACTAGGGCGAAAAGAGCGTACACGTTTTTAAATAACATATACATATTTTTTATACCACGACAGATTGTAGTAAACCTTATAAATTAATTTGTTGACAATGTTTTATCTAAATTTCTTATTTTGGGCAATAATAAGTGAAATTTGACATAAAGAAAAAAGTTCTAAAAAGAGATACCACGCTCTATACACCCACACTCTGGTTTGAAATAAGATAATAGTCTATTTTTTTCCGGTCAGCTGCAACAAAAAGAGTTAAGGCCATGCACATGTTCATGTGTATATACTCCATTTCAGCTTAGATTTTCATCACTGTCCTCTCCTTTAAATTTTCAGCCACGCAGCTGCTTTTTTATTTCAGTTTTATAGAATATTTTAAGAAAAGCAATTAAGAAAAATTTCGGACCGAATACATACAAAAATGAACAAAAAAAACCTGGTTCAACATATTTAAAGCATTGTATTATAATAGAATATGTGAATTATTGTTAATCCCCGCGCTTGAGCGGGATATCATCTAGTGCATTTTTAATGTACGATTTTTCAAAGGTTTCCACGAATCAAAAAGTCTCTCCATATATCGTTATAGATTTTCTTTCCGTGTTTGTCATAACATTTCTCATATATATATATATATATATATATATATATATATATATATATATATATATATATATAGGTACTTGACATGGTTTGCAGGTCATGATCCATTAACATGGGTTATGGGACCCTGCATTTGTGGTAGGCTTATTACAAAAGGAAACGCATTTTTAGGAATAGTTTTTGATGAAGAAGCCAAATATAAGATAAATATAAAGATTACTCATATTTGGTTTCAAAGTTATAGATAACGTTGTGGGTCACCACATTGTGGGTATACATACCCACAGTGATATATAGTAGATAATATATATAACATACTTGTGGGTAGGAACCCACAAACCATGTCATGGCAATATATATATAGATTCTTTATGGGATATATCCCACAAACCATGTATGGGTGCAAAAACAATGAAATATAGCATACAGCTGAAAATGATTTGTATAGGAGCACAAAATACAAAATATCATTTTATCAGACTTATATATATAGGCTTTTTTAAGGGAATTTGTTTTATAAAAGTAACCGAAGAATTACTAACGTTTCCTAATGGCAACAGTGCATAGTATGGGGCATTTCTGAAAAGGTGGCAGATTTTTTTACTACATGTAATGCATTGAACAGAGCAGCCAGTGATGCACTGAAGAAATTTGCTTTGTAAACCCCTTGAAATAAAAAGATATAGATACTGTGCTTATGAATCACAGACTTATGTAATTTAAGTCAGAAGCAGCATACAAAGCATGCTTTGAAATGATCATATACTAGTATATGTTAATGCACCTCAGGAAGAAGTTTGGTTTGTGTACCCCTTTTGATAAGATGAACATAGATCAAAACATTGTCCTTAACCGGTGTCAAAGATAAAAAAAAAATGTCTTCAAATACATTGTTTTTCTAAGTTTGGTTTATATAACTATCTTCAAAGAGAATATGGTAACAGACCAGAAAACCTCTTCACTAAAATCATTGACGCCTAAAGTGGCAAATGCCATTGGTTTGAAACTACTTGTAAAAATTAAGGTGTGAACAACTTATCTCGGTTATAGCTTAGGCCACATCAAAATGTCCTATACGCTTTTCCTTGTGACTTTGTATTAAGGTAATACCCTAAATCATTATTTTCCTTGTCACCTTGTCCATGTACTACCACATCTAGGTCATGACGAAGCCCTACATGACCATGACCATCTCTGTGTCAAATAAAGGCAGCGGCAAATGCATAACCCCCACCAAAAATATTGCTATGGCATAGCAATCCATCCTCAACACTTGTAATGTAGACACACAGATTAACAGACAGACAAAGTAAATCCTTTATACCATAATACCTTTATTTGCAGAGGTAAAACAACATTAATAAGGGAACACTTTTGTCAGTTAAAGATTATATTTTATTTCTCAAAGTTATAAAAATGTGTCATGCATGATTTCAAACACAAGACATGTATATATATGTGAACATTCTAGATAGCTGTAATAGTAGTAGCATTTGAAAATTGTTCACAGAGAGACAAACAGAAAGCTACACAAACAGATCATCGCATACACTCTTCTGGTCTATGGCCAGCAGAGCTAAAACCCAGAGGTGTCATGAGAAATTGAACGTCACAGATGTCCTCTGCAAACATAAGGGGAAATATACACTACATGTAAATATTAGATATTAATATGATTGTCCTTTTAAACTATAAGTATTCTAAATTACATTGTAATATACTTTTAAAATATATCCAATACATATTTCAATCATGTTCACTTAACCTTAAACATAAAAGTAACATATAAGAAATTACAACATCTTATTGCTGATATTAAGATTTTAAAACGAATAAAAACTAAACCATGAGGTTACACCACAGGTACACATGTTGCAGATGGAAGCAGTGAGAGTAATACAGATATAACACATACACATTCAATCTTCAATCTAAAACATGAAGCATACAGACGACTCTTGTTTATAAATAAGTCCAGGGTATTTCATGAGGAGATAATCTTCCAATTACAGTTCAAATTTAAAGGGTTTATCACAGAATCATTTTTTACTGCAAGACCAAACGTCCTAAATTTGTTAACTCATTTAAGTCTCAGCATATGTTGCATTTTACTCTTTTTCTGATGAATACTTCTATCAGCAAGAAATTTGCATTTGTTTTTTACTTTCAGTGCTTCTGCCTCTCTTGGTACACTTTAATCTTTAAAGTCCATATAAAATTCAAATGTCCTATTCCATTGTCCATTTTTTCTTTGATGGTAATGTGGTGCATGATGGTTTATCCACTGATTCTATACCACTTGGGACATAATCCTTGTGTTCTTCAATAGAATCTGTGAATCAAATATAAGTAAGTTTCAGTGAATTAAATTCTACAATTGTACATGCAAGTTAAAATAATGTTTTAAAATAACTTAAAAAAATGTGCACAATCACTTTGTGTTGCATGAGAAGAATTGTTCATATCCTTAAATAACAGTTTTTTTTTTAAAAGTCTGTGAAATGGGATATGTTTTAAGGACTAATTGTCACAGAAATCCCCTAACATACAATTTATCCCCTTGAATAAATCACTTTCCAACTTAATTAGAAATACTTTTATTCACACCTTGATCTATTTCTGCATTGAAAGCAACTTTTCTCTTCCTGTTTATACATTGGTTTCTTAAAAAAAGAAAGAAAAAATTCAAAGAAGATATTCCTTTCATAAATACATGAAACAATACATATATCTTTCTTTCGCTGATGAAGAATTTAATACAAATATATCAATTAATGAACAAACTATCACTTTTTCAATACATCAAAAGCACATCTGCTCAACAATTCTTACTGCGCAAATGGAACTTAATTACAATGTAGAATTTTATTGACAGTTACAACCATTTGGCAATTAGCCCTAAACATTTAGCAATTGGGATATAAGTGGAATATATTCCTATTTACAACAAAAATACGAGTACACCATGAGTAAAGATAAAATTAGGGTGTTTACATTATTAATTAAAACTAAACACTGCTCGTACATAAGCACCGTCACAAGTTATATATGTATATATACCATTTGCTTTCGTTACAACCGATTGCACAACTGTTACTTGTTGCCGTATAGTATTCTTTCTTTAGTCTTTGGTTTGTATGCATTTATTTCTTATTTTATGTGCATATACTGTTGGTAAATAATGCATTAACCTGTTTAATTGATGTTAGTATTCTTCTTGCTTGAAAAAGTGCATAAATTTGATTATTTCATTGCGATTGAGTAGCACGGCAAGGCAAGGTGTATGTCCTCACAGGCGAGACCTCTACAGCGAAAAACTTTCAATTGTTTAGATGTTTAGGCCTTATATTAGGTTTATAGAGGGATAGCAGTGATGAGAAAAAAATCATTTTCATTGGACATAAAGATAGATAAGTCAAAAGTCATAAAATGTTTAAACAAACAATATATGATAGTGACCCACAATCCATGAACAGATATAAACATATATATATGGTACCCGCATCAATATTTTTTACAATCTTATACTATCATATCATTTATCAGACCTATCGATCAAGCATACAGATCTATCATCATGCACAAATCCAGTAGTACCGAGTGTTAATCCTAGAAAGTTTATCATTTAACTTCACGGTTTTTCTGTTTATCCTATTATGTTAATCATATCGTTCCTTTCCATAAGCAAGTCATTTTATTTGGAAGTTACATGTTGTTCAATACGCCGTTAAAGCAAATATTTATTGAGTAAACTCAAAAACATAAAAACTCATGAACAATCAACTGAAAAATGTTAAAATAAAAAATCTACAACAATGACCCAAAATCCATGAACAGATCGACGCCAACATGTATATTTAAACAATAAAATGCTTTCTATGGTGATTCATTCGGGATATGAAGGTAGCGACATTGCAGGAAAAATACATAACCCGCGTTAGCAGGTTATGTAAATTTTTCCTGCAAAATTGATCGCTACCTTCATAACCTGCATGAATCATCAAAGAAAGCATTTTATTGTTTATATTAACATCTTTCTTTAACTAATTAATAAATTGAATATGAAAAGTTAGTAAAATTTACTAAATTACTCTTAACGTACACATGTACGTTAGCTAAAAGAAACAGCCAAATCGTCTCCTGTGAGACTTTGAGTCTGGTATCATCATGATTATTTCATGCAGTCCGTGATTTTACTTAGGTCGCTGTAGGTTCAGACCAATCTATAAACAGGGCGTGTTAATTTGAGTCCTGTCACTTTCAGCCGCTGTAGATTTCGACCAATAGATAAATGGGGCGTGTAGATTTCAGTCTGGCTGTTTCTATAGAGCTATGAATTAACTATAACCTTCCGTAAGAAATCGAGGAAAGTATACTTAAAGTTTGTAGATGTAAATATACAACAATGACCCACAATCCATGAACAGATACAAACAATAAATGTATATACATGACAATGACCCACAATCCATGAACAGACACAAACATGTATATACAGTTCAATAATTCATCAAACAAATTAGATACAATTTTCTCCAGCATTCTATCATACTAATATCAAAATGCTTGAGACCAAAATTAAATAAGAAATTACTTTGCTATGTAAACAAATCTTTTGTTTAAATTTTGAATGTTGAAGCAAAAATTCCAGTTATAGACCTAAAATGAATGTGTTAAATGTTAGGAACTGTTTATTTATTCTTAAAATGAATAAAAAGATAGACAAATCAGCTTGAAAAAGACTTGTATATTGAACCTATGTAAATAAAAATAGGGCACAAGCCTGGTTTACATGACAAAGAATTGTGAGCTCTGTATCTTGCTTGTAACTCAATGACTGACTCTCAAATTTCATTTGATCATTAGAAATATATCCTAAAGCATTGTAAATAATGAAAACAGAAAAAACAAAATTTGACCAAAATCATGACAGTGCCCCTTTAAAATATTTGCATATAAACAAATGTCTAAACTCAAAGACACAAAAAAGTCATGAACAAACTACCTGGTACAGGAGAAATAATACAACAATTAACCTACGATAGTGACCCACAATCCATGAACAGACACAAACATGTATATATATGACAGTGATACACAATCCATGAACAAACACAAACATGTATATATATGACAGTGACCCACAATCCATGAACAGACACAAACATGTATATATGACAGTGACCCACAATCCATGAACAGACACAAACATGTATTACTATAGCAACCTTAGAACTATAAGCATTCACATATATATACATGTAAACACAAATGAAACTCAAAGATATGGAACACCTCAACTGCCTTATGTAGATAATGCCCATAATATGCTGATAGTTCAACATTTCATGTTGATCATTGATCAACATTACATGCTGATACATCAACATTACATGCTGATACATCAACATTACATGCTGATACTTCTTCATTATATGATAATTTATCAATTATCATTACATGCTGATAGTATAACATTACATGCTGATAATTTTTTATTATATGATGATACTTATTCACTATATGCTTTCACTAATACATGCTGATATTTCATAAAATGATGGTATTACAGTATGCGGTGATTCTAAATTCGCTATAAGCAGCAGGATCGTGATTCGGTAAAACTCAGGGATATTACTAAGGAGAGAATAGACTAAATTCAAGCTACATTGTACCCAACAATTTAAACAAGCTTCTTTTATGCTTATTGCCTTATATAAATATGGACACCCCATTGGTTATTATCAAAACCTATAATCCCAATACTAGGGCTTGTGCCATTCAGCTGAACTGGATGCTGGAGGGAATGGGGACAACATCACTTTCATAATATTTGTGTGAACTTGCGCCGAAATCTCTCTGTGTCAAACAACTCCATAGTCCCCTTATTGTAACTCGTCTTTGTTTAGGCGCGTTCAAATTGGATGCCAATTTTATGAGTACGTTTTATGTTGTAGGTTGATTGTTTTAATTCTGCAGGCAGGCGCCTTCAAATTTATTTCACCCCCTTTGTATTGGGCATTCTACGCCATTAAATAGCGATTTTACTTTCTTTCTTAAGGAAATCAGAGCATGAGCAATCATCCATTAGATCCCAGCGCTTCGCACAAACTATCTTTTATTTAGGGGGGGGGGGGAGGGGGGGGTGGTGGTGGTGGTGGCAGACCTACCCCTCAATCACAACAAGTCAACAAGTAAATATAAAATAGGAAATGGGGGGGGGGGGATCCCGTATTTTACAATATTTCATCTATTGATCTACATATGATCGAATTTCCATTTTCATAAAATTATTGTAAAACTACATGCAAAGGATAGAGCATTACGTCCTCCAGATTGCAATATCTTACATGAAGTCAGATGCTAGGGACTACGTGCGCTGTTGAAACTGATTCTAGCTGTAACTGTACTGTTGAAAAAAATTAGTGCTTACATTGCCCACTCCTTTACGTGGATCTCCAGGGAAAGCCCACCCATAAATCTGATGTAACCTGAATGACAGAAGTCTTTGTTTAGGTGCTATGAATACTTTTAGCGGTCCACTTTGACCAAGCGCCATAAACTTGGGTTCACTTCAGAATGCACATTTTTGGACAAAAAATCCCCTGGGGTACCTCGAACCCCCCGATTTGTATGCACTGATGGGGAGCGCCAATGGTTTTCCCAAGCAGGCTTTCTTTAAATATAAAATGACTCTGTTAAAAGACAACACATAATCAAGTGGTATTATTTGTTGAGTATCTTGATCTAAACTAGTCTCAGTGGACCTTAGTAATATCTGATCAATCTCCGAAACAGAGAAAAAGCCCAGTGTTAAAAACTTGTTAGGCATCAATGAGTTCTGAATTTTAGTGTATTTCAATCTCAAGATGACCCTTCCCTATTTTTAGAATCACCGCAGAGTGAAGTACCATCATATAATGAAGAAGTATCAGCATGTAACAAAGAACTATCCTGATCATATAAAGACAAAGTATCAGCATGTAATGTTAAAGTTTCAGCATGTGATGTTGAAGTATCATCATCATCCACATAAGGTAGTTGAGGCGTTATGTACAAAGACAATAAAACCTCATGAACAATCAACTTAAACAAACAATCTGTTACAATGACCCACATCCCATGAACAGACAAAAGCATGTATATATGACAGCAACCCAAAAATCATTAGCATTCACATATATATTTGCACTTAAACAAATTTCTTAACTCAAAGACACAAAATAGGCGTGAACAAACTACAGGAAAAATGTTAAAACAACCAATCCATGACAGTGACCCACATCCCATGAACAGACACAAACATGTAGATATGAGAGCAACCCAAAAACCATGAGCATTCACATATATATCTTTGAATGTACATGTCTAAACTAAATATGTATGCATGAATATGCACAAATGTCTAAACTCAAAGACACAAAATCCCATGAACAATCCACAGAAAAAATTGCAGAACAAAAACTCTATGACGGTGACCCACAATCCACGAACAGACACAAACGTATATATATACGAGGGTTGTCCAAAAAGTTCGTGGACACATGTAATTTTATTCAAAATAGAAGCCCCATTATCAAGAAAGTATTATAATATTGTAATAAAGAGCATAATAATGTATATGTATAAAAATCAGAGCAATGTATATTTTTGTAATGGAGATATGAATGTATATACATTGCCTATACAGGCCGCACAGCCCAGTATGACGTTAAATTGTAATGACGTAGTCCTGGGTTTATTTGAGAGTAATATGCCGCATTCACCGTTTGGTCAGAAGGTACAATCGCATATTCCATCAACATATCACTTGTGCCACTTGTGGATAAGTTTCCTTAATCGTTTCATTCATTTCAGTTTTTTACTTCAGTTGACACAATTTTTTTATTGCCAGCGGTCAGATGAAGTCGCTTTTTCATGTGTTTTTAAAGACATATTCTTGCCGTAATATCTTTTAATAGTCCTCTGCTGGTTTGAAAATATTTTTAAATGATGTATGAAAATAATGTACACAATACAGACTACATCACAATAGAAGATTATGAAAACAGTAAATATTCATATCTAAAAACTCAATTACAAAGTTTGGACAATTTTTGCATACTTTCTGCGAACCTTTGATACATTAAAATTTTACTTTATTTCTATAGAAAACAATAAAAACCACTTTGGTTTGATCTGAAATTTTATGACAAAGATTTAGATATATAATATGAATAAATTAACCCATTTAAAATGACAAAAACGCGATTGTCCATGAACTTATTTGGACAACCCTGGTATATATAATATATATATATGACAATGACCTACAATCCATGAACAGATACAAACATGTATGTGTGACAATGACCTGCATTTAATCCATGAACAGACACATATATGAAAATGACCCACAATCCATGAACAGACACAAACATGTATATATGACAATGACCCACATTTAATCCATGAACAGACACAAACATATACCGGAATATATATATTTATATATATATGACAATGACCCACAATCCATGAACAGACACAAACATGTACATGTATATATGACAATGACCCACGTTTAATCTATGAACAGACACAAATACATATATTTGACAGTGACCCAAAAACCATGAGCAATCACACAGTTATATGTTTGCATATACACAATGTCACAAAGACACAAAAAAAATCATGAACAATCTACAGGGAAAATGTCAGAACAAACAATTCCATTTCAGAGAAAAAGCTGTCATTGTCAAAGTTAAGGATAAAGGCTGATTAAAAAGTGGTGACAAAATATAACTGAAACAACGAAATTAAGAATCCTCGACACCCTGTGACTTCTACTTTTAAGACAATACGTCACATCATGGCAATTTCAACGCAATGTGAAACACTTTACATCGCCAATAATTGGTGTTTTAAATATCTCTGTGCAGCTATGGGTTTACCCTCAGTCTACCAACCCACAGGTTCTGAGTGTGAATACTGGAGGGGCATTTATTTTAATGAAGAGAGATGAAATTTAAAGTCCCCCCTTAAAAAACTGATTATAAGGGGGGGGGTAATTTTTAAGTCATAACACATGCTAAAAATCAATATCCTTAATTAAGAGAATGGGCTTGTATGCAGAACTTTTAACAGGTGTTGAGGACCCTCAAATAACGTATCTGCATGTATTACCTTCACTGATAGTTCCTTCCAGACAATGCTGATGCTAATATCATTACAAGCTTCTATCTAATATTCTGAAAAGAAATAAAATGATTTGGTGATCAATTAGTACTCAGATGGTATCCTTTAAGGAGGCTGGGTTGTTAATAAATTAACCATCAGATCTTCTTTAAATTTTTTGATATGATTTGTCTAGCTATAAAATCATTTACAAAAGAAAAAAATCTAAATATTTTATCTTTAAAATCTTATTACTTTTCTCTATCTTTATACATAGGTCTTCTTATTAAGGTGATAAAACTAGTCCAAAAATTGTTGCGCCAATTGAGTGCTCTTAAAAAGATCCTAGCACTAAACTATGTGGTATATGCAAAACTGCCGCTTCCAAAATGCTCTCTATAGTATACAAAGAACAATGATATTCTAGTGAAGTCCTGCCTTGACAAAAATTCCCTATCATTCAGAATACATGTATTTGTGTAATAAAAATACCTATGCAAGGCTGTTGAACATATTCTGCAACATGGTCCCTTATGACATGTTGAATCTGTAGAACAAGTATATACGGTAATTATGTGCTGCAACAGATCTTCACTGTTCTGCAGAATCTGTGGAACATCTGGGTGTGCTTCAACAGGATTTGCCTTCAAATTCCTCCCTAGAGTACAGGCAAAGAATAATTGTCAATGAAATTTTAGTTACTTAGTTACTACAGGTCTACTGTAGTTACTGAAATGTTCCCCTATATTTCAGAAAGAGTAACTAAAGGTAATACCTGTAGTAAAATGCCTAAGCTGTTGAACATGTGAAGTTGCATGGCCCTGAGTAGACTGTAGTATCAGTTAAGAGCCCATCTTAACTAGTTAGTGGAACATCTACATGAGTTACCATTGTGTCCCTCTCTAGAATGCTCTGTTATAAATTTGAAAAAGATTTCATTGTAATTAGAGTTAAGCTTGTAAATCATGTGTTGAAAAAAGTGTTAATGAAAAATACCTGTTCATGTCTGACATCTGATGAATCAGTGCAGTGGTCAGAAGAATCTATGGAACGTGCATCACAGTGCTGCAACAGAGTCCAAAGTCATATCTAATCTCCTACTGTCTATCAATATCCCTCCTTGCAAAGAGTCAAAGCTTGGGGTAGTTGTTCAACATTAATTTCATAACAGCATTATTTTTGGGCTTGTCTGAGGTTGCATCATTAATGTGCATTCCAAGCTTTTGGAAGATTCATACTCATCAATGCTGTAAAATAATAATGAAAACAATACTTAGATAAAATGTCTATATAATGTTACATATAAACATAAGCATTCATATGATGAAATATTATGGTTATATGAACAATTGCGTTATGCAACAACAATACATATCACAATATAGTGGTAACGATATATGAATCACAATGTATTTTTCAAAAATACAAGGGCACCGCAAAGCAGAGCATCCCCTCGCAAAATGAAATATTGGGGGGGGGGGGGGGGGGATGCATTATTTAGAATATACATGTAATTGAAAAAAAACAAATATTTATCTTCATAAAACCTCTTTAGATCAAAATATTCCTATCCCCATGCATGCTCTTAGGGGGGGGGTAGGGGGGGGGGGAGGAGGTAATAATTTTTTTTCTTCATACAAACACACTACTATACCAGCTGTATGTTTCTCACATGCTTCTCACACGCTATACAGTTTTCACAATACGTTCCTAGCATAGCACGGTTTGCTTTTTGTACGATATGATAAATGTTACTCGCGCTGTATGGTCTTTTTTCACACGATATGATATCATAATGCTTCCTGTATGAAAAAGTGTATAGAAAAAAGTGTTATACATGTATCTAGCTGCAATAATGTAGCCCTCTCCAATTTTTTATATCTGATGTTTACTGGAGAGGGCTACAATTCCACAGGATCTCTGTAATGGTGCTAAATTAATTTTTTTATGCAACTGAATTCGGTCTAAAAATTTCGATTTTATATTTGACTTCCTTTAGATAAAATGATTTTTTAATTCAGGTTGAACAAACTAACTGTACATAAATCAAAACCAGATAAAACACATAAGCATGTTTACCAGTCGTCTTTTTCAGCAGCCATGACAGTTCTAGCGCGATTGTATGGGATTTACGCTTGGAGTTTTGATGGGCGTGATAACGTGAATAACAGAGTAAATAATCGATCTTACCTCGTTTTATCACTAAAACATTGTTTCAGGAAATGGTATATAATGGAAAATTCATATTTACCGCGTTAGTTATGTTTAAAATAGGGGAATTCCTATATTCAGGTCAAGATCCGCTCCTGAATTCTCATAGGCTGTCCAAAAATAAAACCGATCAAGGCCAGTAAACATGGCGGACAAATTCAAATTGTGTTGCTGACATACACGAAAAATAACCGATATATGGACTATACTTGATATTTTTGGATTAATTTATGCCATAGACATCTACAATGTTTGAGTTCTGGTAAGAAATGCAAATGTTATTTCCATTTATGTACGATTTGAGTCGAAATTGTTGCAGGAGTGAATCACTCCCGCACTTGCACCATTACAGAGATTCTATGGAGTTGTAGCCCTCTCCCCCCCCCCACCCCCCAAAAAAAAAAAAAAGGGAGAGGGCTACATTATTGCAGCTAACATGTATCATACAGGAAGCATATCATATCATGTAAAAAAAAAAATGATCATACAGTGCTAGTAACATATTGATCATACATGTATAGTTCATTTCCAATAATTATGAATTTGATTTCTCACAATTAATGTTTATTTTCTTTTTTTAAAACATCTACATATTAACATGAATTTCATTAGTTAAGATTATTACAAGTTTAGATAGAAAAAAAAATCATCATTTAAAATTTAAAATATGGAATGTTTAAAACAATGGCCTTTTATAGACAAAAAATCGCCCATTAAAAGTACCGTATTTTTCGGAAATCAGGTCGATACTTTTTTTTCCTGGCACGTGGACCTCGCCCTATTCATCGCTTCGCCCTATTTATGTTTTTTTTTAAATTTGATATGAAATTTTGCACAAATTTATGCAAATCTCCAATAAAATCATGAGTGTTGACTATAATACTGCTTGAATTTCTGTGTAAAAATCATATGGATTTTTATCAATATACTGTAGTAATTTATCATAAACAAATTAAATGTGAATAGATTTATTTCTTCTAACATTTCTTACTTCGATCACTAAGACTGAATCATCTTTCTATCATTATTACATGCTGTCATGCATTTTGATCGTGTGCTTACGATAAACAAGAAATCGATTTCGCATGGTTCAGGTTAAAGTAAATTGAGAACCGTACAAAGGGTAATTAAGGGAGGAAAAAATATCGTTGAGTAGAAATAAAAAGCTGATTTCTTTTTATAATAGAACACATCTACAAGTTTTTTTCTGTAGATTCAAAATAAAACTCTCGATGAAATCTAAACCAGGTGTCTCTGAAATCAGTCTGGGTAAGGCCTACTTTATACACAGTTGAACTCTCGGCACGTGCTACTCATGCCCGCAGTCTTTGAGAGGTTGACCCGTTATATACACAATAAAAAAGTCACACAGAGGTGTGAACGATTATCATGATTAAGCACATATTGTTTAAGCAATACGGTAGGATATATCCAAATCTTAAGGAATAAATGTAATTACACTGACGATAGATGGACCGTAACATTAGCGGGTGAAATGAAATCTCCGGTGAACTATTTCATATACAGTATTATATACTACTTTAGACTCGATCAACAACAAAGACACAGGGACTGAGGGTTGCATGTGCTACCATATTCATGCCTCCAGGCTAGGTTACTATCCCCTAGAAAGAATAATCTTACCGTGACCAGGCTACGCTCAGGTCACAGTAAGAATTCGTCCCATATACTTGCAATGTAGCAGCCGCGAAGCGGATCTGCTTCACGTCGATTTTAAGTCTGTTAAAAATAATCTGCAGGGGAAAAACACATTTTTATACATTACAAACCTTTCTGAACATGCATATGTAGTTTAATCCACAAAATATCCATTTAATTAGCCGTACTAAGGCATTTTGTTAATATACATGTTTGAATTGCCTGCCATTTTGTAGGAAATCGTACTCGGAATGTCTCGGATTTTATCGTAAACAGCGAATTTTCAAATGTGATGTTGCAAGTGGCATTGATTTCGTTACAAAAACAGTTTATGAGGTAAAATGGGATTCTAAAAGAGCAACATTGTAGGTATTTGAGACCAATCATATGAAAATTTAGGCGAGATATAGCGCGATATATTTTTTTTATTTGCTACGAAGCGAGTATATGGGACGAATTCTATCGTTAAACCGGGTCCGTAGGACATCTGTCATTTTAACGATAGAACATTCTATCTAACTATCCCCCAGTGAACACCAGTTTGTATACATGGCAGGGAAGTGATAAGCAAACGATCTTTAATTAATCCGGTCGTACAAATTAGTGTATAATAAATATAATATAAGGAATAAATGTTCAACAAGTCCCGGGGTTGAGTATTGGGCCAATTGGGGGGACTCTCTACTTGCACCTGTAAACAATACATTTGTATGTATGCAAACGAACAAAAAAGTAATCTAACCGCTCAAGACAAGTTTTCTGAACTCGCAGACTTGTACTTCATGTACTGTACAGCTGAAGAATGACACTTGCATTCCGAATCGGTGCATGGTCAAAAGGCAGCCGTTTGACGTTTCAGCATTCCGAATCGGTGCATTGTCAAAAGGCAGCCGTTTGAAGTTTCAGCCTAAGAGCGTCCGCCATTTTTTCTTAATTGCACTTTTAGTTCGATAGTCTTTGCTTCATCGTCATTTTTTTTTAAATATGCCATACTACTTACTGCTAATAAGAAAATATACTCAGTACTTACCCAAGTTACTGCTGTACTCCGCCATTGTTATCCAACAATGCATTGCGTGCATCACAAAACCGTTTTGTGGGACACCCCGCTGGATGTTTATAGATAGACAAAATGTTTAAAGCGAGGAGCTTTGACGCGATGTTCTAAAAATAGATTTTGAGTTGTGGGACATTTTTCAATATATCCGTGTGGGTCAAAAAAATTTTTTTTTCTGTTTTTTATGTTAATAATACCATTTTCAACCTCCCTGTGAATTTTGGACTACATGGTTTATGGGTCAAAATATAGATGACCCACTAGAAACGATCTCGTTACGAGTAACGAGTAGGTCTTCCGTCTGATTTGTTTTATATGATACGATGAAATATCGATACTTTTCACCAATCTGAGATCTCTTTGAAACTAGGGTTTTTTTTTGTCTCGGAACCGAAAACGGACGAACGGAATGAAAATAAAAGTTGATATTTCTTAAACATTTGCCTAGTCAAAGACATCTCAATCAAATATCTACCATTCATAATAGTTTTGTGTCTCAATCACGTAGAGTGACTAAAATCTCGTGGGTATCAAATTCAAAAAAAAAAAAAAAAAAGAAAGCTACCCAAGATATTTGATATATCTCACCGGAAGTAGAATACGTTTTGCTTATTTAGCATTGTTTAGATACCATATATCAGATTTTATATTGATATATTCATTCCATTTAAAAAAAAAAGTGCTTCCGGTGACGTCCGGAAGTTACGAGAATTAAACAAAATAGTGTAAACACAGATACATAAACAGGGCTATCATCCCACAAAGTTTGGTTGTTCAAGTCGTCAATGTTTTTGAGATCTCGTCGATTCAATGTTTTATGCCTCTGGACAGGAAACGGACAAACGGAAGTGCTAAGTGAAAATAATAGTATTTCTTGAACATTAGACAACTGTACTTTATTGTTCATCAATTTTATTAAAATTGTCAAAGAAAAACATTTAACTTTTAAACAACCTGATTTGTTTGAAACCTTTCGGTGAGGACCGGAAGTGACGGTTGACAAAATGAAAGCGGTTAAACGAATATCAAATGTATATCATTCCTGTAAGTTTCTGTCTTGATCACTTGCACTTTCTAAGATCTCACGGGTAAAACATTTGTTTAAAAAAAGGCTGAGATATTTGAGATATCTCACCGGAAGTATTTTTTTTTTGTTTTTTTTTAACATCGGATAGATGACATATGTAAGGATTTATACTTATATTTAAAATCTATTTGAAATTAATTAAATGCGTAAAAAAAATTTTTGAAGTGCTTCTGGTGACGACCGGAAGTTATGACGAACAAAACAAAATAGTTTGAAGACATCTACTAATATAGGTCTATAATCCTACAAAGTGTGAATGCTCAAGTCCTAATCATTTTTAGGATCTCGATGCCACAAGCTTTTTGTCGCGGGACAGGAAACGGACGACAGGAAATGAATTTTTAAAAAATTGAAAAGAAAACTTCGAGATATTATTATTTTCTATTATTCCTGCAAATTTCAAGAAAATCTATTAAGCCGTCTTTGAGAAATCTTGTGAACAAAAACAGGGGAATTTTTTTTTCAAAATTCGTACCCAATTTTCAAGCCATGGCGATCTCTAAAAAATGGCGCCACTGGCGTAAAACAAAAACAGTTGGAACATCTTCAAACTATGGTCTACCTATCCTGAAAATTTCATATTCATATCTCTGATAGTTTTTGAGTTTTTGTGTGCACAAAATAGGTCGTAAAACTGTACAAAAAGGCCGATAAATCGGTACCGGAAGTGACGACAGGAAAAATATCAAAAATGTATGAAGTTCATATCAAGTCTAATTATCTGTGAAAAAATTGTGGAAATCGGTCGAATAGTTTTCGAGAAATCGCGTGCACAAAATTTGTGGAAAAGAAAAATAATAACAACTAGACGCTCGTTGCGAGCAACAAGAGGTCTTCCGTTTGAATACACCTTTAAAAAGACTATAGAGATAGTTGTTCTTTTCTACCATTTCTTAACACTCTTTAACATAGAGCAAAACCAATATCGGATATCTAAAACGCTATGTAAAAGTCAAACCAATATTGTAAAATCCGTATTGTGACGTATTTCGATCATCGGTCACTTCGCCGGCATCAAAGAAATTCCGCCGCAACAACAGTGAATCAGGTTCCAACGATGCAACTGCATTACAAATAGATAAAATAGCTAACCGCGGGTCGAAAAACAATTTTTTTTCATATTTATACATGTACTAACATTTAAAATTATTCTTATGTTTAGAATGACTTTTTTCAATAGTATGTCAAGAGAGAGAGAGAGAGAGAGAGAGAGAGAGAGAGAGAGAGAGAGAGAGAGAGAGAGGGAGGTCTTAGCTAGACTATGCAATTTTTTGCTTATTGGAATACAACTTTATATTTAGTATCGACATCTGTCTGGGTTGACCCCTGAATCTAATATAGATTAGAATACTACGGACAAGCAAGGCTACAACTGCAGAAAAGTTTCAATGAATTGTTTAGATCCGTGTTTACTCTGATGGTGTTTTGTATTTTTTCTTTGTAATTTTGAGTTTGAACACAGTTCGTTATCACCACATGCCATCGTAGAGGCGGAGTTCAGACATTCACTGCTCATGACTTAACGGAGAGAAAGAGAGAGAGAGAGAGAGAGAGAGAGAGAGAGAGAGAGAGAGAGAGAGAGAGAAGTAAATGTACAATTCAAACATACATGTATATAATCTGTAAAAAAAAAAAAACATTTGTCAATAAACGCATGTATATATGCATGCCTGTATCCACGTATGTAGAGAAACATTAAACAACCCTCAATTTAAAGTCATGTATAATAATTCAAACATGGGCATTTTTTAGGAGAACGGTTATTTCCTACCCGCAGTCGCTAATTGTTGTGTGCACACAGACATTGAGATAGCGGCATTTCTTTGATGCCGGCAAAGCGACCCGGCGAGCTCTAATGCGGTCGTATTACAGGGGTGTTTCGGCGGCATGACTTTGATGCCGGCGTTGCTACGAGCGTCTGAATTTAGATAGCTGCTGATAAAAAAAAGACTGTCACATAGCAGGAAATTAACGGTATTTCTAACCGGGCTCTATATTTGTACTGAATAAAAACCCCGATATTATTTTGATTTATGATAAAATTTAAACGGAAAACATTTTAAGCCATCATTGTCAAGATAAAATCGTAAAACAAACCACAATTAAGAAAGAAATAACGTTCGACACTCGGGGACTGAACCCGGGTCGCCTGGGCACAAGTCCACCACTCTAACGACTGAGCTACGCGGACTCTCGCTTCAAGACTTTGAAGCCTAATATCTCGAGAATGCGTGGATCGATTTTAAAACGGATTTCATATTCTGAAGTTTTGAATGCGTCTCTATCAAATAATAAAATAAAAAAAATTCAAGTAAAAAAAGTTGAAAAATTATAATTTTTCGTTTCCTTCCGGTGACGACCGGAAGTGACGGCGGACGTTCGGATATGCGAAGGGCACTGCGGCAGACGATTCTCTATCATCCCTGAAAATTTGAAAGTTCTATCTAAAAAACTTTTGGAGAAAAACCGGGAACAAGCGAAAACATAATTTTTTTAATATCGCGGGACCGGAAGTGACGACCAAGAAAACCTCGTGTAATTTTCTTACAAATTTAGTCATGAATAAGATTTGAAAGTTTTATCAAAATCGGCTAAAGCGTTTTTGAGAAACCGTGACAGAAAAAAAAAATAATAATAATAATAATAACAATTTTCGTGCCTAGGCGAGCTCCAAGAAATAGCGCCACTGGCGCAAAACAACACAATAGTGCACAACTTCAAACTATAGACTACCTATCCTGAAAATTTCATAGTCATATCTGTGATAGTTTCTGAGATCAACTCTGCACAAAAAAGGTCGTAAAAATGTGCAAAATGGCCGATAAATCGGTACCGGAAGTGACGACAGGAAAAATATTAAAAATGTATGAAGTTTATCTCAAGTCTCATCTTCTGTGAAAAAATGGTTGAAATCGGTCGAATAGTTTTCGAGAAATCGCGTGCACAAAATTTGTGGAAAAAAATAATAATAATAAGAAATCGTACGAAAACAAAAAGGTCTTCCGTTGGAAACGGAAGACCTTAACAATTTTCGTGCCTAGGCGAGCTCCAAGAAATAGCGCCACTGGCGCAAAACAACACAATAGTGCACAACTTCAAACTATAGACTACCTATCCTGAAAATTTCATAGTCATATCTCTGATAGTTTCTGAGATCAACTCTGCACAAAAAAGGTCGTAAAAATGTGCAAAATGGCCGATAAATCGGTACCGGAAGTGACGACAGGAAAAATATTAAAAATGTATGAAGTTTATCTCAAGTCTCATCTTCTGTGAAAAAATGGTTGAAATCGGTCGAATAGTTTTCGAGAAATCGCGTGCACAAAATTTGTGGAAAAAAATAATAATAATAATAAGAAATCGTACGAAAACAAAAAGGTCTTCCGTTGGAAACGGAAGACCTTAATAAGAAATCGTACGAAAACAAAAAGGTCTTCCGTTGGAAACGGAAGACCTTAATAAACCACCTAAGGATCCCACAACGTGAGTCTGAGATATATGAAATATCCCACAACACGGCTCTTGTATAACTATATATATATATATATATATATATATATATATATATATATATATATATATATATATATATATATCCCAATGCATTTAACACCATCTTTAGCTTACAGTACTTTAATTCCATTTATACTTTTTTATAAGTTTTTGTCTACCAAACAATATTCATTGTAATAATGAAAGTTTTATGTTAGTGTTCAACGCATGCTTAGCATTTGTTTGGGTTTGTTTTGTTTTTTTTATTTTTGTTTGCTTGTTGTTGTTTTTTTTAACAGAAAATTAATGTAATTTGTTTCTTTCGAAAATTATGAACCGGTTGGATCACTACCATTATTGCCTCTGAAATGTTCCAGAGTGATCGAGACCTGTTTCAAACTTTACATGATTGTATGAAAAGATTCCACTGAAAGTACGGTGGTTCCATTGTAAATATTTACCAATTTTTGCCGAGGTATTGCCCATGTATCAGCACAACAAACCAGACAATAAATCTATTACACGTGTATTATAAGAATAGCATAATTTGGATATTATATGATTTATTTTCACGGTTGTGATTACATTGCTATGACACTGTGTTCAACAACTGCTATAGTTCTTACTTCTTTATTTCTACCAAGTCGTTCATTATCTTACTTTACACAATCCTGGATTCAATTTCGAAATTTGTAAAAATGAATTATTTAAAATCTATTTATTCAAAACAAACAAATCTGAATACAAGCACTAGATATTGTTTATTAGTAGAAAACAGAAAACAGACCAAAAATATCTTCTTGAAAAAAAAAAACTCTTACAATAGTATATTTTACAAACGTACACAACAAAAACATTGCACGAGCCTTATTTACATATAAAACAGCATTGTAAGCTCTGTATCTTTAACATAATTCGATATATATATGACATTTGCTGACCATCAAACATTAACTTAAAAATAGAAAATAATTTTCAGCTCAAATCGTGAACATGTTCCTTTAAGCAAAGTACATACTAGTTATAAAGAAAGAGCTATATACATAGTAGCAGGAATATATATACTATGGTTTCTTCAATATTTGTGGACATCAGTTTATCAATGTTCACTAATTTAAAAGAAAAAAATATATGGATTTTAAGTAAGTTGGTCACTTCGAGGAGAAAAAAATTCTTGGACATGCACGGATTAAGAATTTTTTTTTAGGGGGGGGCGATCTAGGGGCTTATAATTATATCGGAAATTTTACTATTTTGAATTTTCCAGGGGAAGGAGGGGTTACGGACTCTCCTCCCCCCTTTGATCTGCTCTTGTTGGACAATAGCCTATAAAGTGTGGCAATGTATAACATGATATATGTATCGCATACCTTACTTCGATCGATGCATGATCATCTAATTCTAATTAGATGCAACTCAACAACGCGAATTCCACAAAAAGTTATGTTCAACGAATATTAATGAATATTATATATACATGTTATATCGATGAGTGGCTAGAGTATAGTTTTGATGATTCAGTTTGAGAATTGTATTCATAAAAGACTCTATAGAAGAAAACTCTTGGTTAAAAAATATGAATGTAAGGTTTTAATTTCAGTCAACGAATTGAATATTGATAAACTGTTAAAACAATATAGCCAACATACATAATGTCGATAATATATCAATATATCTTATGTACATACTTATGTTCAATGTTCTTATTGAGGATATATCAATTGAATTAATCTGTATATCGATACATATATAATTGAAAGTGTGCATTTTGTGTGAATTTTATTTCCCGCGCGGATCTAGGGGAGTGGGGGGTAGGGGGTTCAGAATAAAATTACCAAAAATATGCCTCGGACTCCCCCCTCCCCCCATGCACTCTGGCAAACTCAAATAACCGTCAGACCCCTCCCCTGTACATGTATTTAGCATGAAAACATGAAATTCTTACGAAAACCACCATTTCCAATGGTTTGAAGGCAATATTGGTAGATATTGTCAAACAGTCTATTCATTTGTCATTTTAGCGAGACTTCCTTTTTTCTATATTCTCAGCTTTTCTTTCTATGTGTCACGGTGTGAAATTCAATCTTTCGGACTATATTTAATTATTGTGTAAATTATGTTTTTCGGACTTTGTGTTAATTGTTACAAAAACTTTCCATCTATTTCGACAACTGTTTTATAAACGTTATAAATTCCGCGCAGCATAAATCCCACCTGAGGCACAATCAGTGATGGACAGCTAATCTTTTAATTGACTTCTGTTTATGTTTATTGACACTTAAGCTTCTTTCATCATATTAATCCTTTTATGTACATGCTGCTAAAATGTCCCGAGTCACTCAATAGCTGTTTGATAATTGATTTACTTACATCTGTACTTCTTATGTTAATCCTTCATTGTGTTGTTCCATTGTTCATTATATATTATTCTGAATTGTAAATTATAGTTAGTTGGAATCAGACCTTCGGTGCTGATGCATACCAAACTCATGTAAAAGTATATTTCATGTAAAGTCTATATAAAAGTCTGAAACTAAAACGCGTGTTGGCTTGTTGGAGGTTTTATGAGGCTGGGTCCAACAATAAGAGAATAAGCTCACGGTTGGCCCAGTACTAGTCCTATACGGGAGAGAGCGCCCCGTAATATTTGGTAACTTAAGCAGAAGTCAATTAAAAGATTAGCTGTCCATCACTGATTGTGCCTCAGGTGGGATTTATGCTGCGCGGAATTTATAACGTTTATAAAACAGTTGTCGAAATAGATGGAAAGTTTTTGTAACAATTAACACAAAGTCCGAAAAACATAATTTACACAATAATTAAATATAGTCCGAAAGATTGAATTTCACACCGTGACACATTCTCCCGTATAGGACTAGTACTGGGCCAACCGTGAGCTTATTCTCTTATTGTTGGACCCAGCCTCATAAAACCTCCAACAAGCCAACACGCGTTTTAGTTTCAGACTTTTATATAGACTTTACATGAAATATACTTTTACATGAGTTTGGTATGCATCAGCACCGAAGGTCTGATTCCAACTAACTATAATTTACAATTCAGAATAATATATAATGAACAATGGAACAACACAATGAAGGATTAACATAAGAAGTACAGATGTAAGTAAATCAATTATCAAACAGCTATTGAGTGACTCGGGACATTTTAGCAGCATGTACATAAAAGGATTAATATGATGAAAGAAGCTTAAGTGTCAATAAACATAAACAGAAGTCAATTAAAAGATTAGCTGTCCATCACTGATTGTGCCTCAGGTGGGATTTATGCTGCGCGGAATTTATAACGTTTATAAAACAGTTGTCGAAATAGATGGAAAGTTTTTGTAACAATTAACACAAAGTCCGAAAAACATAATTTACACAATAATTAAATATAGTCCGAAAGATTGAATTTCACACCGTGACACATGCTTCGCGTCCGCGTAAAACACGTCCTCGTGTTTTGAATTTTTATCATCGACGGTAACCGCGTTGTTGTCTTCTTTGCTGCTTGTGTGGTTGAAATCGGCGGTCAAGTTGTTTATCATGCAACACGGCCTCTAGATGTTCGTTATCACATTCCAATACCCAAATGGTCTGCAGCAGGGCGTTGTTTTGTTCCCTCAGCTGTTTGATTGTATTGTCAGCCTCTGTCTGAATTTTCGTTACATATTGAGAATGTTCACTCCCGATATCTTTTAGTCTCCTCTGCATTAAATCCATGAGTACTTTATCACCGTGTGCCTCTGCTTCTAATTTTTGTATTTTCTTCACATAAATATCAATGTCAGAACGTTTCGAGTTTTCTTGAAGCTTTGTTCTCAAATCCGTATTTTCACTTTGAAGTCTTGCGTTCTCAGACTTAGCACGTTGTAGATTTTCAGCCATACTCTTCGTAAGTAGATCGGACTTGCGTAGCTGAATCTTAATGTTGTGTAGCTCAGTTCGTAGAATACTTGAGGTATCAAACAAAGAATGAAATTGATTGTTACGAATTGAATTAAACGGCAATTCTCTCAAAGTACGTTTGTTTTCAAGATATTTGCACAGTCGTTTCATGTCTCGCGTCTTTTTACGACCCAAAACTGCTTCCTTTTCAACACAGTTTGTTGGTTTCTTCATCTGTGTAAAACACATTCTGGAATAATGTCCAATTCTGTGACATTGGTAACACTTCTGGTTGAACGCGAAACATAAAACGTTGGGATGCACGTTTCCGCACCTTCCGCACACTGGACGCTGACTTGAGGGGAAGCTGAACTTCTTCTGTCTCCACTGCGGTCGGAAAGAATATTCCATGTTGAATCTAGTTTAAATCGTCTTCTTCATCTGTAGACTCTGAATCTGGGGAAACTCGCTAAACTGTTGTAGAGGTCCAGGATCTGACTACTACAAAATATATATAGCAGTCCCGGGTGTCGTTACCCTTAGGTTTCTCCACCAAATATTACGGGGCGCTCTCTCCCGTATAGGACTAGTACTGGGCCAACCGTGAGCTTATTCTCTTATTGTTGGACCCAGCCTCATAAAACCTCCAACAAGCCAACACGCGTTTTAGTTTCAGACTTTTATATAGACTTTACATGAAATATACTTTTACATGAGTTTGGTATGCATCAGCACCGAAGGTCTGATTCCAACTAACTATAATTTACAATTCAGAATAATATATAATGAACAATGGAACAACACAATGAAGGATTAACATAAGAAGTACAGATGTAAGTAAATCAATTATCAAACAGCTATTGAGTGACTCGGGACATTTTAGCAGCATGTACATAAAAGGATTAATATGATGAAAGAAGCTTAAGTGTCAATAAACATAAACAGAAGTCAATTAAAAGATTAGCTGTCCATCACTGATTGTGCCTCAGGTGGGATTTATGCTGCGCGGAATTTATAACGTTTATAAAACAGTTGTCGAAATAGATGGAAAGTTTTTGTAACAATTTAACACAAAGTCCGAAAAACATAATTTACACAATAATTAAATATAGTCCGAAAGATTGAATTTCACACCGTGACATATTCTTTCTTTACATTTTCAATATCACTTTTTGCACAGATCTGGTGGCTGATTGTAGAATTTTATAATTTGATGTCTGACAGAATAAAAAAAAATAATTTTATGAAAGTCTGGTGGTTTTTTTTTTCAATTAACTGTTGTGCCATATTAGCTGCAGGTCTATAGCTCCCGGTCTGAAAAAATTCAGATGGACGACCTGGGAGCTACAGTGCCTCCCATAGTAAAAATCTACAATTTACGGCGCACAAAAATGTGCGCTAGTTTTGGACTGATTAACCTTATTTCCGAACACATTCTATACAAATAATCATTCCAAAAAATTCCTCGGACATTTTACTACAGATATGAACACTTTACTTGCCTCTGATATTCTTTTAAACACCATCACTAGCCCCGTAATGTGAAGTGGTGCAGTTTGTTTACATGTAAAAATGGCGACTCTCGATCTCGACGTGAATTTAACATACTTCAATTTCCGAGGTCGGTTAGCGTGTTTAATAGAAAGTTTGAGGCAAGTAAAGTACCGATATCAGTAGTAAATTGACAGAAGAATTTAATGGTACTAATTTTCTCCACATAATTTGTGTGAAAATTATGTGAATCAGTCCAAAACTAGCGCAAATTTTTGTGCGCCGTAAATTGCAGATTTTTACTATGGGAGGCACTGTTAGTAGCTCCCAGGTCGTCCATCCAAATTTTTTCAGACCGGGAGCTACAGACCTGCAGCTAGTGCCATATGTTCATGTAAATGAAATTAAAAAGATCGGCTTGCATTTCTGCTGCGGATCCAATCTATTGAATACAATCCGCTATACCGGGTGCCGGCTATATGCGTTAGTAAACTAACTATATAGAAGAAGCGAGAAAACCAATTTAAAACATGTAAGTAAAATTTATCGTCTGTCCCAAGTTCAAGTTCCGCAATTTTAAGTCTATTTTCTTCATTAATATACATACCAATCAGTAAAGAGCGGTTGAAACAATAATTATACATGTGTATACATTTTGTAAAGGAAAATGATCTAGCATATCCCCTCTTAATAACCCGGATAAATTGGCAATTGAAGTTTCCCACTGGGTTTATATTGGAAAAATCTGACAACATTTATTCATTCGGAAGTTCTTGGACCACCTCGCACAATTTTTTCAACACTTTTTATATTTCGTTTGCGATGGAAAATCCCCGTAGACTTGTTATCGTTGTCCTTGTCTTTCACTAGGGTGTTTCAAAGAAAAGTATTTATTTCTGTAGTGTGTATATACGCAACTCATTTCTAAAGTGTGATGCACAACGTTCTTTTATATCTCTTTTTTTTTTTATCGTTTATCATACAATATTAACATTCCAAATATTTTTTGCATGCAAAGTGTGTAAGAAGATACTGCAGTTATAAGACCGTAACACACACAGGGTACTCAAAGGTTAAAATGACGAGTTTTATTATGACGTCACAAACGTTGAACGCTGTAAAATGCAACGTCACAATTGAGAATCAAAGTTCACGCTTGTGGCTGTTACAGTGGCTCTTCCATTAATTTGAACTTACCCTTAGGATAAAACAGAAATTTTGACGTATAAATCACATTTGCAGAAAAGGCAAGAAGTTTTAAAAAATGTAAATATAAGCATTGATTCATTATTTTTTCAAAGATATAGTCTCATAACTGCAGCGGAGTGTGCATACAAATTTTCATAACGCGCTAACGCGCGTTACTCAATTTGTATGCACATACCGCTGCAGTTATGAGACTATATCTTTCAAAAAATATAATGATTCAATGCTTAAATATTTACATTCCACATATATTTTGCATGTAAAGCTACTGCAGATATAGCATAATAACACAGACAGGGTACTAAAAGGTTAAATTACGAGTTTTAATTGTGACGTCACAAACGTTGAACGCTGATAAATACAACGTCACAAGCGAAAATCAAAGATCACGCTTGTGGCTGTTACTGTGGCTCTTCCATTTATTTGAACTTACTCAAAGGATAATACAGTAATTTTGAGGTATAATTCACATTTGCATACAAGGCAAGAAGGTAAAAAAAATGTAAATATAAGCATTAAATCCTTATTTTTTGAAAGATATAGTCTCATAACTGTCTCATAACTGTAACGGTGTGTGCAAACAAATTTTCATAACGCGCGTTATTCAATTTGTATGCACACACCGTTGCAGTTATGAGACTATATCTTTCAAAAAGCTTAAATATAGTACACGTCATAATTGCATTACACAATATAAGATTGAATTTTTATTATTCAAAATTTTCCTGGTCGTATGATCCTGACATGTATTCTAATTCTGAATTTGTTGAATAGGCGGCAATTTCGTGAGATATATACAGGGTGTTGCAACTTTTAAAGAAATCGTTCAGCATCATAATTAATTTTTGACCGAAATCGTACATCGCCGTACATTTCAGATTATACTATTTCATATCCAATTGATTAAGAATTCATTTTGCATTTGTAGTTAAGATGCACATATGCCTTTACATGAAGCATTATGTAGCTAGATCGCATGAATTGATATCTGTTTATGATTAAGATGAATATTTACATTTTAAGTAGGTGATATATGGTACATGTATATCACAATCATGTATATTGCAAATTAACCGACGTACCTATACCTACATGTACGTGTATACAATTTTTAAGCCCGTGTATTTCTTTAGATACCGTTTTTCCTTTTTTCATGCCTTTATGAAATATCTACAGGGTACCATCTACATTTGCGGACACTGACTATATTCTCAAGAAATATGAATTATTACGTGAATAAATGTATCAGTGTGTTGAACATTCCAACAAAGTTCAGTGGCCTCGCCACTTCTTTTTCTGGTCTTTGACCGAATAAATCGTTTACAAGTATATGTTTAAATAGTCAGTCAAGGAATTACTTGAAGAGATTTCATTTAAAAACCCATATATTGCAAAGTGGTCGCATTATCTGTAGACCATAAAATGGCGTGAAAGTTGACAGGGGTGTTCTCTCGCGAGTAACAATAGGCGCAATTGTTATTGTGTACAAAGAGCCATGTGGCATCTTAATTGATTCATTAGGCTGTTTCTAGCTACAGTTATGAATGAATTACATGTAAATACAAAACAATGAAAACACAGACAAGTTAACAAAGTACAAATTTATTTCAAATACGGCCAAGAAATGACCTGAATAATATATAGTATATTATGAGTGGAGAGAGAGAGAGAGGGAGAGAGAGAGAGGTTTTATAATTTATACCTTACAACGATAACTTCCATCATCAAGTTTTCATTGTTATAACAGAACAGACACTACAAATAAACAATTAGCATATGGCATTACATTATTAATGCAAGCTTGATCCGCTCCCCGCACTTACTTAATGCTTTAAAAATTTACATTTACGATAACGAGTTTTTACACGCCCATCTAGAACCGATCAAATAACAACTCATGTCTATGGGGCTCCATTTAATTTTTTACTCTATGAAATTCCTATCGGTCATTGGTACTGGGGCCACTAAAAATAAAACCTTTTCGGTTAGTATGTTGACCTTTTTGCGGAAGTTGTGGAGAAAGTAGTTGCGCAATGATCGATTGCGCAGAATATGCAAATCACCCGTGACAACAACTACGTCATCAGGTGCCCCCGATGCGAGGAATATTACCTGCTAAATAATATTTGTTTTGGTTTGAGAATACAGCTGTTTTTAGGGGTGAAACGGAAAATGAGGCGATTAGTAGTGTAGATAATCAACATTGGAATGTGTGTCACCCTTGGACCTATATGATCGTCGACAGCAGATTCGTTTTTCTAGCGGATTTAACCGCGATAAATAGTGCCTTACGCTAGTAGTAGAAGTGCATACATCCAAAATGGACGTCCGTCAAGCCATCGAGATCGACCCAGATTTTGAGCCGCAGCAGCGAGTTCGGTGCAATACTTGGCCGTGCCGTCCACGGGAGGATGTAGTGGAGGCTCAATGCTCCCCGGTGTCGGATGAATCGACAGCAGACAATCAGGTCAAACCGGAGAATCTTGGTCTGAATAAAAAGACCTCGTCTAGGCGGAATGCATGGGGAAATCTTTCATACGCTGACCTAATTACGAAGGCGATTCAAAGTTCTCCAGAGCAGAGATTGACATTGTCACAAATTTACGACTGGATGGTGCAGAATGTGCCGTATTTTAAGGATAAAGGGGACAGCACGAGTTCGGCGGGATGGAAGGTTGGTATATTTGTTTCACATTCCTGTGGTCGACATAGCCCCCTTTTGATCCCCGCCGAATATTTGTTTTGACTGTGTGACGTAGCGCTCTCACCACGTGCTTACTATTGTCCCGTTATAATGCTCACATTTATGTACTTTTATTCATATTTATGCAATGACAGCTCATAAAAATACAATTATGTATCATATTACTGCATATTTATCTCTATTTAATTCCATTTAAAACATAAATTCATTTCTGATCTTTTTAAAGTGCACACAATTGATTTTCAATAATTGTAAAGTCCTGAAATGATATCTAGAGCTCTAGGCCTAGATAAAAAAAAAAAAGGTCTTTGGATAATTTTGAAACCTTTGAAAGAGCTGTCAATTTGCATTCTAAATAAATTATGAAATAAAGCACTCACATTATTCATAAATAGAAAAAATGAAAAGAAAAGAATTTTCTCATCTGATTTTTTCATATGAGTATTATTATTTATCATATAATGTTTTTATTTCATCATGTGGATTGGAACAGAATGGAATTAAGATATCATTATGTACATATCATTGGAATGAAAGTCCGAATTCCCTTCTAAGATAGATAGAATGTTCTATCGTTAAAATGACAGATGTCCTACGGACCCGGTTTAACGATAGAATTCATCCCATATACTCGCTTCGTAGCAAATAAAAAAAATATATCGCGCTATATCTCGCCTAAATTTTCATATGATTGGTCTCAAATACCTACAATGTTGCTCTTTTAGAATCCCATTTTACCTCATAAACTGTTTTTGTAACGAAATCACTGCCACTTTGAAAATTCGCTGTTTACGATCGCCATGTTTACGATAAAATCCGAGACATTCCGAGTACGATTTCCTACAAAATGGCAGGCAATTCAAACATGTATATCAACAAAATGCCTTAGTACGGCTAATTAAATGGATATTTTGTGGATTAAACTACATATGCATGTTCAAAAAGGTTTGTAATGTATAAAAATGTGTTTTTCCCCTGCAGATTATTTTTAACAGACTTAAAATCGACGCGAAGCAGATCCGCTTCGCGGCTGCTACATTGCAAGTATATGGGACGAATTCTTACTGTGACCTGAGCGTAGCCTGGTCACGGTAAGATTATTCTTTCTACTTCTAAGAGAACTTGGGCAGTGCCCTTTTGAAAATTTGCAGAAAATAAACCCCCTTCAGAATAATTGCGATACTGCTCTTTTGCAGGGCACTTTAAGATAGTTTTGTTAAATTTTAAAATGACATAATGGTAAGTTTGATTAACATCATTTATTCATCAATTGAGAGTTCACTAAACTACATATATATATATATATATATGTATAAATTTGCCCTACAGAAGAGAAGGTCTGCAATTATCATGAAACGGTTACTTGATGTTTTTTTCTGATCTGCAAGTGCCCCAATCAACCGCTTTAAAATATATTGTTCTTCAAAATTTTGTGTGTTTCAAAGGCAAAGCACTTATAAAATTTTGATGTATTAACTAAAAGCAGACCCCAAGACTTGCCTGTATCAGGACTTACCAATGTGATGGCACTCACAGGGGGATAATTTGCTGCAGATGGAGTCTATCTGATATACATCAGATGACATTTTATCATAGGAAAATATTGGCAAATGCTTTAAGCTTGTTAATGAGAAATGATGATGTTTGCACAGGTTTTCACATCCTTAAGGAAAAATGGCAGGTGCTATTTGTCAGTTGATGTCATAGTTATCATAGAGTGATGCCTGTATTTCCACTCTCCGAGTTTCTGATTGGCCTAAATCATCGTTGAGTATACCGGTATTCACTATTATAACATGTGTATAACTATGTATTTGTTGTAAAGATGATTTTGAACAGCAAGATGACATCACCGTTTTTAACGTGAATTCTTCACTGGATGTGAGTTCACACTATCTAGATGATTTTGTTGCTCTCTTGCACTCTCATTTGTAAAATTGCATTAATTATAAACAACCCAAAGATCTATAGATCACCCAGGGAATATCAGATTATATGCTAAATGTTAAACACATTGTGATCATTGGATACTTATATAGTCAACAGCAGCAGCTATAGAATACCTTATGGATTCATGCAACATTACACTTATCTACTGTAACAGTAAGAGATCTTATTAATGAAGACTGGAACCGACTAGCCACATTGTGCACTATACCTGTAGTTATGTGCATTCACATAATAAAATAAAGAATTACATGTGTTTTTATGATGTGTTGTCTGTTCAGTCAGACTGTGAGTTTTTATAGGTGTTCAAAGCTCATTTGTGATTGGCTCCCTGAGACTCATTGTTGACGGGCTCGTTATAATGTCCCTCCTAATCACCTCTTGTCAATGTGCATTGTTAAATGAATGTTGACATGTTTATTTCTGAAAGTCAAAGACCCTATGCAACTTACAGAGATTGGGTGCTTTGGTACTGTATTTGTACTAATTGTCCAAAATGTACACTGTAGAATTCTGGTAGTTTTCTCTCTTTATCCACACCCTAATAAGATTGCTAGGGATATTTTTTATAAGACAGCTACTATTACATTTAAAATTAATTGACCTTTTTAACTCCATCCCTCCTCTCTCCCGAACTTAATGTATGGCAGAGTAACATCTTAAAAGCACCTTTCCTTCCTTGCTTATATTAAAAATGGGGTAGGGAGCAATTCATTAATCAGGGAATGACAATGGAGATCATTATTAACATGGTGATCATATAACTGATTGAATGTGGTAAGTAGTTGTACAAATGTTGCATTGTCATGGTTGTGTTTTAGCTGTCATCTTGGTTTGGTTCAGAGACCTTATGTTTGGAAAACATTTACTGTTTGTCACAACTACATGTAGCAGAAAGCATCTGTTCTAAGGTCAGAGGAGACAAACACTAGTGACTACTGTCATGGTAGCAATAATTTTTTTTATATATTTTTGAACAAGTACACATCCTTTTGGTTATGGAAAAATTGGACTGCATTTATAACTGAATGATGTGTTTATATTACAGTAAGGTACAGTAGGGATTGGACGATTCACCGATGCACCGGAGCATCACGGTATTTATTTTGACGATATTTGGATCGATGCATCTATTAATAATTAATACAACGATACCTTAGCGAACTTTTTTTTATTTTCTAAAAATATCCGAGCTTTATATATCGGCTATATTTAGTCTGCGTGCCTAATATGAAAGTACAAAGATGGTGGAAAACCTCGTCAAGTTATCAAAATTGTGAAGAAGCTAAATCTGGAGTGTGGAAAACTTTCAGATTACTTGTTTATGAAAAAGTATTGTATACAAGACTAATTTATTTTGTAAATTGTGCAACGCTCATTTTAAATATAATGAAATGACTTTGGACATGCGATAATACATCGACAAATTAAAAGAATTTTAAACCCTTATTCATGTTCCCAGTTACCGTATTTTTCGGACGAATCGTCGATGCGGACGACTAGTCGAATTGCGCATTTTTAGCCAAAATTTTAACAAATTCCTACGATACGTCGATTCAGACGATACGTCGATCTTATCACTTTAAAATGGCGTATAAAAAACTGCAGTAACATTATCAGTGTATGATGCCACGATGTCCCCGATATTGCTACCAATTATTATTAATGATTGACATTTAAACAATTACGTTTTATACTTATGCATCATATTTTCAAATACCGGTAACATCTATAAAGTCGCTTGTATTGTAAACAATTCCCGATATCGCGTGTTATGCAAGTTGTATGAGAGTAAACTAAACTTACTTTGTCAGAAATATTTTATTTCCTTAAAATAATTATTCACTCTGATCATCGCCAGTGTATTCGCCATTATGTAACCAGCCACCTGTTGACTCGGCGCGTGGTCAATGTTTAACAATTTCCGGTGTCAGAAGCATGTACCTGTCTCGTGTCGGACTTCAAAGGGGGATCTCAAGTGTAGAAAGCTTAGCAATTACTATAATTTGATTAAACTTGTTTAGTTTGTATCCAGTAATGCAGTTACACGCTATTGTTTTACATAGACTGTTAGAAATAGATTGATCATTTGTACGACTTGATAATGACGATATACGACATACATACGTTTCCTAAAATTTTTATTTAACCACAATCGAAGAATTGAACAATAATTAATTAATGAACTTTAATCACTCTTATTACGGTACTCTTTATATACACAGGGAGTGAACACGCCGCATATATCTCAGCCTTAGGGAATGATTATAGAGCACAACCGATACCAGCCTACTGTATAAACATTAGTATTGATAATTGCCGATTACGTTTTTTAAGATTGAATTTGACCATAAAATATTTCTTATTTATACTTTCCACTAACAACTCTTTACTAATAAAATAATAAAACTTAAAAACATTCCCCGGACTTACTGCAATAATTTTTTCCATTCAAATTTGGTTTCAATTTTACTGCGCAATGTTATCTTCCCTCTAGTGTCATATATGGAACCATGTGACGATGTGTTTATGAAAAAAGAACGGTAAAACTTTTAATTTGATTAAAGACATGTACCATTTTTTAATTACCGTTATTATAATGTATACTGGTGTTGACAAATGAGTGAAAACGATAATTCATAAAGATGAACGATGAATTCAACAAGGTAATTTCCAATCACACAGCCAAGTCAAGATGATTAAAACCAAGATTTTTAATGCTATTTTTAACAATTTTCTGACCTCAAGCCTAAGACAAGTCGATTTAGACGATAAGTCGGGTGCTCTGCTTCAGAGAAAAAAAATACCGACTAATCGTCGGAAAAATACGGTAGTTGCAATGTATCGGGATATTTATCGTATCGCATCTCATGTATCATGATATGTACTGAATCGGCTAAGTACAGATCGTCCAAGCCATAAGGTACAGTCGGAATGATCTTGGCAATACACAAATATGGATGATTAAAGATTAAGAGTGGTGAACATTTCAATGCTTTTCCGCCTTTCTCTCATAAAAATAGTGATTTAGAAATTTATAGTCTTTGAATATGTTGATAAGAGTCCAACACAGTTGTAGAGACAATGCACAATGAACACAAAATGTACTACAGTACAATACCTGTTTTCTAACATTGTCTAATGAACTAAATTTCACAGTATATAACATTTGCATTACTAAAAAATGAAACAAGAATGAGTGATTACTACAGACTGAGATAGTTTCTCCGTGAGTGTGAAGCTAGCATCCATCATCATTCGTATTAATAGGGCCCTCAGATTTTGAATATTTTTGCCATAAAAAGACAGATTAAGGGACATTGATATAGTGGATTTAACAATATGCAGAAATCAGGCTATGTTTGTGGAAGTTTCTAGGAAACCCAGTGTAACCCATGCTAGGTGTATTATCGAACTTGCATCCATTTGTTTCTTTCCGTCAAGAGTTTATTAACAAATTATGTACACAAGTTCATACATTTTTGTGGAGAGAGAGAGAGAGAGAGAGATCTTGGCAAAGTTATGCTTGTATAAGGGTGTTCTACTAGAGACAGGTGTCCTTGATAAGTACAATCTGTCCTTGTTTCCCCAAAACTTCTAATTTTCATAATTATATCAATGACATAGACACCAACAGCTGAGATGAAGGAGCAGATTGTCCACGATTACTCTTTGAAACTCTCCCTGGAGAAAGCACTGAAAGCTCTGTTGAAAAAATGCTAATTCTTGCTGCACATATTGGAACATGCAGATTTGGAACAACCTTGCACAATTTTTAGAAGCCAAGAATTAAAAGTGCAGATGTTGTTCTCATAGATATTTAAATTTAAAAGCATATATATAGGGAATGAGTAAATGCATTAATTAGGATAACTGTGATTTGTTTATTATCTCTTCATTCACTAATCTGTATGCTTCAACAATTTTAATTTGATTTGTAGTCCTATTTGTAATATACTAATATAATTCAAGTACACATCTGCTTGCTCTCTCTCTCTCTCCTCTCTCTCTCCTCTCTCTCTCTCTCTCTCTCTCTCTCTCTCTCTTCCATAGCTTCACTGTTCAAATGGGAAGGAAATAATAATGACGGATTTAATTATTGATAATGTGATTTGTTTCATAATCAAATGAAGAGTTGGTGAATTCAATTGTTTGAATCAGATAACCATGATAATAATACTAGACAGTGATAGGATTAAAGTCCTTTTAGCAGTTCAACTGCTAATGAGCTATCAGAAAATAGGCCAGAATTAAACTTGTATATATATATACTGAAAGTATAAAGACTGTCAAGACAATCAAGAAAATTATGAAGTACTTTGGTATAGTATATATAGTTTTAGGTACAGGTTCTCATTGCAAGTTAATACTGAGTAATTTCCTCATCAATTTTATGATTTCTGGTCACTGGAAAGTAATCTTGGATTGTAGCTGTGTGCTGTATATCAGCCAATCTTTCCTGATTGTCTGAATATATAAGTATACACACAGGCCTTATCCGTTCCTTATCAAGCCACACCATTTATACTAAGTAGATTTACCCTCTGACCTTGTGTCAGGGTAGATAGGTGGGTATCACTTCATACATATTTTGATTGACATTTGACACCTTCAATCTTGCACTGAGCATTAAGCTTTACATTGCACCTGAGCTTATTGCAGAGTGCACCCTCCGAGTTTTATCAAGTATCAAATTCTTGACTGTGACGTAGGTATTTTACCGGTGCATGTTTTGATCTCCTCTTGTATTGATCTCCATTAGAAAGAGAGCTCTATATAAAAAGATAGGAAAATGCCCAAATTTAAAAGGTAGAATATTCTGATTTTTTCTTTACTAAATGATAGTGTATAGCTAAAGACATCATCTGTAAAAATGTAAGGTAGATCTGATGGCTATTTGTTGGTGACTCAGCCTCCTTAAAGCTATGTTAAAGTATGTCAAACAAGTTCTATACATGATAGTACACTTTGTTTCTGAAATACTTTGAAGAATTTTTAATGTGGTGGCAGATTAAGGCACACTGACGCTTCTATATTTTCCCTATTTAAGAGAATAAATAGAGTCATTAACTACCATTGACTATATATTTAGTTTTGCGAGTACAAATGTATATTATATCAAACCAGGAACGGCAGGAAGTCAGCAATTGGTCTGTTATTTCTAAGAAAACTAAAATTATAGACCTACACACACATTAGAGTTCTGCTTGTCATGTATGTATTGACAACATTATTTTTAAGGCTTAATTAAGGAAGACCCACCGCAGTATATTGACTTGAAGGAAGACCGCCTCCTAAGGCTCCACCCAATAAAAACTTACCTGGTAATCAGCCAGTCCTTCCATTCAAAGTAAATTGTAATTTAACCTATAAAAGGAAAACTCAAAGATATTAGAGTTTTTGGTAGTGTAATAGTAATAATCCATTTGTTTCTTCTTCTTTTTTTTCAATATCTAAGGTCATTAACAGCTGTACCATAAGTTGACTAAGCAGCCTGGTGGTGAGTGTCCCTGTGTCACTGACCACTTCCCCCCTGTGATTCTGACCGCAGTATCACTATTTATAACTCGTGGTCCCACTAGTAATGTTAAGTGGCTTTGTGGATTTCAAGGACTTGACACAAATTTTTTCTTTAAAAAGAGGGCAATATACAGGAGGCATAAAAATATGAAGTTCAGACACGGCTGAATCACCGCCAAGCGCTACCGTATTATGCAAGGTACATTTAAATTTGGAAATGGCCTTGATTTTCATACTAATTAAGGGAGCCTATGGTCTGATAAAATGTGTTTTTCAATATAAGGCTTATTGCCGGGTATAGCTGGTGTTAATACACTGATAATCTTGTTATATCAGTAATGCGTATTGCATCGAGTCTTTAACTTAATAATTTATGCTTGATCGAGTCACAGGTTCATGGAGTTATGCTTTGATCCAATTCCATTCACCTGAGGTTTCTGTAATATTTCTATCTTAATTTTTGCACAGTATCAAGATAAAAGATTCTTTTAATCAAGATGAACTAAAATGCATAGAGGTCAGACAACTGCGACTGCAAGCTGTAGAATTTCAGTCATTTTGACGTAACAATTTTGTTTACACACTTGGACAATGGCAGGGATTGACTCACGCAATATGCGTAGATCAGAGAATCAAGTTCTCAAAATCTTTCATTTCACAATGGATTTAGGCTACTTTATTTCAGATGTTTAATAAAAAAAAATTGAAATAACAACAAAAACAACAAAATTGGTGCAAAGCGACTCGGTCTGTGTAACCAAGTGCATCAATTTTAGGTAAACCCATTAAGATATATCTCTACAGTGATAATGGTTTATTTCAATACTTGCTTTCATAGAATTTACTCCAAATATTGTCATCAAAGCTTCTATATACTATCTAAAGACTTGCCTCTGTTACCAATAGGTGAAGGAAAAAAGCTATGTAAGATGTGTTTAAGTGCATCCCGATTAAAATGTCGTTTACAGAGATAAGGTTTGTCAAGCTGACTGCACTTACAATTACAGCTCTGGTGAAAAGCTGTTGGCGATGGCTGCCATATATTTTCAAAGTCAATTATGAGATTTATATGCATATCTTGTGGTGTGGAAAAGTTTTAACAGCAATTTTAATTATATGTACATGTTCTTACGTGTTGATGTCTGAGGACCCTGGCTATAGGGTAACTTTATGATCTCTGTATAAATATATATTTAAATAAAGAAGTACCAGTACTTGTACCCATGATGTGTAAAAATCTGAAGAGCGATTCTTATTAGAGATAATGTTATACATATAAGTTATACATATCATTAAGTTGAACGAAAACTGACAGTTATTTCACAACCGTTAACGATGCAAATTTTCCCACTATACATACACCCCGCCCTATAATTATTCACACAGATGAATAGGCCAAATTTTACAGCACTAGGCATGGAGTAGATAGCATCTTATTTACTGAGATTATGATGTCATCGAGTGATTTTTAAGCACCCACGACTCCCCCCCCCCCCCCCCAAAAAAAATAAACCTAAAAAAAACCCATATTTTGGGGTTCTAGAAATGACTGAAAACTGCAGCATTGATGTTAATAGATCTGTTTCTAGAATTTCACGACCCTCATTTGAAAGTGTGAACATGCAGTCAGTGTTGGAGCTGATACTCCTTACCTGCTTCCTAATTTTAATCTGATTTCATAAATTCTTTCAATACTTGAATAGTATAGTAAAAGAAATATTTGCACAAAAAATCATTGAATTCTGAAAACTGTCATGTATCACTATTTGTCTGATTCTTATGTGGACTGGTACTTAAGTAGTTGACAATATGCATGTATTACAACCTCATTTGAAGTATTTGACCGCAGCGCTCCTGGCACATGTAACAATGCTACATATCTTGGTGATGTGAAGTTCACATCTAAATGAATGCTTGATTAAAATAATAAGAAGATTCTTCATTAACAAATTTAGCCCGGCATAAACAAAAATAAATATTCAAATCTAGCTGTCTGCTGCATGTGTATGGAACATGGAGGCATCAATTTAGAGAGCAGATTATAATTTAAATACAAAAAGAACTCTCATTTCTTATCATAGATTTATATTTTTGCAGTGCATGTCCAATCCATACTAAAACGGTTTCCAGGTAGCTAGTTTTTAAGAGATTTAGGCAAGAGACATATTTTAGAGTATGTACGCTAGTTATCACTTATTGCTTGTGTGAATCAGGTCAGGAATGGTGAGAATAAGGTAACCAACAATGCTGAAAAGGTGTTGATATATTCATAAATGAAAGGTAATTAATTAGAGAGCCTTTTTACAAAAGGATATTGTTCATGCACTGTTGTTAATCATTGTCATTCCTGATGTGTGTTCTGCAACCTTATTTAAAAACCATTCTTTAACCATTGTGCAATTAAGTCTTTCATGCTGAGATGAAAAATGTTGAAAACTAATACAAAAGGTTTGCGAGCATTTAAAATGAAGAGTCAAAAAAGCAATGTTTCAAACCTAATGATTGAATTGTGTGAAATTAGTCTGATCGTAGATCAAAGAGATTTTAAATTAAGTTGTCTCCGATGTTAATTCTTAGTCGTTTATACTTAATGCTAATTACCCCCGACGATTGCAAGCCCCGGGGGCGAGTGATGTGTAGTGTTGTCATTGTCGGCAGCAAAGTATGACACTTGTATCTAGAAGGGAGCAGACTGCTATGTGCCCCCCAGTCCTTAAATGAAAAATGTCAAAAGTGTACAAACTCTTAATGGATTGGCAACATTGCTTTATATGTCAGGTGTACTGCTGCAGTTAAAATTTTATTGCTGACATTGAATTCTTCATTTCGCTGTATAATTATCAAATCTGAATTAAAATACTTTCATTATGCCTAGTATAGTTGAAGATATCTTTAAGGACCAAGTGTAGCATCATATGCATTTATCGACTTTGCACAGATATTAGACTCTCTGTGAGTCATCTCTTGTTCTGGAATTAAATTTTTAGTCATTTTTTTAAATAAAATTGACAAATTTATTACGATACCGGTACATGCAAGGTTTTCGAGAAAGGATACTAGTGTTCTTGTTTTGTGCAACAATTTTCTTTGAAATTCGACTGTTTCCCGACCTTGCTGTTAACAACTAAAACAAGTAAAGTTCACATGACATTTGGTGGACATTAGAAGTGATCAAGTTAATGTGTCAATACTGGTGATAGCAGGAAGGTGTCTGGCAGAGTTTTATAGGTCACTGGGCCAGCCTGGAGTAGGAAGTACATGCTTAGTCAGGGGGAAGCATGGCCATGTCCTCATCAAGAGGCTTTTATATTGCTACGAACTACGGTAAATGTCACATCTTCCTGATCAGTTCAAGTGCAAACTTTAAAGGGTTCATGCAAGTCGTGTGATTGTGAGGCAGTCTAATCACATACTTAATGACATTCAATTAATCCATTGATAAAAAAAATTGATATGATAAGGTGGGAGGGTGGGGGGGGGGGGGGTCCAACTGATGATGTGTTGAAACTGTGAACAAAAATCAGATGCATGTAAAATGAATTCAGTAATATGAATTCAATATTATAGATGAAAACTGATTGTAAGATGGGGGAAGGTTGAAGCAGTTTGCAGTGGAAAAGCTGATATATAAGCTGATAGTTTGCATAGCCAATGGAGTTTAAGATTGAACTACATCCTAGTCTAGCCAGCTCCTGAAGTGTATATCCTGACTCGGATCAGGAGAGATTGCCCATTGATGCACGATGTGGAGGGTGAGAGAGTCCTGTTTGTATGAATGAGATGTAACCTTGAAGCGTGAGCTTCCTGTCGGAGGGGCTACTGTGTCCGTCAGTCAGCATCAGGTGGCTCTACTATAGCTACTGAATTAATGACATCTGTTCACATTCTATTAAGGACATAAGTACACAAATGTATAGCACATTTTTAGCAAATATTTGACCTAGAATTGACTTATTTAGGTAATTTATAGGGGCTAAGGCATGACTGGTATAACACACAATTTTTTATAAATTGCCTGATAATTTTTAATGTTGATAATGTTGATACATGTGAAATAAAGTATTATAATCTATCTCTCTCTCTCTCTCTCTCTCTCTCTCTCTCTCTCTCTCTCTCTCTCTCTCTCAGAAATATAGGTATAGAGTGAAATAGCAATGATATATTTAGTTCTTAAAAATAACCAGGAAAAAGCATGAATATTTATAAGATAATCAATGCAATATGTTAAGGTCTTGGTGGGAAAGCCATAAGTGACAGTTGGTTCATGAATTAATATAATTATTATACTTAATAATGGTCTAATTAATAGACAGAAGTGCATGTAGGTACAGTTAAATGGGTTTTATTTCACCTCTGGCTTTTATAGAAACTGGAAATAGCTTCTTAACTCTTTAAGTGCCTTAAAAAGCCACAATTACAATAAAGGAAATAGTTTGAACTATCTGGCACTGTATTGGATAGGTAATGAATAGCTGCCTTTAAAGTGCTTTGATATAATGCACTGATCGTAGACTGATTATTCCAGTGGTAGGTTACAGTTGCCTAAGGTAATAGGCCAGCCCTACACCATTGACTAAATCATCGATTGATTTTTTTTTTAAGGAAGATACATGTATGCTTAGGACCTTGTACCCCCACCCGTAGGTCAGACATAAAAACAGCCCCCTTTCTTATTACAGTTTCTTGTATTTAAAGATCAGGTGATGTTATAACTGATGGAGATGATGTCAGAGTTGTCAAGGAAAGTTGGCTGTCATTGCATCTCCTACGTGGGTTAGCATCCTTATGTCTCAGAAATGGTCGAACTAAGTTCCTAGTATATAATGCAACAGAGTCAGGATATGCACTTATAAGTATCTCCTGCAAGAGTTCACAGCCCTTGCTGTCGGACATTGGGAGGCGTCTGTGATTCACGCCTGTGGTTCACTTCTGTGGTTCACGTCTGTGGTTCACGTGAGTTTGGACTCGCATCCTCTCATTGACACCTTTATCAGGGTGACATGGCATTGTCTTAGTATGTTCTGACAAACTATCATTAAGGTGTGGGGGTCAGTTAAGTCTCTTCTTGGGTGTGGTCACATTTCATCCTGGCCAGTGCTGGAGTGCCTTTCTCAGATTTTTAGGAAGGGATGACACAGGCTGGCAGTCACACTGATTATTGCAGGATAGTGATGTCATATTATCATTTTTCTTTCCTTCTCCAGTTAATTAATCTCATATTATATATACATGCAATAGATATGACAATGCACATAGATCACATGATGATGTACTTTATATGAACTTCAGCGTAAACCTGCAAATTGTTTATGTGACTCTTTTACCTTCACTCTCACATCAATTTTAAATATTCTATTCATATGTTGACCTTATATAAAGAAATATAAAGAAATAATTTTGATTAAAGATATTTTACATTTGTGTAGCCGGTATATTGAATGACCTTTTCCTTTTGTATCTTTCAGAATTCCATCAGACACAACCTGTCTCTCCACAGTCGGTTTATGAGGATCCAGAATGAGGGGACAGGCAAAAGTTCCTGGTGGGTCATCAACCCAGATGCCAAGCCAGGGAAAACCCCTCGAAGGAGGGTCAACAGCATGGAGACAAAGAACTACGAAAAGCGCAGGGGCCGGGTCAAAAAGAAAGTCGAAGCCATGAGGGCAGCACTTGAGAACAGCAGTCCCTCCTCAACTACAGAGGACTATCTGGATTCCCCACTGAGTTTCCAGTTGAGTCCGGACTTCCGACCTCGGGCCAGTTCTAATGCCAGTAGTTGCGGCCGTTTGTCACCCATTCCCGCCAGTATAGAGCCGGATCTCCACGATAATCAGGTGCCCAGGATGTCCCCCATCCACTGGGGCCAAGAGCTGGATACATCTGGAAATTATTCAGATGTTCCATATGATCCTATTATCAGTAGCCTGGTGGATGGGATGAAGTTGGATGGGAGCAATATGGGAATTCCAGAGGAGATGGGGCTCAGAATGGATCCCACAGAGATCGAGATGATTGCAGAGGGCGGGATGGTGCAGTCATTGCTCAACAACAGTCAAGGCAATATAAACGAGAGTGTAACGCAACAGATGATGTCCCACAATGGAAACATATCCATGACCCAGTATAATGATCAAAGTGCCAACTTCAGTGACAGCAATCAATATGGTGGAAATCTCCCTGCCCCTCCCCCTTACCAAGATTCCATGAGGCGAAGTCCCCAACAGCCAGGCAACTTGGAACAGCTCCTGGGGGGCTTCACAGACTTGCAGAACATGAGACTATATAACAGTCCACAGTCAGCCCAGCACAGCCCGATGTATTCCCAGCAAGAGGCCTTACTAATGCAGCACACCAGTGGAGGAAGTCCATCCGGTAGCTCATTGAGCATCAACACACAGATGCCATCTCCCTCACGCTCGCCTCAGCAACAGGTGAGTCCCAACTTCAACAACCGCATGATGAATTACAGCCCCCAGCAACAACAGCAGCAGCAGCAGCACTCTCCACAGCCCAACATGAAGCCCATGTCTCCTCAACCAATGATGAATCGGTCGCCCTCTGGTTCATCTCAGCCGTCACTACTACAGCGCTGTTTGGAACAGAATCCGGAGTCCCACCTCCGACAGTCACCCTCCGATTCCCTTCTACGACAGGCCCTGACACAGAAGACCAGTCCACAGTACCCCAAACAGACAAACACGAATCAGGTCCCATTCACCACCTCCTCCTCACAAAATTCAGGCTTCACTAACCTGTGCCCAGTGCCCAGGCATGTGATCAGCCTCACAAATGGGCTAAACAACAACTTGGTATCCACCCAGCAGAATGTTAGAAACACCATGACATCCCTACAGCAGGCACTGGCAGGCTCTGCCAATCTGATCTCCACCCAGTCGGTTCTTTCTGCGCAGCCAGTAATCTCGGAGAACAATTCCAATTCATCGCTGAATGAAATGAGTCCTGATTTCTTTGAATCGGAGAGTGACATGCATAAAGTTCTCCAGCAGGAACTCAATCTGGAGGGCAGTCTGGATTTTGACTTTGATCCGGCTGGCACTGGTCCAACTGGTTCCATGGATTCTAATAGCATGGTTCGATGACGATTTTCTGCCCTAGCAGATGTGTGAAATTGGAAAAAAAGAAAAAGTTTGTGATAGAGAGAAAAGTCTAGAATGATGTATTCATTCTGTAGTTGTTGTGTTTTATGAAGAAGAAAAAAATCTTTTTGTTGTCCCAAGCCAGGTTCCAGCATCTCTGTGGCAGCAACTTAAAAAATAAAAACTTATCAGCAACTTGAATAATAGAGCAATACCCCACATGGTTGCTCTGCACATTGTGCAACTCAAGGGGAAGTAACTGAGGACCTGTGTGGAGGGTGTTCACCTCTCTCTGATACTGACACAGATAAAGCGGCACTGGACGACAGAGAGGAGAACAGTTCGAGTGATCTCAGACTTGGGAGAACAAGTGTATTGTTCTGTGTACTTCAAGATATCAAGGTGTATCTCAAAACTAGTATTTTTCATTTTTTTTTTTTTTTTAAATGATCATATTTTTTATTTTTGCCATTTTTGAAATAAAATAAAATGGCAACCAGCCAGCCTTCTTCTAGTGAAAACAGGCAGACATGAAACATAGTTTCTATGAGTGGAATGGAGAAAATTACGATTCTGGGATATGGGGCTTCTTTGGTGGTCTGTCTCTTCAGACCTGGACAGAAGATGGACACATGCAAATAGTTGGGTGAAGATTCTCCACTGAATGCAAGTCTAGGGTGAAGATTCTCCACTGAATGCAAGTCTAGGGTGAAGATTCTCCACTGAATGCAAGTCTAGAAAAAAAAAAATTTTATTATGGATTTAACATCATTTGTAAGCAAATTACAAGTATCTTTTTTTTCTCACAAAGCTTATTTATCATGTTAATCATGTTAATATTTTCTTCATGTCAGGATGTATTTGGCCATTATAAGCCTTACACTTTTATAAAGACAACAACATCTAAAAGGAAGTTAAGAATGATATGCAAAATTGAATTTATAATATTTAGAAGAATGATGAATTTAACATCGTTTCATGTAGTATGTGTTTCACATACTTTTAAAATTTAAAATATAAGTCTATATTGCTTACCAAAATATGATAATTTTACATACCTTATTTCAGTCATTGTCTTTAAAATAATGGCATTTTTAGTATTTTTTTTCTAAAATAATTTAAAGCACAATGAGTTTTTCCCTCACAATTACCAAATTTTTATCAGAAATGTACAATGTAGTTTGATTTTTGACTAAATGATATTTTTTTCCCTCAAAATTTTTGACATTCCAATAGTTGACCTATTGAGATTTTTTGCAGATATATATTATATTTAAAAAAGTGGATATCCAAAGAGTGCTTATGACCCTGGATGGAGAATGGTCCATTCCACCCCTATCCCTCGAACCCACCCTTTGATTACCAGTGCAGTTGGATTGATACCAAGTTATCCTATTTTCTGTGTAAATGAATCAAGGAAGCTTGCTCTACTTTATACTAAAGTTTTTCTTTTTCCAAAGGCTGGCTTCCAACTTCCCTACTCGTCTCTTACCTTTAAAGGTGTGTGTGTGTGTATGTGTGTGTGTGTGTGTGTGTGTGTGTGTATATATATATATATATATATATATATATATATATATATATATATATATATATATATATATATATATATATATATATATATATTACAGAGGGAGAATGATCTGAAACTGAGTTTGATTACACTGTGTAGGATTAACATCATAGAAATGATTTCTCATCCTAACTATGCTTTAATGTTTGTGCTGTTTTCCTTGTCGGGAGTAGGAGTGTTGTTTTGAGGAGATTTGTTCCTTTACATTTTAACCCGCAGTGTCCATCTTGTTTTGACAGAGATTGGGTTTCCAAGCTTTCCTCTCTTTTTCTCCAGGTTTGCCCTTGGAGAATGGCAGTGGGTGGTATAGCTTCCTTTTAGATGACATCTAACCAAGCAAATGTTGATTGATTTCAGATGTAAATCCACTGTGTGATCGGCCATTCACATCTGTAGGAAGCTGTAGCTGATCTCAAAATTACAAATCCTTTCCTTTCCTTAAAACTCAATATTTCTTAAAAAAGAAATAATTTCTAAGTTCTGTATGTTAAACAAAAGCAAAAATTCTGTCTGAGAATGGCATTTGGACTAGAATAACTAGTAGCAATGTTATGTCAAAGGAAGATCATTATGTGGGTCTAAACCATTCGTATTGATTTTTTCATTATCTGCTTGCTTGTGTGAAGATTATGTCTACTGTGAAATTAATAGTGATGCAACAGTTCTCACTTCTCGGTGAAGAGAGATTTTTTTCTGTCTTCTCTCGCATTCTCCCTTTCTGTTTCAAAACACATCAAAATTTAGTTTTATTATATCTTTGGTTGAGAGGGCTGGGTGAATTCATTCTCCTCAGTAAATTCATTTAAGGAAGAAAAGAATCTAAAGGTGATTGTTGCCATGGAAACCAATTTCTAGGGAGAAATGGGTTGTCACTCTCAGACATTTAATGGCATCTGGGTTTGACTGGTATTTTCTGACCTTTTGATTTCTCCATATCTACGCAATCCTTGTGATGTCACAAGGAGTCTTCTGACCCAATCCTATCCCTGTGTCTAAAACCTGTTAATGAAGGTGGAATTAAATAGGTCAGTAGGCTACGAGTTTGATTAATATTTATATTGGTTGGTCTCTTATTCATTGAAGATGCATTACTCTACAGCTTAAAAGTCAGCTTCCTTTTGTTTCATCCCCACTGATTTATTGCTTCGCCAATAGTTCAAACTGTATTAAATGTAAAAGAGTGAATCGCTTCATCAGCACCCCAGCATTTGCTCAATGATGAATGAACATCAAACTCATTCAGAACTTGTAAATATTTTCTCATAATCTTCACATACTTGATTAAATTTAATCATGGTCAACTCCCCCTTTTTTTATTGTTTACATCCAGATCATCTGTATAGGCTTACATGGTTTTACAACTTTTTTTGTTTTTTCAATATGGTTATATATTAATTTTGTAAATACATGTAGCGATTTCATATCCAAATGCAAAGGGAGATAACTTGTACACTGTAGTCAGATGTAGTATCTCAATGTCCCTCTGGGAGTTGTCGTTCTTTTCCATATTGTTAATTTTGTCAGATGTATATATTGTTAAGGATCTTATGTATGTAATTACATAGTGTTACAGAATGAAATATATATACCTGTGTCTGTTTTTATGTATCAAACACATCTTCTTATGAAGGTGTCATGTTTATCATATGATGGCAGTATTTTATTTCATTGTTGCTAAAAGGTTGTTTGTTTTTTTTTTTTTAAATCAAAATATGTAGACTTAAGAATTACTGTTATTATTCTTTTTTTTAGAGTTTCATTTACATGGCATTTTCCCACATCTGTTTGTTACATTTGTCACCATTGTTCCCATTTTGCATTTAACTATCTCTATTGTATTTTACTCCTTTTTCTGTTTTGGTGATTTATGATAAATTTATGCTTTGGGAAAAAAGCTTCCATAGTTCACACATTTAAGTAAGGAAAAACTTAAAATGGTCTAAAAATTGAAAACCAAAGTTGAATTAAAAGCCAAACTGCTATGCCCTACCAAAATATCACAATATCTGCTAATTTGTTTTCAGTTTTGAGAGGGGAAAAAATGCTAACTATCAAAATACATATATGTGCCTGTCACCAGAAATTGATCAAGGTAGAAAATATTCTTTCAAGTGTCACTCATATCAAGGGTTACCTTGATTAAGAGTCCTTTTTAGAGAAAATTGATTAATGTTGACTAGTTGTCTGCCCTTGATTCAGGCCTCTGGCAGAAGAGTGGCTTAAGTTATCTGCCCCTTTTCAACCGAGTTGTCTGCCCCTTGATGAATGAGTTATCCGTACATTATATTGGATTTTTTTTTGTTTTATATATATATCGTTTATCTGTGATTTTTGAGGCGAGGAAAAACATCCTGATACATGTAAGATCCGGTGGTCAAAAAATGCAAGAACAGCAGCAGGTTATATAAATAGAAATTTAAAACTAATTTGTTATGCAGTGTTTGAGAATCTTTGAAATGGCATGTTCAATCAAGAAAATTTGTACTTTGTAAAAGAGATTCTGAAAATATCAACACTGAAACCTGAATTATTCAGACAAGTTGCCTTATTTGAATATCCTGTGAACAAGTTCATAATTATGAGTATTTCATGTGAAGAACAGTGTAATGTTTGTAAAGATCCATCTTTTTTCTCAAAGAATTTATATATTTTAACCACAAATTTAAAAGGGCAAAATCAATAATAATAAGTCATCACACTTGCAGAATTATCTAGATAAGGACAATTTCAAAATGGGGAAACTTTATGTAAATAAGATTTGTAGAAAATAAGTTAGGGCAAATAATATATCTGTTTAACACAATTTTCTATTACTTCTTTTAGACATCTACTATGTTATTTCTGGAAACAATTGCTCATGACATATTATTTCTGTGTTCTTGGTCGAATACATTTTTTCTGCATCAATGTTCAATGCCTTAGTTTTAGATTCACTTTCAATAGAAATACTGAGTGTGGCACATATTTGCAGAGAAATATTCTGTTGTTGATTTTGTTCCTGATGACTCTGTTGACTAGGTTTTCTTCATTTGAAATATCTTTTTATCTATGAAGTAGATAGGGTGTAATGGTAAACATGAAACCTGTCAAAACATTATGGCTATTTGTTTTAAAATTCTTTGAATTAAGAACTAAACTTCTACCCTTTTGTTGTATGCTTGTTTATTAGATTCCGTAGTCTTAGTTGAGAAGTGCCTATATATATATATATATATATATATATATATATATATATATATATATATATATATATATATTTATTTATGTGTGTGTCACAGAGATTTTACACCACCTGATGTCCTTGCTGAAGACTTTGTGAAGACTATTTCATTAGCGGGTTTGTTTTAAAGTGTTGTTCAGACAAAGTCTTTTGCAAATATGGCTTATCAGGGTTTGACATGGAAAGATGTTTTTGTTTGTCTTTTATGTTATACTGGCAAAATACTGTTAAGTTTATTTTTTTGGTTATTTTTAGCCCCCAAAAATAGTCCAAGAATTATTCTCACGTTGCATCTGCTCTGCAAGTTAAAAAATAGTAAATGCTTTTTGGAGTTTTTTCGAATTTTCATCTTCATGATGGGCATTATTTATAGAGGAAATCGGAATTTTCTTGTTTAGTCTTTAAAATAATCTAGATGAAAGAACTGACCTCTGATGGCAGTCGGTAGAATGACATTCATGTCTTTGTTCATAAAGTCTGCAGACAAAATCACATTTATCCATTTTATTATTTTCTTCTGTAAGAAACACCAGATGTAGTTAGACCTCAGACTTTTTTTACCAATCACCTTGCAATGTATGTTTTTTGTTAAAAGGTAACAGTTGTGTTTGAGTTCTCGTTCTTTGTGCATCATTAGATTTTGTGCTCATATGTGATAAACGTGAATTTGTGATGTGATAGTGTTAATGTGTGTGTGCGTGTGTGTATGAGAATGATAAAAAATGAGTTTCCCCCTTTGTTTGATTACTATTTTAATCAACAAGACCTAGCCACTATTATGCTATATATATATATAGATGTTCTTTATATATATTGATAATGCTGTCATTGTTCTCCATTTATGCGAGTTAATATTTTACACATTAATAAGACTTGTCATGCACTATGCGCACCTTGGAAGCCTTAGTTTTGAGTTCAAATTACACAAAATGTTAATTTTATAAACGTTTTCCATTATATTTTGTAAAGAAATGCAGCTTGCTGCAAAGTATTTCATTTTTTTCAACTGAGAACCATCATGGAGTCAAATCAAATAATACATGGTGCTTCCGGTGACAAATAGGGTCTCTTCCGGTCTAGAGGTCGCGGATAGAAGCAATACAGCCAACATTCATTTATCCTCGTATTGATGATATGGTTTTTTTCCCCATCTGAGTAGCTAATTTAGGTTTTTCTAATCGTTTCAAACTTCGTACATGTATTGCAAAGCATTTGTTAACAATTTCAGTTCATCTTTTTAAATCACCCTTTATTTTCTCAGTGCTTTTCATAGGGAGCTTCTTGATTCGTCCCAAAAGTTTTGTTGGTGAATTAGAAAATCAGTGTTATATATAGATATATATATATATGTTTTTGTTATCATCTGATCATGTGACATTTTTTGTAAAGAGTCAGAAATGACATAGGTATATATATAATGAATATATGTATTCTAAGTGTTTAACAGAAACATTTGTGAAATAAATATATGAAAATATGATAATTTGTTGGGTGATTTGTCTTTGAAAATGGTTTATCCAACGGTAAACCACTTATATGTGTCTGTGACCGCGCTTTTATATTAGAAGTGTTTATGGTGAAATGACATATTTACCCAGCACTTTTTTTTTTTTTTTTTTTTTCACTAAGACAAAGTCGGAGAGCTTATGCTATACCTCCAGCGTCGGTGTTGGCGTCTGGACATGGTTATAGTTTTTTGAGCAGGTCCTGTATCTAAGTTATTACTTGTCTTGTCTCCACCAAACTTAGATGGATGGTGCATCTGGGGATACTTATAGACTTAACAGAATGGATGCTGAATTTGGGCCAAAAATTTAGATGCTAGAGGAGGTTAATTTAAGGTTTTTGGAGCAGATGGCCATATCCAAGTTATTATTGGTTCTATCTTCACTAAACTTGGATGGATGATGCATCTTATAATACATACATAATTTCCAGGCTTGAGTGCTGAATTTGAACTATAGGTTTTGAATGGAGGAGGTAAAGATTTTTGGAGCACCTTAAAGTGTTTGGAGCACAAGAGCAACTGCCCTTTTATGGCCATATCTAAGTTATTGATTCTATCTTCAAATTTGGATGGATGATGCATTTTGTGATACTGATGCACTTGATCTGAGCCATAGGTTTCGGATGCTGGAGGAGGTTAAGATTTTTGAGCGATCACATGTTTAGGTTTATACAAATAATAGTCCTTACATATATTCAAACTTGCAAAGTTGATTTTACTATGCAAACAAATCACAGAGCCTGCTTCAGATACTGAAACTGATAATGATTATCTAGATGCTAAGGCAGGATTAAGATTTTAGAACAACTCAAATTATGTTCGGGTCATGGGGCTGGTTACATACTGAAGTAGGCCTAAATTTGTTCATTTTACCAAATAAGACTTGCACACTTTATATAACTATTGATATGTAATACAGAGGAAGCTACAGATACAGAACTTGATCTTGATTATCTGGAAGTTTTTTTTTTAGTTCAAAGCAGATTTTAATGTTGAAGGAAATACTCCCATGACCAACGTTCTTGGTTCATTTAACTTTGGATTTGAAACATAAGGCTAGTTTTAGATACAGAGTCTATAATCTTTATTACCAACGATGCTCAGAAAACCTGGTCCTACCTCACGCAGACTTGCTTGATGGATGTTATTATTGATATATGATATATCATAAGTTTCCTATTCTTTTGAAATTGCATCATATGTACAGTAAAATAATGTCTTGCATGATATAAATAGTAGCATATTACGATACAATATTGTATATGATACAATTTCGTACCATATGATATAAATATTGTCATACCATATTGTATTATATGATACAATATTGTATCATATAATACACTATGGTATAACATCGTATGATACAATATTGTATCTAATCGTATGATACAATGATAATAAAATATTGTATCAATTCGTATGATAAGATATTTAATAATATCAAATGATACTATATTGTATCATATAATTCAATATTGTATCATATTATATGATACATTATTGTATCACATGATATGATACAATTATTATATATTATATGAAACAATATCGTATTACATTATACAATATCGTATAACATGATAAAATATTATATGATATGACACAATATCGTATCATACAATACAATTTCATATCATATGTGCAATATAATATGATGTAATTTGGCATCATATGATACGATACAATACTATATTTGATATTATACAATATTATATTGTAAAATGCATATGATACAATATTGTTTAATATGATACATATGCCACAATATTACATTGTATAATACGATCTGAAATTGCGAATATTATATGATACAATATTGTATCATATGACATGAACTCTGTAATCTTTGAATACTAATGTTTTATCGTTTGCGATGAGTTTACTAAAACAAAAGAGGAAAAAAATATAGAAATCGGAAGACCATGTTCATCAGAGTGATTGCTTAGATTTTATTGACAAGTCATCAGCTTATGAAATATCTTAATAGAAAGTCGATTTTAAATGGCGTAGGATTGGGGTTTTTTTCACCGCTTATTTATAATTTTCTTCAGTGTTAGCACATGTAAAAATGTACACTGAAGGGGCCTATCGGATTAGACATCGAGGTCGTTATAATGTAAAATCAATCATTGATTTATATTTAATTAACTATAATATTGCCCCTTGTCTTTGACAGACAGACTCCCTGTGAGGTGAAATTTAACTGACATTAACTAGGTTGCAAATTGTTTCTAAAAATACATATCATTATAATTATATATGGTACACTGTTTTTCACACAAAGTAAAGGATAAAATTTGTTTCATGAAGAATTCTACATACGTTTGGAATGTCTGTCGCCTACGTATATACACACTAAAGTCTGTTTGCTGACTAGCTACACGTAATTTCATTATGAGCTCTGTAATCTTTGATTACCTATGTTTTAGCATTTGCGATGAATAAAAAAAAAAAAGAGAAAAAAAAAATAGAAATCGGAAGGCCATATTCTTCCGAGTGATTTGTTTCATGAAGAATTATACATGTTTGGAATGTCTGTCGCCTACGTACACACTGAAGTCTGTATGCTGACTTGCTACACATAATTTCGATACAAAACGTGCATTTCAATTGAAATTTTTAATGCCACTTTCTTACAAATGCAGTTTATTACTAAATTCGGCACATGTATACAACTTGAGAAATTTCATATTCATTAAAAAGACAAACATTTTTTTATATCTGATGATACATGTACTAATAGTAATAACATTGCGTACATCTACCATTCTTAATACGTGCATAAGCTTTGGATTTTGTTTTACATACGTTTTTTAAAGAAAATGTTCCTTGTTTTATCAAAGATGTCTATAACAATTGAAATGTCTTTTTATTCAATATTCTAGAAAATAGTTTTGATCCTGTTTGAAAAAAGTAATCATTCCAAATCAAAAACTGATAAAATTTAAAAATATTTTCTTTTATCTTGAAGTTGTTCTTTCCGATCTTATCACGGATTTAAAATTCATCATATAATATGGATTCAGAATGCTTTAGGCAACTTTTTCCAAGCTATCTCACACTGAAAGAAAAAGAGAAAGCCACTTTGAAACTTTGGTAGGGGATTTACACAAAGTTTCCTACAAGTTTTTCTTGCTCATCTCTGTTAATCTCACCATATCATTTTTGAAAATATATATATTCCATCAGAAAGTGGTATTCCTAAAAGATAGATCCTTGATGTCATTTATTTCTAAACGATCAAAATTGTTAATTTCTCTTCAGTTATACATGTACGTGGACTACATTTAAACCCTTTTACGTGAATTATTCTTAAGTTAACTCCTCATCAAAATATGCAAAAACAATCTTGCACACATGAATCTTTGGTTAATGCGACCTAAACTGATTTTTATCATATATACATGTATACCTCTTTAGCTTTGGTTGTAACTCATCAAAGTTTGACAACTCTTATAGCCCTGAACAATTTGATGTGTAGGTTCTATATTTAAAACATATTTTTTGATAACTTGTTCAAAGTGGTAAAATGATAAAAGCCTTCCTTCACTTTTAAAGTTCGTGAGACTTATTTAGATTCTCGATAACAAGAACACAATGCATTTTTAGAGTATTTATTTTCTATAAATGTCCTAAACGAGTTAAGCTTCATCTTGTTGGGTTGCATGCATGGATAAAATCATAAAATAAAATGGTACGTTAAGAGGGGTGGATGGTCGTGGCCATTTTCAGGATAATAGATATTAATCTCCCTTAAACCCGGCCTTTGTGTAAAGATGTAGGAAAACATTCAAAGTTTAAAGCTAAAACACTAGGAATATTTCTTTACTAAATAGCTGTTTACGGCTAAAAAAAAAATATGTCTAAAATATTAATGTAGATCTAATAGTTAATTTTCTCACCATCCAGCCTCCTTTTAAAACATGGCTTCATTAACATATTTTTTCACATAATCACAGAATAGACATATACGTAGAAAATAAAGTGTTGCAAAAATAAAGTCATAAAAAGTCTGTATGAGTAATTCAATTCCGAACACTGTCAGTCGACGTCAGCGGGAGAAAATTGACAGGAAGGTACATAAGATCTCGTAATAAAAGACATATATCCTATTTTAAATTCGTTTAGAGGAAGTAATTATTCTAAAATCATTGGAGACTACTCCTCGTTGTCCTGTGAAATCAGGCAATGTTGATTTAATTCTTAATTTTGTATCTAATCGATAAATAAATCTTCATTGATATATGATTTTAATCTTAAAATTCGAAATCTGATCTTAAAATGGCAGAAATGAAGTAAGCAATGCATTGATCATAAAACAACAGGTTTATCCTTTGATGTACACCAAATTGAAACATTTAAAAAAAGATAAAGAAAGTCCTACTTTCTCTTTTGATTTATTGTAACAAAGGGACAATGAGCTACAAAGAAAATGTTTGTATTCTAGTCATCGTATGGATTTCATTGTTCCTGTTGGTAAGTATACTGAATGAAAGAAAGTGAGATATATAGATAGGGGCGAGGGCATAAGAGAGAATGAGAAAGCTAGACAGTGACATAGAAAAGGAGAGAGAGAGAGAGAGAGAGAGAGAGAGAGAGAGAGAGAGATTTTGGAAATCGACAATTATATATTATTACGAAAAAAATTCTTTAAAATGACATGAGTTCAATGCATGTGCCTAACGACAGAATAAACTAGTGTTTAACAATTGATATCGCGATGAGATGGATTTATTTTTATCGAGTTGGTATTTCAAATGATTTATATTTATAAATAGACTTTGATTTTACCGAAAGCAGACACTGAATTTATTTCCGAAATAAGATTCACGTTGTTTAATTTTAGACTGGGCTGCCCCGCCCCCCCCCACCCCACTTTTTTTTTCGCAACAAACATTTTTCTTAAATTTATATATAGGAAATTGAATTTTGGATGAGTTGCCCCCCTCCCCACTTTTAGGAGCAAGTAGAAAAATTATATATAGGAAAATTAACCAAAATTAACCTTAAAATTGAAGTTTTAGGTACTTCGCTATAATCCTTACCCCCTCTTCAAATCCTAGGATTTTGAAGATTTGGGGAAAAGTTATTTTTGCTTTTCAAATCCAGATTTCGGGTAAGTCTGCCTGCGCCCCCCCCCCCCCCCCACACACACACACTTTCAAATCGATGCTTTGTGCCTGTTAGATGGACATAAAAAGAGGAATAACGTATGATAGAAATGGTGCTAATACTATATACATGTATGGTGCTCAACGCATTAGTAGCCGTGTGTTACATTTATCGTGTTGCGTCACAAATTGCATTTAAGCAAATGTATCTAAAGAATGGATTCAAAACTGCAAATATATTGATATAACCATGCAGAGTATTAGTTACAAATACAAGCGTATGAAAGCCTTAAAGTGCGTTTCCAATCATGTATTACCCAGTCTCAATCCTACTGATAAATGCAATTTACATCAAATGGAAACTACAAATTTTAAAGTTTTCAATGGTCAACATTCGTCAAAATAAGACAACAAGTTCAGAAGATGAATATATTTTTTTCTTTGACTTAGAATGATGCCAAAAGAATAAAGGTTATTCCCGGAAGTCAAAGTGAAACAACACATCCCTCGCAAAACAAAACTGGGGACCTCCTTCCTAGCAAAGTTACAAACAAAACTGTAACTCTAATTACAAACTCAACGGAAACAGATGAAAATAATACTTCGAACCAGTCGAGGAATACAACACAATTTCATCTTATGAACAAAGCTACGCATTCATTTGGTGTACCATTGCTTGTTGTGTTCACTCTAATAATTATGATGGTTCTGGCTACTCTAGTAGTGGTGTATCGTACGAAGATAACGACTTTTTGTAGAAATTCACAGAGCCAGGAACAAAAAATTGAGGAAATGGACACCACGGTATCGCCCCTGATGATTGGTAAATTAATAAATAAATAAGTCATATATCTTCTAGTTGTATACGCTAGGTGTATATGTTTGTAACATAAAAAGTGTAAAATCTTCGAGTTCAAAACTTAAGTATAACAAAGATTGTTAAGAGGGTTGGATGGTCGTGGCCATTTTTAGATTGTAATAAACTCCTTGAGAAGAAGAGCCTGTATAAAGATAATTCTAGGAATATCTAAAAGATGAAATATATGTGATTTTTTCCCCGTATTAATATTTGATAGCAAAACAAAGCATATCTGAAAATATAAGGTAGATCTGATGGTTAATTGCATGACCACCCAACCTCCTTAAAGTTTATCATCAAATGCCAATTACAAGATGAGGAGTTCCGCATCTATAAGCGTTAATTAGTCTTGCACTAGCTTATCCGCGTCTTTAAATATCTATCTAATTTATATTTTTAGTGGCTATAGCAAAATGTTCTTTGTTTACATTCCTTCAAAGGGGCATATTCAGAAAATGATTGGATTTTTTTTTATTATAGACGATGGATGATGGAAAAGACTAGAATATTACTTTGGGAAGTGATACCAAATCAACGCATCCCCGAAATGACATTACTGGAGACCAACTTCCAAATAACAACTTAAAAAATTGTAAATATGTTTATTTAACAATCTCAATGGATGATCATGGTTGTATTTGTAACATTTAAAAACTGTAAACAAATCCAACAAAAAACCTTGTTTTGCTAAAAGCTATATTGACATTATATCAGCGATATATTTTATATAAACATTGTATTGGATTATATTTTAAATAATTTTTAATATTTTATATATATTTTATATATTTTATATAAACATTGTATTGGATTTAAAAAATAACACTGTCTTTTATTATTTTATATTCATAAAAAAAAATGAAGACAAAAGTTGTTTCCCTACCTCATGATGGATTATATTGAACAGTATGAGGGGAACGAAACGATCAATAATACCCTTTGATGTTTCAATATTGTAAAATGCTAAAGTTAACACATTAATGACAGATTGTTTAAAGTACATTGGAATTCAAACATAAAATTTTTATGAATTTATATTGATATTGTTAATCACAGAGAAAATGAGGCTCATGTGCCTTACATGGAACAATATATAAATAGTGCCTGTTTGGGAGGGTACCAGTTGAAATTGACACCCCGAGAAAACCATTGTCAACCGACGCGAAGCGGAGGTTGACAATGGTTTTCGAGGGGTGTCAATTTCAACTGGTACCCTCCCAAACAGGCACTATTTATTTTATTATACTGAATGTCATACTTTTTATAGCAAATTTTACTGCTTTTATATAGAAAAGACGTGAATTCTACGGCGAACCGTACGCGCATAATTAACGCGCATGTAACAATTCGTTCTATCGGCCCGTTGCTAAGCGTGCGAGGGAGAGAGAACGGATTGTCAACTGCGTCTAAACCAATCAGATTGCAGTATTTAACTTGAAAGTATAATAATACATATTACTAAAGAAAAGTGGTAATAATGTTTTCGTATGTTGTATCATATGGTTTAATATTTTCATCTGTTATACCAGCATTAAAAGAAAAATCAATTTTATGGATTTGTGTATGTCAAGATATTGCGTTGTGTTCAACTATAATTATGTAATGACTATCGAATTAATAAGTCTTCAGAAATTAGTATTTGTTCGGTGTTTTTTAAAGTTAAAGTTCAGGCTTAAGTACACTATCATTAGTTTAAGACAAACTAACAACTCGGTTTTTTATGGTTTTCCCGCGTTTATTGAATATACCTAATGGCAGACGAAAAAGAAAGACATATACATGCATTAACATTTAGATGTCCTCTACAACATATATTTTTTTAATGACTAATTTCTTACCTTGCAAGGGAGATATTTTGATAGGAATTGTCCCCCTTTTCTGGCACTATGAATTTTTTGGACAATTTAATTTTTCTGCAATAGTTATTTCATTCGATGGAATTTATTTGCAAATTATATTCATTAATTTTAAGAACGGAAACAAATTTCAAAATTAATTACAACATTGGCTTTTTTACATAGCAATATCATAATTTTATCAAAGTATTGCTAAAATCATCACTTCAAATTTTTGGAGTTTTTGATTCTATATTTGAACAAAATGTGATGGCACATAAAAAATTCTCGATGTTTTTTATTTAAAAATTTCATATATCAACCTTAGCATGTACTTTATATCTTATAAAATTTTATGGCAACTTTCTTTGCATTCAAGGGAGATACTTCAATAGAATCACCCCTACCCTTATTCTGGAATTATGACTTTTTATGACAATATCTGTTTTGAACCATCAAAAAAGTAATACATTATTAATTAATTATTAATTAACACGAACAGAATAATAATCAGAATATATATTTGATTATATTAACCGTATTGATGTACAAAAACATAAGCGATTAATATAATAATAAATATGTTTTAATAATAATTCTGTTAATGTTACTAAACAAATCCAAAGAATGTATTTTGATGTTTCAAAACAGAAAATGGCACCAAAAGTCTTCATTCCAGAAAATGGAGTAAGGGCTATTGTAGTATCTCCGCTGAATGCCAAGAAAGTGATCATGAAATTTTGATATGTTATAAAGCACACACTGAAGTTGATATATGAATTTTTAAAAGAAAATTCAAGAGAGTAATTTTTATGTGCTATCACATTTTGTCTAAATTCAAAATAAAAAACTCTCAAATTTGAAGTGTTGATTTTATCAATATTTCCATGATATAAAATGTTGATATTATTATGTAAAAGAGCAGTGTAGGGATTACTTTTAAACTTTGTTTTTTTTTCTTAAAAATTACTGAATAAAATTTGGCGACAACTAGATATCTAGCTACATGACGACAACAAGAAAAGCAAAATATTTCTAGGACAAAATCTTTAATTTTATGTTTTGTTCCAAGGCGCGTACTGGCTCAGTATAATGAAAAAATTTAAATAGATAATTAAAATGTGATTTGTATGAAGCTAGATTCGCATTAATTCTGTTGCTCTTAGTATACGCCAACCTTTTGCACTTCCATAATCTCTAAAACATGCAAAAATAACATGTAAGGTAGGTTTAATTCAATTTCATAATATAATCACTTTAACTGAGAAATTATCATTATATAAAGTCTATATCAATTCGAAATTCACGATGCTACCCTTGTTAAAAAAGGGAAGTTTCAATTCTGCAACTATTTTAATTATTTCACAAAATCCCAAGCTCTAGCATATTGGTAGAAATCATTTTGTATTAAAATTAACAAAGTAGACAACGCATGATAAAATATCAGATGTTGATAAAGTTGAATACTGTTGTGCTGCATTAGAATATATTGAAATAAATGTTACAAGTGCATGTAGATTTTTCTTGATACCCTAGCTCTAGTACTAGATTAAATGAAAGCTTCATGACTGTATCCTTTTTTTTTTCTAAATTATCCACTGATTAAAGCTAAATGTAAAAAGATATTCAGTGGCTAAGAAGTAGAGGATGCGGGCGCACCTAAAACGAATTAGGGCACGTATACTTAAAAACGTTAGATGTCCAAGGAAAACATTGGAGCAAACAACTTACATGGCTTAAATCGCGTGCCAAACAAACCAAAAACCAAAAACAAACAAAAAACGCTTGAAAGCACAAAAAAAACCCAAACAAACAACACTGACTGAGAAAACGTCATACTGACAAAAAAGACTCTTCTCCTTTTCAACGTATCATTTCACACTTTCCTGTAACTATTTTTAAAATAAGAATATGTCTATATATGAATCAATCACAACATGATGATCCTACATGTAGTAACAAAACAACGAAGAAAAATACCAAAATCGCCATATTATTTGAACCCGGGTTATCTTTTTAATCAAATCTTTTAAAAGGCAGGTTGATTATTTTCATCGCTGTTTTGGCTTTTGGAGGTTTGTAACTTGCTTACCATTTATAAACTGCATGATGCTATAGAAATTAGAAATTATATTCGTAGGTCTAATAAAAAAAGGAGAGCGTTTAACAAACTAACAAGAAAGAATGTCAAAATGATTAGTTAAAATTATTCACATCTCCGTATAATTGGTACAAAGTTATCAGCTACTTACTGTTCTTTCCTTCAGAAACTTCATAAAAATTTATTAACTGAAAGTGATTGACCATGGACCGCAGTTGGGCCCAGAATGTGTTAAGATGTCGAGTTTGTGAGACACCAGGCCCCAAGGTTATAAAACTTTTTTCAAACTCGTACTCAAACTCGTACTCCGTACCCCGAGTATGTGCTCCACTGAGTACGACTCTAAAAACCGAGGCTATAAAAGTTTTGGATTACGTTCTCCGCTGAGTACTATTTGGAGTATGCTCCAAAAGCCGGTGGATGAAATGAGTAAGACGGAGCACGGTAATTCATGTAAATAGTCCTGGCATGTAGGCAAACTGTAGATGTATTCAGATTAATTATTTATCAACAAAATGTAACACATTATTTACATATGCATATGCCCTTTTTCATCTGCAAGCATGGAGATGTGTCTGCAACTATAACTTATGAACTTTTGAGCAACAAAGACGATAAATCAAGTGTTATTGGTAAAATTATCAACAAATTGTGTTTATGTCAAATGGGTTTTTTTTTTTAGGAAAAGAGGGTAGGGAGCGTAGATATAAACAACTTTGAAAAGAACGAGGTAATTGACGGTCTGGAATTCTCTCTCTCTCTCTCTCTCTCTCTCTCTCTCTCTCTCTCTCTCTCATAATTTCTAGCTTCTATCTTGCGTGTTATTATTAATTAAAGTGTTATTTTTTTCACATAAACAAGCCTTTAATTCACTGTAAATTACCGAATTCTCAGGCAGAATATATACATCAATTATACTTAATTTCTTTCCATAATTGTATATTTAAGACTAAATACTGATGTCATAACACCAAATTTTTTAATAATCATTTGTGGAAAGACACTAAATAAGACTTAAGACTATGGGGTCACCGAGACACACCGTCCATATATTCGAGCGTTTGTAATCAAATATTAAACCAAATAATGTATTTTACTTTACGTATACTTAGACATGTCTATGCTCTCGATGTATTAATTTGAAACAAATAATAAAGTTCTTAAGGAAGGTGATGTTCCGTGGTCAAAATTTCTTTGATATTTGGGGAGAAAAAAAAATCAAATAATAGTAGATTGTTCGGAATGGATACCCTACCTTCCGGCAGTAAAATTAGATAAAAGTTGCTGCTTATATTAGACAAGATACATGTATCTGCATCTACATGTAGTATGTATGGCCACATAGGAAGCCAAATATGTACGTCATAATTAAAAAATATTGCCAATACAAAACTTGAAAATTTGAAATCTAATCTTTAAGTTTACATCTAATGTCCTTTAACTTGCGTTTTAATTACTTACTGCTGAATAGGTTTTTATTATTTTTAACGGTTTTGATATTTCAAGGTAAAAAGAATTGAACCTTGTTCAAAATACTCTAAATTTCACAGCGTTTTTGACACTACAGAGAAAAGGCGATTTTTAAAAGCCAATATTTTCTACAGACAGTAGCTGTTCAATGAAAATTAAAACAAAAACCCAAAAACAATCCTATAGATAAACCACAAAAAGTAGGATTCGAACCCCCCCCCCCTCCCCCCCCCCCCACACACACACCAACTCCTCGTTGAAATATTTAAACCAGGGAGATCCAGAATTTGAAGTTAGAGGGGGCGTCAGTATAAGGCAGGGAGTCTGGAGGCTTTGAGGCTCCCAGTTGGTCAATGGCAAAGCCCTGTTGGTGACCCAGGTGGCAAAGCCGGTCCCGGAAGCTCCAGGATTCTAGATATTTTGTAGGGTAAAAATGAAGTCTTCAAATAGACGTTTGTGATATTTCTTCTCGTTACTATTTAAGTAATAAAATTATTTACAAATTTTAAAGGTTTGTAGATTTAAGACCTGCAGTTATCAAATTCCTCTGTCTTGTAGAAATATAAGAAACATTTCCTTTTATTTTTTTTCTTTCGAAAGACTGTAAATTAATCAGTTTAAAAATCAAATTCAATGGGAAAATGTTAATTCATGAAGTTTTAAAAAAGATAACTATGCTATCTTGTATTATAATAACAATGGAAGAGTCGTTAAAAACACTAGTTAGTGTAACCAATTACTTAAAGGTGGGTATGTGGGTGACTGATCACATTTGAATACAAGGACAGCGTAGCCAAAATGGTGTTTCTATGTACGTTACACCATTGAACCCACGGGTTTTTCTCATATTAAACCATTGAAATTAGTCTAATGTAGAGAAATCCCCCAAGTTTTCAAAAAAAAAAGAAAGAAAGATAATTAAGACTCGCAAGTTGTACATTTTCTTTGCCAGAAGGAGTATGATTTAACTTTATTTTGACAATTTTTGGGGAGGGGGGAGGGGGAGGGGCCGGTTGCGCCCTCCTTAGATACGCCACTGATTTACCGCTTATTCTATAAAATGTTTCCCTTTTTAGTTAGTGGCCTGCAACATAAATGATAAATGATTAATAAGTAAGTAATAGAAAGTGTTAGACTTTTATGCATCCCCATCCTTTGTAATGTTTAGAAGAAGGGACCCCGCAAGTGCATCTGATTAAAATTGATTAATAGCGATACATGTACATTGATTTCTTGGTTTTAAATGATGGGGAGTATGGGTCGTATTTGACTAAAGTCAGAATTCTTTAAAAGTCCTGCTATTCAATGAAATTATTTTGTACGTAGATTTACATGTATATGTACATTAATTAATGAAGCAAAATATCTAAAATTTATTTTGATAATCTTGGTTGCAGCTCGCCCTTACTCTTAAATTCACCTCCATTATATCTAGATTTTTCATTGATAAAATGGTAAAAACTTTCCATTTTAATTCATATACATGTAATTATGATTAAATTATAGCGTATAATACAGCAACATTACAATATGAGCAATATAATATGTTTGCACTACATTTTATTTAGATTAAATGTATTGAGTACGACTTTGAGAAAGCTCCATAGCTTACTCAGAGAATCGCCGTTTTGTACTCAGCCGGAGTACGAGTATGAGTATGAAAAAGTTTTATAACCTCGATACCTTGAGTACGAGTACGATTTGGAGCACGGAGTACGATTTGGAGTACGAGATCGTCCTCAAGAAAGTTTTATAACCTCGGGGCCAGGCCCCCTTTACACTCCGACACTTGCAGGTGGTATGAAAAACTACGGGTCTTTTTTACACTACACAAACACAAAAGAGACCCGAGGTCTGCTTTTGGGGGCTGCTTTGATGTTAGGTTTTGTCTGGTCGGTACTGTACCTTCGCTCAAGACCTTGTATTTGGCACTATAGTTCTATGCCATCCGCTGGATATATTGGTGTCTGTTGATAGGTTCAATCATTCTCTGGGTCCTTGGTCAGTGTCTACTGCAGTCCGTGGTTTTTTTCTGTGTAAAGTTTCTGATGACAGTTGATCGCGAAAGAAATAATACAGGCGTCAGAATACATCATTGTTTCGTTCAAGTGTTGTCTGTGAAGAGGTCCAAGAGCTGATTGTTACGTCGCCAAAAAAAACCCCCCAAAACAAAACACACACATTTATTTAAACAATATTTTATTATGTAAGAATATTACATAATAAGGGTTGGGCAGCAGGCAATTTGCCTATTTGAGCCCTCTCCTTAAACAGTCATTTGACAAACAGTGATGGTACAATGTAACAATAGAATATAAGTGAGAAAAACACAAGAAAAATAAGTGGAATTAAGATGCTTGGTACCGGTATTATTTATGTACAAAACGAGAAATAGTTGTAGTAAGCTAGCAGTTCAGCTGTTTGAGTGATACTGTGAAGAATATATTAAAACTTAAATCTTTTGGTAGCTATTATGTAATCATGTACAATCTTGAATATAGCAACATTTTTGTTATAAGGCAAACTACAATCCCCATATAACAATAAGTCCACAGAGGTGGGGATATATAAGTTTAAATTAGTTATTGACTGTATAAAAACTTGCCTCTGTACATCATAATGTGGACAGACAAAAAATAATGATAAGCATTTTCGGATACATAACCACACATATCACAAATAGAATTTTCACACAAAAAATGATTAAATAGGTCAGCGCAGCATTTAAATTGCTTGCATTATTTCTTATCTGACAGTGTATAATATTTGCTTTTCTGTTTCCAAGGTCATAAAGTTTGTTTGGCTTTCTAAAGAATATGTTTTTTATAGCTTTTTTGAATGAAGACACAGTTGGTAAAATTCTAATTTGAAGAGGTAATTCATTCCATAATTTTATGGTTGAAGGTAGGAAACTGTTCATAAAGGCAGTTGTTTTTATCTGGGGTAAAACAAATTTGAAATCATCTTGGTGTCTTAGCGAGTAATTATTTTGCGGTAATACACATGGTATAAGTAAATCCTGTAGGTATTTGGGGGCAAGTCCATGGACCATTTTATAAAATAGTGTGAGTTTATGAACCTTTCTTCTATCTGATAGTAGATCAATACCCAATTCATCATATAGAGCAGATCTGGATGAGTTAATTCTTAGACCTGATATAATTCTTGCAGCAGTTACTTGAATATCTTCTAGAAGTTTAACTTCTCTATCTGAACAATTCTCCCAAACTATATCAGCATATTTTAAAACTGGTCTTATGAGAAATATATTTTTTAAGAGAGCATCTACATAGCTTATATTTAACAAGTTTCAATAGGTTTAACCTTATACAATCTTTTTCATGAATAAAATTAATATGTTGTTTCCAGCCTCCATCATATTGGAGATTTACACCTAGATGGATGTGATTATCAACTTTTTGTATAAATGGACCATGGACACCAAACTGCACAGGAGGATGAGATATATTTTTTCTACTAAAATCAAGGTTTTTGGTTTTACTGGGATTAAAATCAACTGCCCATATGTCAGACCATTTACATATTCTGTCAAGATCAGAAACAAGTGAATTCGTTACAGCCTGTGTGTCCTTGTCAACAATAACATTGACACAGATTGTTTGATATATCATAAGACATGTCATTAATATATAATAAAAATAAAAATGGTCCAAGAACAGATCCTTGGGAAACACCTGAGGTAGTATGTCTGAGTGATGAGGAAAAACCATCCAGAAAGACTTTTTGCTTCCTTTCTACTAAATAGTTCTCAACCCAGTTAGTAATTTGATTGCAAATGCCATATAGTTTTAAATTATATAATACACCTTTGTGCCATACCCTGTCGAATGATTTACTAATATCACAAAAAACAAATCTCACATCTTTGCCTTTAACAAGACTGGATATGATGGTATTATAGCGAGCGCCGGCGCGAAGCGAGCTCTAACGGCAAGGCGTGTGTGAATAGAAAATTCGGACCAGT